>JAPSGF010000027.1:5253007-5469037 GCA_035772895.1 Perdix hodgsoniae | reverse complement strand
CCCGTCGCCGTCCCCTCCCAGGAAGGAGCCGGAGTCGGCGGCGCCGCGGGCCCGGCATGGAGTAGGGCGGCCCGGGGCCGTGCGGCGCCGCGCGGCATGGAGCTGGGCCCGGGGCCCTGCGCGCTGCCCGCCGGGGCCGGCGCCGGGAGCGCTTCGGGCGGCCCGTGCGCCGAGATGCTGCAGGTGGCCGAGGAGGCCTTCCGCGGCGGCAACTTCGAGCTGGCGGCCGAGATCTACGGCTCGGAGCTGGCCGAGCTGCCGCAGCCCGAGCGGGGCCTGTGCCTCCGGCGCGCCGACGCGTTGGCGCGGGCCGGCCGCATGGCCGAGGCGCTGGACGCCTACGGCGCGGCGGCGAGGCTGGCGCGGCTGCGGCCCGAGGAGCTGCGGGAGCTGGCCGAGAGCTTGGCGCTCAGCATCCGCGACAAGGAGCTGCGCCTGCCGCCCCCGCCGCTCGGCTCCTCGGGCGGCGGAGCCGAGGGCGAGGCGCTGGGCGACCCGGCCTGCTGCCGCCCGCCGGAGCTCTTCGCCTGCCCGCTGTGCCGGCGGCTGCTGTGCGAGCCCGTCACCCTGCACTGCGGGCACACCCACTGCCGCCGCTGCGCCGAGCCCGGGGACTGCGGCCGCTGCCACCGGGCGCGCCGCCCCGCCGAGCCCTCCGCCGCCCAGCCTCAGCCGCCCGCCGCCCGGCCGCGGGTCAACGTGGTGCTGGGCAACCTGCTGCAGAAGTGGTTCGGCGCCGAGAGCCGGGCGCGGCGGCTGCGCGCCGAGGGGGACGAGCTGCGGGAGCGGCAGGAGCTGCCGGCCGCGCTGGAGAAGTACGACCAGGCGCTGGAGATGGGTGAGCGGCGGGTCGGGGGGGGGGGGGGGGCGGCGGTGGCGGAGCGGCGCGGCCGGGGACGGGGGAGCGCCGGGAGGGGGCCGCTCGGGTGGCCGGCAGCGGGAAGGAGTTCCGGCCGCGAGTTTGGAGAACGAGCCCTCCCCGCTGACGCCCGGCGGGGAGCTGCTATTTTTGTCCCGCGGTTATTTTCGTCCCCGCTCGGAAGGTGTCTCGCGTTGAGCCGCCTGCAGTCGATGACTCATTATGCAGCATTTCTAGAAAACCCCCTCTCGTGTTTGTGGGGGAACCGTCTCCCACGGAGGCGTGCGCGGCCGCGTCGGCGTCCGGCTGCGGCGTGGCCCCGTGGCTGGTGGCCGCAGTCCGCGGGCGCTCGCTGCGCTTCCAGCCAGACGCGGCCGTCGAAAGCGCTCAGTAACGTATAAATGGGTGGGAAGGCTCGGGTTGTTTTTGTCTCAACGCCGTGTCGGGATAAATCAGCGTTGTGACTCGTGGAGAGCATCAGCCCGTGTTTTGAACGTAACCTCTTTAGACAATTTCACCTCCTTGGGTTTGCTTGTGCGTGGCGTTCTCGGAGGAGCGGGGGTTTAAATGAAGGGCCCCGCGGAGGGGGGGCAGCCCTGGTTGCCCGTGGGAGGTGGGTCCTCTGCATTGGTTGTAGCCTCGTAGTAGCACGGTGTGGGGGCGTAGGCACGGGGCTGGGAGCTGGGATCCCTGCACGCCCCCCCTGCCATAGACATCTTGCTTTGGTGGGGGAGGAGGGAGAGCCAGCCGCCGTGGCGTTACGGAGGCGAAATCCTGCGGGCAAATCTTCACTGAGACGAAGGAAACGTGAAGAAAGAGGCATTCCTCCTCAGCGGAGGAGCTCCTTCCCTCCTTTGAACAGAACCTCATCCCTCACCCCCACCTTCCGTTGTCTCAGCGAGGGGCTGAGGCACTTGGCTTTGTTCTGCACCGTTGCTGTGCCTGGACGTGGGTTTTTTCCTCATCACAGTTGGCAGTGGGAATCTGAGGGCTGCGTGCAGCACGACTGGTCTGGCTGCTCGTGGCTCCTCCACAGCCCGCGCTCTCCGTAAAACTATTACACGGTTTAGCTGAAGTAATCTCTGGTAAAGTAGGGCAGGACGGAGAGCTTGGGAGGGAAGGTGAAGCGGAGGGAGGGGAGAGACTCAATGTAGGTCACAGGGAGTTTTTAGCAAGGCAGCCTCAAAAAATAATAATAATAATAATAATAATCCCAAAAAATAGCTGCGGATGCAGGAGAGGGAGGTGTGGCAGCAGCATGCTGTGTGCTGCTCTGTGCGTGGTGGCCCAGGAGTACGCAGCGTGCCTGTCCCTGCAGCACGTCCTCCAGCCCTGGCTGCGTGCCTCAGGGTCCTGAGGTAGTGCCGTCACCGTGACTTATCCCTGTGAGAATAACAGCAGGCACCTTGCTGGCTTTCAGAATCCTAACACCAGGGGTAACTGCCCATTTGCCGATCCAGATCCCTCCTGATGAAGGGCAGCCCCCTGGCTCCCCAAAGCTGCAGCCTCCCCTCGTTTCCCCTCAGGCCGTGGTTACACCTAGGCCAAATTGCCATCAGAGCTCCAGGGGGTCCTTTGTCCTACCATGACTGGTACCGCCTCTTGTACCTCCATTGCTGCTGGGAGTCGTGGCAGTGGGGATCTGCATGGCTTTTCAGAAACAGGAGTGGGGAGGCAGAAGGGCACGTGGCTTATATGTGCCCTTTGATGAGGAAGACTCCAGTCCTCTTGGTATGCGGCTCAGTGGGATTTTACTCCTGGTTCCCTGTGGCACGTGGCTGGGTGTGACACCATTTGTAACGTTAAAGCAAGTCTTCCGTTAGCAGTTGGGTCTTCCTGCAGCCTCTTGTCATCTGATCTGCACTTTGATCCTCAGGGTGCTTCAGGTGTGCTGTAGTTCTCTTTTTCCCAGCAGGATCTGGAGTACCTGCTCCTCATTTCAGATAGGAAAAGATAACCTGCACGCCTTCAAGGTGGTGGCTGTTTTCAGTGGAACTAGTCAGTCTTGCTGAATCTTAATCCTCACCTCAGATATTTTTGTTCTTCTGTCCTTATCTATCAGGTTTGCAGTGCCTCCACTGCTTCTGTCTTTGTTCTGAAGAATTCTGCTGGGAGTTCTGTTATCATTTTTGAGAAAACTGGCTTTATGCTTTGAACCTCCTCGCCCTCTTGAGAAGGCCACAGTTTGGTCACATCCACTGCTTACACAAAGCGGCTGCTGCTTTCACTGCCGCAGACATTGGAATAGGTCTCTGTTGTTGCAAGGTATCTAATTACCGCTTCTTCAAAGCAAGCACGTGTCTGGCCACTTGAAAGGAAGCATTTGTTTCCAGCTGGATCATGCTCAGTGCCAAGCTTTATGCTGCTCAGCCATCGCAACATTCAGCATTGCCATTTGGGCAACACCCAGCACTCCGGCTGCTCCTCAGGCACACTAAGGGGGGTGCCAGAGGTGGGTTTCCTCCCTGCCACCCCTGTTTTTTTCTCCTCTCTTGCTGGTCTTGTGGACATGCACAAAACTGTCTGGGAGCAGTACAGGTGTATGCGCACACTCAGAGACTGAGGGTGGCTGAATTTCAGTGACAAATGAGCAGGTATTTTGTGGATGTTCTTTTGAATGTATAGGTTTTATTCTTGTTTTTGTCCTTCCCGAGAGCAAATTGTAATTACAGAGGTAGCAGGTGGCTGTCTCTTAAGAGGGAAGATAACGAGTAAGGCTTTACTCAGGTAAGGTGCCTAACTCTGCAGGGCCAAAGACTGCATCGCAGTGGGGAAGGGACACGGCAGTGCTGTATGTTCCTGGGGAGCAGTATTTATCAAAAAATAATCTGTCTCGTGCAGACCAGGCGCAGGAACTCATTGCACATTTAGTGCTGTAGTCTGCTGGCATTAAAATTAGATTCAGCACGGATCTGAAGGAGACTCTGCTCTTCTCAGGGTGAGAGCATACTAGTAAGCAAATAAACACAGAGACCATAAGGGGATTTGGGTACTGGTGACTCATTCCTTCAGCTGCCGGTCCTCTGTGCCTTTCTTCCTATCGAGGCAGCCTATTAGTATCCCATGCCTTTCCTGTAAATAAGCCTACAAATTCCTGCTCAGAATCTGTGGCTGCCTCTTGCACCAGCTTCAGCAGAACTAGATTTCTTCTGGGGGATTGCTGATGCACATATCCATTCAGATTGCCCAGCTCATTTGCTTTTATCCCCCTGAAGGGGCTCAGAATAAGACTATAGGAGTCTGCTAAGGCTGAAGACCATGGTGGAGTTAAGGATGGATTAGTATGGGTAGAAGGGGGCTTTTTCTTCCCAAGCACGTAGAGAGGGCCACCTTGCCCACACATCTTCATTTCCAGTGGATAAAGGGCCAAAAGAGAGGAGGAGATAAGTTCAGATGGAGTCTGCCAATAGTGTTGAAGATGGAGTGCTGCCACAGGTACCTTGTGCTGCCACTTCCAACTCTTGGGGGGGGGGGAAACTAGCATGCCAGCCCTGAGAGATGGGGTGGCATCCGGAGCATGGCTATAAACAAAACTAAGTGCTCTCCTGGGCTTTGGTGGAGGGAAGAGGCTCAGCCTCTCGAGTGAACCTCGGGGGAGAGAGGTTTCTTCTCCGTTCTTTTCCTCTCAGTGGAGGTTCACCAGAAATTGGCCCAATCCAAAAGAAGACTTAATGCAGCCACTCAGCAGTAATTTGTTTTGTGGTAAAGCCATTCATGGAAACTTATTTGGTGTCCAATGAATTCTCCCTTAATAAGAATTCAATTATGGGGGGGAAAAGCAAGCCAGGAGGCAGTGGAAGAGTGACATTTATGTCACTCAGGCTCATGAGGACAGTATCTCAGGCAAGCCATGCCTGTTCTCCAGCAGCCATAGCCTTTTAGGACAGCTGTTGAGTGCTAGGCCCTCTACCCTGTGCACTACTTATGTAGTACACTGTGGTTCACGTGCTGCACTGTGTCCTCTCTGCCTGCACAGAGCATCAAGGGTGCAGGCTGTCTTTGCCTTCCTGGAATCATAATGATAGGATATCCCAAGTTGGAAAGGACCCACACAGGCAACTGAATCTAGTTCTTGACTCCACATAGCACCACCCAAAATCCAAACCATATGTCTGAGAGCTATGACCAAATGCTTCTTGAACTCCAGGACTCAGAGCCCACAGCCCTGTGCATCCCATTCCGTGCCCACCGCCGTGTGGTGCAGCCCCTTTCCCTGACCCCCAGCTGCCCTCCCCTGACAGCTCCACGCCGTTCCCTCGCCCTGTCGCTGTCACACAGAGCAGAGCTCAGCACTGCCCCTCCGCTCCCCGTGAGGAGCTGCAGCCGCCGTCAGGCTTCCCATCAACTTCCTCTTGTCCCATCGCATCTCTTCTCTTATGTATACATGCTTGTTCACGTTAGTATTTTTGCATATGAATTCAGTTGTGTTACACGCTGTACCATTCCCTCTCCCCATAGTTTTACATCAAAACTGAGGATGAACATCTGCTTTTTCACTGACACTGGCTTTCAGGTTTAAATCTGTTAGCAATATGCAGATTTTGGAGCCCAAATTTGGTTTGCTGAAGAACAGCTCATCTGTTCCAGAGTGTGGGGCAAGTGTGAGTCGCCCATTTCCCAGCTGTGAGGGAGCTGCTAACAGCTTGTGTCTGATTTTGTAGGCTTAGTGTGACTTTACGTCAACTGCTGTTAAATAGGAGGGGGAAAAAATAAATTGTGAATAGAAAGTAAGTGTCTTGCCATGTCCTTTGACCTTCCATACAGACTTCTTTATTTTAAGTGATGCTTCACTAGAAGTTGATTCCAAAACAGCTGCCGTGGGTGTTCCTGCCAGTAAAAGCTAAGTTGTGGGGGATTGTTGCTTTCTGAGGAGTGAAGTGTGAATGAAGTTCCACCAGAACAGTTCCTGCTGTTTGGTTGAATGATTGTAGTCCCGAGTAAAAAAGGCTATGGGCAAGTTCTCCCAAAACTGATTTACTAGGGTGTTTTCTTTCCAAGCCCGCATCCAAGTTTGTTTTTTAAATTTGAGAGAGAAAGCTGATGACAATTCTTGGTCAGCTTCCTGTTGCTGCCACACCATAGGAGCGGTGGGTGAGAGATTGGCCACTTCAATCAATGTCAGAAGAAGCAGAGAGCTGCGGAGTCCCCTCTGTTTGCATGGGGAAGCTGTGCTTAAGTGTTCTATAAAGATGACTGGTGATATAGGACATATGTTTTATTGTTGCTGTTTTCTTAGGACTTGTGCTGCTTAGTGGTGTGCTTACATCGAAGAGGCATTGTTCAGAGAGATCATCCACAATCCCTGCATGTGAATTATGTGCATTAGTGCACTTTAATGGTCTTTTCTTGTTGGTGCACTATTTCTAGAAGACTGCTATCGAAGATAAGGTCATCTGCCTTTCTCATGCGGTTAAAAAAAGAGGTTGACCGAATCTTCCTTCCTCACAGTGTGTCTTGGGAATGCTGCTGATTTCCAATAGTAAGGAAATGTCTCTTGACTTTGTACCAACCATTAAAGAAAAGACGCAGAAACGAAGGGAGGAAAAAAGCTGGTAGATGACTGTCATGACTCTTGGAATGGCAAATGACTCAGTCATTTTAATAATTCATCAAAAAAGTATTTAATTTTGTAGCTAGAGAAGTATGATTTCTAAATGAAGAATGAGAGGTAGTCTTTCTGAAATTATATGCTGCAAAAAATAGCAGATGCTTTCTTCTTAGAGAAGTGCTAAAAAAGGAACTTTCCCATCTTTCTGTAAAAGCACCTCTTGAAATCTGCCTAAATTAAACATGTCTCCCAAACCTGTTTTCTTCTGTTTTACATTAGTGCAAAAATAGAAATAGAGATTACCTACAAACTGTGTACACTGATTGTTATTTTAAACTTAAAATATTTTGCAGGCTACCCCACACACGCTTCTTTAATACTGAGGTAGTGCTTGAAAAAACTGTGTCATACATGAAGAATTTACTGCTCCTGCAAATGTGTGAAGTACTTTGGAGAAGGAACCTGTATTGCTCTTGATTTTTGAAGAGCTGACTGCTTAAAGCTCCAATCTCATTGCTGAATCTGATGGTTTTGTCAAGTTGTGAGGCAGGGGGCTTTGCGGGGCTGCAAGACCAGGGACCACATGAGTCCTGTGCATGGTGGGCAGGGGCATATCTGTGGTGATCACCAGGGGACGATCTTCAGGTGTTTTTTTTTTTGAAGTGTTTAAGAATGCTCTTGTAACTTAGTTATTGCACTGTTTGGGATAGTTACTCCCCTCCTGCTCTTTATATCATCAAGATGTGATTTCCAATAAACAGTTGAACTACTTCCAAAATCCTTTGGATTTTCTTGCATGTAGATATAGTTCCCTAGGACTATTCAAACATCTCTTAAAAGAACAGCATATTAACTTTTACTGTGACTTTTACTGTAACGAAGGAAGAAGACATTTATGGAGCTGACTTGCTCTTCTTAATCTGAAGATGAGTGGGTTACTTTACTGCTCCTCTTCTCTTACACAAGTGTGTTATGTGATCTGCTGTATTTTCAGGACAAAAGCAGAGTGGGGTAGTAACTAAGAAACAAGAAAGCCCTTTTTGCAGTATGCGGAGTCAGAAATCCTAGGCTAAAATAAACTGTAACTGGAAAAAGGCACCTATAGAAATTTCAAAAGTAACTACTAGAAATGTAGTTTATATACTGACTGTAACAACAACAACAAAAAAAGGTAACTAGATAATCACCTGTGAGGTTGTATTATGATAGCATATCTTGGTTTTTGTGATCTTAGAATCTCCTCACAATCACTGACTTGCGTGCATCTCACCTGTCTGTTTCTATGGGGCATCTGGACATCTGCTTGAGTCTTCCAAAGAGTAATCATGAGTTTGATCTGTGGGGTTTTGGTTTGTGTTGGCTTTGCTTGTTGTGTTCTAAAAAACAAAATGTAAACGGATTAAGGTATTGCCCACTCTTGAAGCGGGTACCTTGGTTCTAACTGAGTCTACTGTCCTCTGTAAGAAAGGACTTTGTTAGAAAACCTTACCTGAATCCCTAACTAAATGCTGTGAGAACCAGTAAACATTGAAAATGAGTCACATTTGTGTGTTCAATAGTTTTACTATGCCAGTACCAAGCAGCCCCAGATGGAGCTGAGGTGTGTCACCCAAGACTGTGCCCAGATATCCAAGGGGCAGAGTGGAAACTGACGATGTGGGGAGGAGGTGTTGATTCATGCAGTCAGATCTGGCAAGAGTGGGCTTCATCATAATAATGTGGAAAGACAGAATTTCGTTAGGAGGTGTGGATAATGTAATCCATTACATTTAGTTATACTCTGAACAATCTTGAATTAAGGATTTGTGCTGTACCATGAAATTGACCACTTAGTTGGTTTGTACAGAAGGTTCTCATTGGCTTACAATTGTGGGAATGCAAACTAAGCATAAGTAGAGTAATGTAATTGGTCTGGCTTGCCTCTGCCTCATTAAGTTGGTGGTACAGTTTGGAAGACAGGGCACTAAGTTAACTGTACCCTCTTTATGGCAGCTTTTCTAGGCAGAATACTGCTTCTCTTACAGTGTTTCCCTTGAGTAATCAAGGGAGGAGTGATTAACTGTGCAGAGTGATGATGACAGTCCAGCTTTAAATAATATGCAGAGCTTCCTAGCTGAGGAATTACTCACTGAGCCCAAAATAAAACCACTAGGCATCCAAAGTGTTTCATCAAACATACAGAAAAATCTATGTTTTTAAGTCTGAACCTTTTCCAGAGGGTGTTCTCAACAGCAAGAGGCGAAGAACCAAAGCCCAGAGAGACTTAACTTGTCTAGATATCATATGTTCTCAATTGCCCAGCTGATCTGTCAGCTGTGTTGTATTTATCACCCCAACTGAAGAAAACAAGGCACTGTCTTGTTATCTGCCCTGCACCGGAAAGTTAGTCTAGGTAAGGATGCTTCAGGACAAGGAAGTGAGTGGTTCTGCATCCTGGTATTTTTGGGAGGAAAGACAAGGGAACAGAGCTATGGGTTCAGTATTGCTTGCGAAATAGTGGCTATAACTTGGACGCTCCGGTTGTAGAATATTTTCAGAACCGCCTAGATGGGAAAAGGCCTTCAAGGTTGCCAAGTCCAACCATCACCCTGAGCTCCTGAGTCCCTTCACTAAACTGTGTCCCTTAGTGCCACATCCACATGTCTTTTCAATAGCTGCAGGGATGGGGACTCTGCCATCTCTCTGGGCAGACCGTTCTGATCTAGTCTAACCACTTTTTGAAGAAGCGCTTCTTCCTGATATCCAGTCTAAACCTCACTTGGCACAACTTGGGGCCACATCCTACATGCTGTCCATTGAATGGAGACCGCACCCTCCTCATTACAGTCTGCTTCCAGATGCTTAGAGAGTGGTGTGGCCTCCCCTCAGCCTCCTTTTCTCCAGACCAAAGAGCTCCAGTTCCCAAAGACACTCCTCATGTCGTTTTCTAGTCTCCTTTGTGGGTAAAGAGAGATTTTGGTTTGGGGTAGTTTTAAGAAATGTGTAGCGCACACCTTTGTTCTCTGCACACAGTTACCTTCTCTAATAGGGTCAGTCTTTTGCCTTACATTTTTGAAGTCAAATACTTTGTATCTGTATGAAGAATTAAAAAGGAAAAAAGCTGTGTTGTAGATAGAACTTTTAGTTGGAGGTTCTGTATTTTCATAATGACTGCTGTGGGTAGTGCGAGCATGCGAGAAGGAAGTGGCTTTGACAGGTCTTTTAGGCAGCAGTATGGCAACCATATTGCACAGATGGTGAATGCAGGAGTGCAGTGGTGCCTATGCCCTTGCTTCTTGGGGCAAGCTCTTGCTACAGATTGTAACAGCATTTGCTGCAATGTCTGGCAGCATTGCTCGTGTAGTGGAACTAGGTGCTTGTGTAATGGTTGTACTGTAAAGCACTGTGCTGTTTCTGCACGGCGGTAAGCTTATGAAAGGGATTAGTCTTACTTCTCTGAGTTGTATAATCTTGGTTATGGAGGAGTTCAGGGCTAGGAAGGTCTTGGGGTTGCTTCATCTGATGCTGCAGAGATGTGTTCTGGCTGCATGAGAACTTTGAGTAATTCTTCTATTATGGATTTATGTTTTTCTTTAATGATGATTAAAAAAAGCATAGAACCAAGTACCACAGAACACGAAGGAGGTGGAAGGGAACCACAAGGACCACCAAGTCCAGCTCCTGGTTCTACACAGTACCACCCAAAATCCAAACCCTATGTCTGACAGTGGTGTCCAAACACTCCTTGAACTCCAGCACTCGGGGCCGTGCCCACAGCCCCGTGCATCCTGTTCCGTGCCCACCGCCCTGTGCTGCAGCCCCTTTCCCTGACCCCCAGCTGCCCTCCCCTGACAGCTCCATGCCTTTCCTGTCGCTGTCACACAGAGCGGAGCTCAGCGCTGCCCCTCCGCTCCCTGTGAGGAGCAGCAGCCGCCATCAGGCCTCCCCTCAGCTCCTCTGCTCTGCGCTGAGCACAACGAGGGGCCTCAGCTGCTGCTCACACGTCTTCCCCTCCATACCCTTCACTGTCTTCAAAGCCTTCTGTCAGGAGACTGTTTAATGGTCTGATGTGCTTCATAAATTATGGTGCTCAGAAGTGCACACAAATTCTTTAGAGAAGGGCACTGCTGAAGTCATCGTGCTTGTCCAGGACTTGAGCATTGCTTCCCTGCACAGAACTGTCTGTAAGCACCCTGAAAGAATGGGCTAGCAGAGGGAGAGTTTCCCACCTCTGGAGTCTCTGCAATAAAACTTCCTGCGTGCTTCATCTGGGGTTTTGATTTGTTTTCACGTACTGGAAAACTGACAGGGATACAAATGCAAGAGAAATCACAGTGAGGCTCAGAAAGAATGCTTTTTTTTTTTTTTAAATAATCCAATTATTGCGGAATGATAAATGAGAAACTGGGGACTTGCTGATTGTAAGTGTACATTGTGACTGATGCCATTCTTCAGCTCTGGGGAGCTGAACTTGTTTTTCATCTTTGCTAGAGATGGAAGTTTTATTTGCATCCCTGTCTGTCTTTACTGCTTTTGCTAATTATCTCATCAAGCACGGTTCTGCCCCTGCTCCCCAACCAGACCACCAGAGCTGAATGCAGAGCACAGCAAAAGAAGCCAAGCTTCTTGCTCTGTCCAGTGGTGGAAGTTACATTAAAATGTGGGAAGGCTTTTTCCCTAGAATCCTGTGTGCATTGACTCTTGCTAGCAGCACTCAGAGGTGTTTTTGTCATGATGCTGTTTCTAATATGCGTTTAGGAAATGCGCTTAGGGCTGGAGTAGACTTGAATAAAACATGCTCTTCTAGGAAGAAATAAATGTCAGATAAGAAGGATTAGAGAGTTCTAGCAACTTTCAGCTAGTTCTTTCTGTGCTGAATTCCTGGAAGAAATCTCTGGAGTAGTTTATCGCAGAAAAACTCTTAGCGTCATCCATGTCCTGTTTAGAAAATTCTCTAATTGCACTCATTTTCTCCTTAGCACAGGGAGGTTTGGGGGAGCCATGTTCTTTTCTGTCAGCCTCTGCATTCAACCGTACAGTATTTTTAAAATGTGAAGGCTTGGGCCTGTCTGGAAAAGTGATTTTGGATCTTAGCTGCTGCATAAGTGAGAGTGCAATCTATGCAATGAATGTCTGCACGTGAGCGCAAAGGTGGAGTGAGCAAAGCTGAGGTTAAATTTACTAGGAGGGGTAGTAAGCTAACGTTTCTGGAAAATCTCAGCCAGCTATTGCATCAGTTTCAACAAGCTGGCAAGCACTCTGTGCTGGTGATATTTGGCTGTCCCAGAGAGGATCCAGGATGCGCGGAGCTGCCGAGCCCCTTGATGTTGTGCAGTGCTCAGGCATCGTCTCGCGCTGTGGGGTGAGGGCTGGGAGGGAGGATGCCATATGCAAAGGTTCCCATGACCTGTGGCTCCCAGGAAATCTGTGTCCCGGCTGCCCGGAGCCACAGATCCTGGGAGGCTCAATGGTGGATCCACGATGCTGACAAGAACATAAATTTTGCTGTGCAGCTGCAGGCTCCCAGAAGATTTTGATTCAGGAAATGCCATCTGTTGGTATTGTGGAAACAGTAACATTGTCTATGCTTTTCTGCTTTAATTTGGGCTGAGATACCAAGTCATTTCATAAAAGAAATCTTCTATTCTTAACCTCAATGAGAGAGAATGGGTGCGTTATGTTAAAGCAAACCACTGGTTATTGTGTGACTTTGTGGTTTGTTTTAAATAATCTCGATGCTTCTTGTAGTATGTCAGCACCTAGCAGTCTTCCTGAAATCTGTACATCCTCAAGCCCTCTCCATTCACCTCGTGATTATTTTTTTTCCCCCACAAGACATATGAGGGAGTGGAACACCTCAACAATGCTTACAGAATCTCTGTTTTTAATGAAGCTATACTTGGATACTTTTTTTCCTTTCCATAACTATATGCAGTTACGTTGGCATCGACCATCTGCCAGAGGCAGTTCTTCCTGGTGCTGGTTTCGCTGATCAGCTATAGGATGCCTCAGTCCATCTAACCTTGGGAAGTCACGTAGCCTAGGATTGTTTTTCGGGTGGCTTTGTGTTGCTGTTTGTTCTGGCCAACAGTGCCCTTCACGTGGTGCTGGTATCTGTTAGCTCGTGGTTTGTAAGACGTGCAGCAGAGCCCTGCCACCAACCCCGCTCCCTCTCTGCGCTGCCCAGGTGCAGCTGCCCGCAGGCTGGCCCCAGCCCCATGCTGACGATGGGACGTGCCAGTGGCCTCACCACCAAATGGAGGGAACTTGAATGAAGGAGGCTGGGCAGCATTCCAGCTACCGAGCCCTGTCTGACTGCCTAATCTCACTATAGAAAACCTGTTATTCTGTATTCTCATAAATACTGTTCTCTTGAGCAAAGCTGGAAGCTTGTTCCCCCTGCTCCCTTTCTCTTCCTCAATTAATGAATAACTGGCTAGGAATGTTTAGTTAAAATGGACCACACCTTTTGCTTTCTAATTGAGACTTGGTGAACAGGGGAACTTGGTGAAGTCCTGAGTAGATGTAGCTTTTTCTGGTGTGGCTTAAGTTTTTTTCAGTGTCTTATTTTTCCTTCGTGTTATGTGTGCCTGTGAACTTTGCTTTGGGAAGATTTGCAGCCCTTGCAACACAGTTATGTTCTGCCTGTCGTTTTCGATTAAAGCAAAGACTTCTGCAGTTGAGATGATCCCAAAAATGAACTGATGAAGCTGTTCTCTGAGTCTGCTGAATGTATGAACCACCCTGAACTGTCTGCTGAAAAACATGAGGAAACGTCAGCGTGGCTGAAATGTCAGTGGTGCACTAGTGAACAGAAGCAGGAAGCTGGCTTGCCTGCCCAATAAGCTTGCACTGCTTCCTTTCCCTCCTTGGTGCCAAGCAGTACCCCACCCAATGCCTACCCCTGTCAATATTTGCAGAAAAAACGTGCAGCAGAAAATATAGGATGGAAATATAGGCAGAGTATACTTGTGGGTTTAGTACAGTCAGAAGATTATTGAAAGACAACAGAATTGAATAATCTTGTATTTGAGTATCTTTGGAAAAGAAGAAAATAGCTTGCTTCCGAGGGCATGAGGTTAATTGTTTTCAATTTAATTTGCAGTCTTCTTAAGAGTTATCCTCTAGTAGTATGGTTCACTGCAGCAGGCTGCATGTGTAATACTGAAAGGAGAAAACCAGCAGCCAACAAATGTGTGAACGAGCTTTTGTAGAGCTCCCATGTTTTAGGTGTAGTCTGCAGCCTTTGCTGTCTGAGCCCATTGAGGCACCATCAGCTGTAGTGTATCATTCCGCAGTTAGTAAAGCTGGCATCAGTCCATGCTTGGTCTAAAGAAAGCATCAGTACTCACTGCTTCTTTCTTTCTCATCCCTCGTCCTGGCATTCACATTTGTGAAGCTGTACAGTGAACCAGTTGAGGGGAAAGTGATCCTCTTAAACCTTTATATTTACTTGTTTTCACTGCGTTAGCTTTCAGTCAATTAATTTCTTGGTCTGGCTTGCTGTGCAACCACGCGGACCTGCTTTGCTGCATTAGAGCTGGTGTCAGCTCCAGGGCAGGGAGGGGATGCAGTTGGGCCATCCCTCTGCACCATGCTTGAACCTTATCAGCTGTAGCACCTGTACCAGTTGCATGCTTATTCTCTGTCCATACTTGCTTGTATATATGCCCAAGCTTCATGTAGCAAACGTGTTCTTACTGAGGATGTGTTTGGGATGTTTGCACAGAATAGGAAGGGTATGGAGGTGAGAATCCAACATACAGACATACAGAAGGTGACACTAGTTGGAAATGTCTCTAAAGTTAGTTTGGATGCAGTTTCAGACCTGTAGAAATGATGAAGTATTGCCTCTCAGTGCACCTTGGAGCATTTTTAAACTTTAATACCGGTTAGGAAAGCTTTAACCTGTTCACATTTGGGTGAGAATTCCACCACCTGGTAGCCATATTCCAGCTCTCCTGAGGCTTTCCTGGCATGCAAAGGTTGAGAGCACCCAGGCTGTTAGGGATGGGTGGAAGCTGGCTGGGCTGCTGGACGCTAGGTGCCAGTTCCTCACTCTAGGCTGTGGGGTGGATGGATGCCAGCAGCATTGCTGAGGTGCTGGTAATGGGTTTGGTGCTGTTTAATATCTTACTAACAATCTTGATGAGCGAATGGAGTGTGCTGTTCGCAGGTTTGTGTCGTCAAGCTTGGAGGGGGAAGGAATGTTTGCAGGGCTGCCACCCTGAGGCTCGGGCTGGCAAGTTTTGTGTGCTTTAGCTAAGGCAAATACACCTGGGACAAAATAACCCCGTGCAGCAGAGCAGGCTGGTTAGATTGCAGCACTGCAGGAAAGACACAGCTATCCTGGTGGAGAGGCTGAATGTGGAGCCTCTTTAGTTTTTCTGCAATTCCCTGAAGTTCTATGCTCAATTTAGATCTCCATCTTAAAACATGTTAGACCATAGGATAGGACTTGAGATGTTCATAGCCCATGCAGTGCTTGCTGGAAGTTTGCCTGCTGTGAGGATGGCAAGTGGACGTAATTTGAAGACTGCATGCATTTTGTTTAATGAGTGGCTTCTGGGATGTTCTGTAACTGAAGTTCTTTGTGGTGTTTTCTGCACGTAGTGTTTTCTTTCAACCAGAACTACAGTAAAGGGAGAAAAAGCTTGGTGCTTTTTTTTTTTTTTCCTTGCTTAAGTGTCATGACAGAAAGAGCAGGTGACATCCTGTATGTGAATATGGAATCACTCTCGTGAGATAGAATGCAGAGATTGCTTACAGAATGAGAGGAATGTATTTCAGGAAGGAAGGGAAGAATCACCTTTTTTTTTTTCCATTACATAAAAGTGAAAATGTAATGATTATGCAGCTGTGCTTTTTAGGTTACTCTGTTTGAAATTAGGTTACTGCGTTTAACACATGCTACTGCTTCTTTTAACTTTCTTATAACCTTTTTGTCTTCCAGCTTCTTGCAAGTGTTCACTGATAGCACAGCGAGCAGAGCTCTGTACATCAATGAAAAACTACCAGCAAGCTCTCCATGATGCAGACATCCTCTGCCGAAGCAAACCCCACTGGCCTGCGGTATGGTGCTTGCATGCTGCAAGGAAAAAAATTCAGACTGCTTGTTCTCAGAACTTCTCTTTGGGGGGTGGATATTATGGTGTTATCAGGACTGGAAGCACAGACTGGAGGCTCATTCCTTCACAGGATGAGTCTGGAAGGTCCTTAGCGTGGGATTTCTCTGGTGGGCATCCAGTGATGTGATTTTGTTTGTGCTAGTGCCCACTGATCTGTTAAAGCTTGTGCTGTAGCTTGAAGCAGTATTGCATTCAGAAGTCATCAGTGGCATGGGATCACTTTTCCCTTTTGGCAGTGAGTGGCTTTGCCAGCCTCCTGGCAACGGTGTCTTTCTGAGGAGTATCCCAGACAGTATTTACTCTTTTTTTTTTTTTCCTTCAATACTGAGTTCATACATCAGATTCCTGCCTGTGTGACATAGTGATTCATATTGGTGTGGGTTTTTTCCCTAACATATGAGGTTCTCGGGAGCAGTAGTTGTGGGCAGTCTGAAGGCATTGTCACAAACAATGTCAAGGTGGAAAGGGAAGGAAGCACATGGTGCCCGCAGTTAATGCCTGAAGGCAGGCTGGGTATCTCAGCAGCTCGCCCTGCCTAGGATTACACCTCTAGTCAGTCTCTCACCTGTCACTATCAGAACTGCAGCACAGCTTTGACCAAGTGAGGTCTCCAGACTGAGAGATAGGGTGGCATGGGTTGGAGGCAGGGATGGAGGAAGAACTTGGATTTTCTTTGGCCTTATGAAGAAGACTGAGGTGTTGCATAAACCCACTGGTGTGGCAAGCCTTAGCACAGAAACTGCAGCTTGGTCTCTATTCAAGCTAGGTAGGATGAGCAATGAGGTGCCATAAGATGCATATAGCTTCTGACAAGTTAGATATTTGTCTCCTGAAGATATCTGTCTTGTCACCCATTAAAATCTTTTTTGTTTGAAGGAAAATGATAATCTTACCCCCACCTCCAATTCTACTCTTTAAAATTTGACTTTCTATTTAGGATTGTTTTCTAGTCAAGGCAGGAATTCGTCTTGAGCAGTGTCGATTGTGCTTCTGTGCAAAGGGAGACAAATGAATTAAGCACATTCAAATGTTTTCTTGGAGTGTCTTGTCTGTTTGCCTTGCATCCATGGAAATGTGATGTGTGTCTGTCGTAGGCGGATAAAGATTTTGTTAATCACATCTCTGAAGAATGCTAATTGAAAATGAAAGTTGTCATCATGGCATGCCAGCAGTATCGCAGATAGATTTTGCTTGTGGATGTCAGAATTTCCACACAAGCTTTGGTGATCCCAAATTAGCAATATTCAGGAATTCTGCTTTGTTTTGTATCCTGCACTGTTTCATTCAGTGACAAAGATTAGAGCAAATGCATAGTGCAAAAATCCACCATAAAATAGAGCTGTTCTGGGTTCTGTGGAGCTCTTTGGAGGCGAGCATTCACCTACCAGAAACTTTTGGCTTACTGCTAACTGAAATTTAATGTTTTACTGGGTTCCTAAAGCTCTTGGGTCCACTCTAGCAGTTAGAACAATAGGCAAGTTTGTTTATTTTCAGTTGCTGAAACCATGTCCTTGGGGCCTGTGAGGAAGAAGTTTCCAGTTGTACTTTGCAAGTGGCAGAGAGAATTAGATGCCCTCTTTGAAGCTGCTTGGGCTAGATTTTACCCCTCAGGTCTGGCTAGATTTTACCCCTCAGATCATCTACTTGACGCTGTGAGAATAGAAAAGGGAAGGCGACAGTGCTAGTCTTGTAAGGTCTGTTATTCCTGGGCATAATTTTTGGTGTTGGATCTTCAGATACTTCTTCCACAGACAGCCCAGATCAGCCCTCAATTTGCGGTGTGTATGAGGAAATTACTCTTTTATTTGGAAAATTGGAAGACACCAAGCTACCTTGTAGCATTTCCAGAGCAGTGGAGTAAACTTGTCTGTAGTGTCAGGATGATTAGGAGCTCTGGAAAAAATGTTTAGAGAGGCTGTGCAAGCATCAAAATAAAAAGGTCAGGGTCAGGCCTCTGCAGTATCTCTGCTCTTATCATATTCAGAAAAGAAACATGCAGATCTTGATGTGAAATGTCTCCAGCATGCTAACTGCATCCCAGTTCTCAGAAGCCAAGAGACATTGCTTGGGAACCAAATCAAGGTCTTGCATGCTCCTTGGATTCAGCCTCCTATTGGGAAATATGCTTTCTGCTTGCTGGAATAAACAGGCTGCTCTTTTCTGTGTTTTGGGAAGTAGTCAAATTTACCTGCTGAGTCCTCATCTCGGGAGATGGCTGCATACTAAGACTTCTTGTTTATGACATACAGTCTGTAGTCTTTCCTACACAGTGTCTGTTACTTTCTTTTGCTATAAGCCTCCTCCTTTTCTCCCAGACAGTGGAAAAGTAGAGATCATAACAGGCCTCAACTTGAAGGGCTGCATTAAAAGGGTGAGAGAAGTTTACCTGCTGGATAAGATTACCTGATCTTTTTGCAAGAGCATGAGGAACAGAAAAAGACATCTGCTTATCTGACCAGTCTCTCAGCCTTCAGCACAGCCTGAAGATAATTGCGTGAATCAGAGGCAGACTAGTATTCATTTTCAAGAGCAGATGTTTACAAATGCATTTAGTTTCTCTCCGTTTTTAAGGAAATAATTTCCGGAGTCAGATTTGAACTGCAAATTGACATCCACAGGGAAATTCAGAGGTGAGGCGTTCCTCTCTCACCACTAATAAGCAAAGTAGGACTTGTCTCAAGCTGATTTCTTTTACCTCAGCCATGGGTGTGTCACTCTAGGATGTGAAGAGGTAGGATGAGCTAAAAGGTTTCAGGTTAAACACTGTCAAGTTGCCCTACATTCATAATATATTGATATCTTCTACCCAAATAAAATAGGACAAGACACTGAGCAAAAGTGAGTATCCTAACCCTGAAATCTTTGGCTTCCTCCAGTGTTGCTGCCAGTCTGCCCAGTGTTTTCCATGCAACTCCATTACTATTCAGGCTGTCCTGGTACAGGGAACCCTTCTCTGGGCTGCAGGGAGCCTTGTAGGATATGCTGTGGTCTTGAATCCCCAGGGAGACAAATTGCCCTTCTTAGTCTGTGTCAGTTCCTTCTTGCCAAGGAAAGGAGCAGTGTTTTTGGCTGGAGGTGCTTTGCTGCAACACTGGGGGTGTCAGCAGGAGGGAATGGCTTTTTCATTCTTCTCCTGCAAAATGGAGGGAATGACCAAGTTTGTGTGCTGGTGTCTTACTGCCACTTCAGAAATATCTCTAGATTTGTATGTTTTCTTTGTGCGAACAGGGTCATTATGTGAAAGCAAAAGCTCTTTCTGGATTGGAAAGGACCGAAGAAGCATTGAAGGAGTTTCTCTATTGTGTTGCCTTAAATCCTGAATGGAGCTCCATGAAGAAAGAAGCCCAGAAGGTATCAGATGTGTTTACTGTTTGCTTCTTGGCCATTACACTGCTCTGTAGAGGTGCCTCTGTCACAGAGATAGTGTATTTGTAGATTACACCACAAATCTGTAGGTTGGACCACTGCCATTTGTAGATGCTTGCAGTGTGTCAGCAGGATTTGAGTACACCTAGATTCCATAAGCTCAAGGCTTCTAATTTTAGTGCCCAACAGAAAACCTCCTCATGTGGGAAATGATGGGAGATGGGGGGGGAAACAACCCTGTAGTCTCTGTATAACTTCCCATAAGGGAACGTGGCTGTTTGCCCCTACTCACATTCTCTTTCAGTCTATACATGCAGCAGTTTCAGAAAAGAAGTGGGGGGGTTCAGCAAGGTGCTTGATGGAGGCTGGTGAGAAGGGGAACAGCTGTACATAGCTTTTAGCCTGGGTTGAAATCAGCTTGAGTGTAGAGCAGTGACCTGCTTGGATGCAGACACATCTGTATTAATCTGATTCAATAAAAGAGCATGATCTGAAACCTTCTGAAAGCAGAGATCTGAGGATCATAGTGCAGAGGGACATCAACAGGGGAAGAAGAGAGCGGGTTGCCAGCATCAGTGATTGTGGGGAACCAGAGGCCTTTGAGAAGGGAGGGGGACCCCAAATTCCCACAGAGAGGAGAGCCTTGGGATGTGCCTATGGTTGTGGTGGGCAGGTTTTCCTGTGGATGTTGGGGAATGTAGGATCCCACTGTTGTTGCAAGCCTCTTGGCATTCAGAAGCTACACAGTTTGTTCATCTGTGTTTGTACAAACGTAAAGATCCGTGTAGTAATTGTTGTTCTCTCTCTCTTTCTCTCTCTAATTGACTAGATAATGTGTGAGATGTTTTTCCCAGCCTTTGAAAATGTGCATGATAGTCTAACAGCACCTTTCTCTAGTCGAACATCCCATACAAGATTGAAACCTGCATTTTTAAGTAGCATAAACACACAGTCAGCTGCTGAAGATAGTTCTATTGCTGGGTCCTCAAAGGTATAGTAAAAAGTATTCAACATCTAAATACCAAAAATAATACAAGGATCTGTCTGATCTGTGAGATGTTGTCTTTGTCAGCACTTGTGTAGGCACTTATTTCATGGTAAGCCTGTTCTCTCCAGTTACTGTTGTCTCTCTTGTTGGGGCATGTTTTTTTCAGAAAAACAGGTCAAAACTCTTTGTTCAGAAAATAATGTGATGCCTTCCTGTGGAGATCTGTTATATTTTGTCTTTATTTTGTATCTTTTTTTTCCCTCCTTTATGTTGTTTATGGGATTTTAATATGATAGAAACACAGCTGCTAGACACAAGGTGTCGGGAGAGAAGTCTGTTTGATGCAGCTTGAGATTGGCCTTGTTTCATGTGGACCTTTGTTCCTTTCTAAGCTCAGTAACTGATCTATTACTGATATATATAATTAATAATGAAAAAATAAAACTTTTTTTCTGCTGTGTATAACTGTTCTTACTTTCTTTAGGATACTGTGTTCAGGTTAACAAAAAACCCGTCCCAAGAATCTGATGTATTTAGAAGCACTGATTCTCCCGCTTCCCATAATGTACTGGATCGCTATTTTGAAGACAGCAAGAAGTCTTTGGGAGCTGTTCTCTCCAGTTTACCTGGGACTGGCTTAAAAAGAAAGCTGTCCAGTGATATGAGGGATATACAAAGCTTGGACGTCCCCAATAAAATCCCTAAGAAAGGTTTGTTCTGTGGCTTAGGGATTTTCTTTTGCTCATGTTCCAAAATTACCTTTTTCCTCCTCCCTTTTTAGGTGTAAAAGAAACATTTCCTGTATGGATTTGTAGTCTTGTAAATATCTTTCTGCTCTTGACAGTGTTGTCAGATATTCCTGTCTTATTGAAACACGTAGAGTTTAAAGATGTTGTTAAAGGCACTAAAGTTCAAATACTGTTTATGTTATTCCAGTGCAGTTTCAATTCATTCAATGAACACTGCATTTTTCTTTTCATAACTTGTAATCCACTAACAGTTTAGTCTTTGTATTGCTGGCATTCACATTTTCTAAGTCTCAGAAGTATAGTGGAATGTCATTGTTTTTCTATATGAAGTAAAGATACAGTGAGCCTGGAAACTGATCTTTAACTGGCATCAGAAAGAGTCACATGCAACTTTACATGAAATTTGCCAAGCGAACAAAGAAGCCCTTTGAAGGGGTAATAAGCCCACCCAGTTTTCTGTTGCTTGATAGCTGTGCTTACAGTTGGTGTGCTTCTCAGGCTTTCAGCAAAGACTTCTGAAGTGTTTTTAGTACTCTGGGAAAAACTGCTGAAGGCACTATATTGCACTGACCAATCTGACTTCTGCCTTGAAATATCACAAGTCTCGAAGTGCTGCTGCTTGGCTGCCACCTCAGCATATTACCAATTTACGGCCGGTTTCTGGTCGTGGTGTTGTGAAGGGAAAAATCCCGTATTTGTCTCTGAACTGCAGACTCAGTAAATAGATTGTGAAATCCAACACTCCTCTATCTCCACAGCAAAGGGCAGAGATCGCATTTTACCCAGAACCATTAATTTCTGGTCTGTGCTAGATCCTATTTGCAGAATAACGCAGTTAGGTTCTTGCTGCTACTAAAGGCTAACATGCAAGATGTAGGTTAAAGATAACACTGTTTTTCTTTGTAGGCCACATCAGTGCCCTCTCCCCTTTCCTGTCTGTAGTGGAGATAAACCAGATGCTCAGCACAAGTTATCTTTTAACAAAATATCCAAATGTTTCAACTTAACATCAAAAAGCTGAGCTGCTTTTTTATTTTTTTTCCATTGTCAAGAATTTGGTTCATAAAAAGGTCGTGGAGGCTCTGTTGCAATGCTTGCTGAGCAACAAAGGTGTGGACTGTAAAAGAAGTGGCAGAATCTGCTGAGGTATTGAAACAGGCTGCCCAGGGAGGTGCTGGAAGCACTTAGAAGTATCCCTGGAAGTTTTCAGGAAAGGGATAGATATCACAATGAGTGACATGGCTTAGAGTGGTCACAAGCATGGGTTGGCAGCTGGACTTAGATGATCTTAGTGATCTTTCCAACCTTTATGATTCTATGATTAATATGCTTGCATTAATGTCATCAGAAGTCTAAGCTGATGGCTTTTGAGCTAAAATATATTAAATATTGAGGCCTGTAATCTTTGGATGTGTTCACTACAGCAATACCTTCAAGAAACAAGATGGACATAAATTTTTGTGAAGTATTCTGTCACTGTGTTTGCCAGCTGCATTAGCTCATATATCTCCGGTAGTCCTTCAAAGTGAAGCTGTGTGAAACATTGGCTTTCCACAGCAGGGTAGTCTAGAAGCATGCAAGCCTTTTTATACTGGTAAGAAAAATTATTCGTGCTGAGACATCTATAATAAACACTGATGAAATAGTTTAACTGTGTGTAAACAAATTAAATTCTGGACTTAACGTACTTAAAAACATCTGGCCTGGCTGATGTGGGAGGTAGTGATGGTGATGGGAAAGCAACAGCAGAATATTTTCAAAACTAGACTTTGAAAAAAACAACCATTTTTGGAGAAGCAATTTGTGGGTATTCAGCTCTAAAATGCTTTCTCTGGCCATCATCCTCTACTCTCCAAAAAACTTCCTGCCAGAAAGTCTAAAACTTAAATGGAAAATATGTTTATTTGAAACAACGCTTCAGAAAAGAAAGGGGAGAATATAGTTATGGAAAAACAACTTAGTATTTGAAATTGCAGTAATGCTAATATATTTACTGTAATCATCACCTTACCTTCTAGATGCAGATGTTTTACCTGAAAATGCTGTCATCACTTCAAGTGAGATACCAACAACTCTTGTTGATGCATCGGACTTCGAGTGTTCCCTCTGCATGAGGTATGGCTGTGTTGACCTGTGATTAAGATCTGAAAGCCTTTCTAGCTTCTGAAAAATCTTTTTGTGGTGTCAGAAGGGAAAGCAGCCAAAGAACGCTGAAACTGTTGCTTCATTTCTTTTTCCTGAAATTTGGATTTGATAAATCTGTACAGACATAGTCTTCATTATGCACTAACTACCTCGTCAAAAATGAAAACTGTGTTTTATGTCTTTGGATAAAATTGTCACTGTAATTTATACAAAAGCAGGAAGGGGTGAGATAGTGAAGTCTACTCCCTTGTTTCCACAGTTCAGGAATCTGTGTTTTATATTGTCAGCTTAGGTGGTTTTTTTTCTGTGTTTTCATGTTCAGGTTGTTCTATGAACCTGTTACCACTCCCTGTGGACACACCTTTTGCCTCAAATGCCTTGAGCGTTGCCTTGACCATAATCCACATTGCCCACTCTGCAAAGAAAAGCTGTCAGAAGTAAGTATATCCTTGCCTCAGTTAATAAAAATATTCAAAGCTCTGTTTTTCTGGTAGCATGTATAGGAGGTGATTCTGTGCTCTACTTGCAGAACAGTGTGATAGTACTCAGCATCAAGCTGTGCACGGACCTTATTTGCTCCAGAATATATTTTGTTGTTCCTTGGGGAAAAAAAATATAAATAGGATTTGTTGGTGCTTAAAGGAATAGATACTTCCAGTATCATGTCAGGCTCATGCTTGTGGAGTCCGAATGTGTTCCTACCACCAGTCCGTATTTCTACTAGCAGTGAAGTAGGAATGGGCACTCCTTTGTCAAACCTTGTGCACCAGTAGTCACAATATGTCTCATATATCTTGGGGAGAAGTAACCTAATGTCTCTAGGTGAAAATAATATATGTATTTTCTGCAGAAGCAGGGAGGAACTACCTGTTCTTGGTGGTAGTAGAGATTCCATCGGAAGTGAAGCTAATGGGCACTGGAGTGAGCCTCATATGCTGAAGTAGTTTTTATGACCAAAGGCTGAAGCTAATATGCCTTAGGAAAGGGAGTGGGCTGGGAGAAAGAGTTGTTACCTGACTTCTTGTTATCAGGCTTCAGAGTTGACTCTTCCTTGCAGTTCTTGGCGAGCAGAACTTACAAAAAGACCGTCCTTACGGAAGAACTGATAGTCCGTTACTTGCCAGAGGAATTATCTGAAAGGAAGAAAGTCTATGAGGATGAAATGAAGGAATTGTCAAAGTAGGCTCTATTTTTTACTTCTGATAACTGTTAGAAAAATGTATTTTTTAGTCTGAATTACTGAAGAAGCTTTACATTTGCTTATGAAAATGCACAAAATGAATGAATTTCTAAAACAAAGCTGTCACTCTTCATAATTTTTACATGGTTGGTGCAGATAAACGACATGCTTGGATGGTAGAGAGGCACAACAATATTCTTAAAATAAAGATAACAGCTTTATTCCTCTGAATCAATATAATATCAGCTTTAAAAGTTTTAATGGGATTTCTTTAGGAACAGAAACCCTATTATGAATGTGTTATACTTCAGGTCAATAGAAGTTCAAGGATTTGTTGCTGTGTCAATGACGTGAAGCTTACTCTACAACTCAACTAAAAAGAAAAATAAAACATGGAATTAAACCTGGAAAAATAAAACAAGGATTAGTGCCCTTCAGACTTAAAGGACTTTATTGAGCTTTGGAACTTTCCACAGTTTGCTTTGAATGTAATTAGTACTTAGTTACTATGTTGTTATAAAAAGTCATGACCAAAATATTTCTATTTGTATTTAAGCTAGATGCGTCTGTATGCGCACTTTGGGGAAATTGGCTATTGTTTCCTGACTTTTCCTTTATAAAACTAGATTAGATGAATTGTTTCCTTAATAAGTTAACAAAAAGAGGCCTGAAATGTACTTTTCCTCTGAAAATGACAAACCACAACCAGAGAGGCATTTAACAAAAATGAGTCTAAGGAGACCACTGGAAGCGGTGTTCTTTTATGGGTTTATGCTAAATATAGCAGTGCCCAGGAAAAACTGAACTTTTTTTAAACAATTATCTTACAGTTTGAATAAAGATGTTCCCATCTTCGTATGTACCATGGCCTTCCCTACCATCCCTTGCCCACTTCATGTTTTTGAACCTCGTTATCGCCTGATGATAAGAAGATGCATGGAGACTGGTACCAAACAGTTTGGCATGTGCTTAGCTGATGAATTGAAAGGGTAAGGAGATGAGCTAGAATGTCCTTTGTTGCAGTGTTGGCATGCTGATGGGGTACTGCAGCATAGCATATTTGTCCCCTCCGACCACTGTGGTTCCTTCCAGTCCTGTATGAACCAATTCAGGAGTTGGTGACTTTTTACTTTAGTATATCAAACGTTCCTTTGGATGCAAAGATGTTATTTTTATTGCTCCCCTGTTGGATGGATAGCAAAAATACAACTCATCTTGCTACTACAGGCTCCAGAAATAGCACTGAATTGTGTGTGTGGTTGGAAAGCTTTCTAGCCTGTTTGTTCTGGTGAAAGCTGACAGTGTGGATGAGGTTGCTCTTCTATCTGCTCATTTAAAACAAAAGCATACACAAAAAACTAAACCCAATCCTTGCATAGCTTTTTTGCATGGGCAGAATCATTCAAACAAGACGAAGTGTACATTTGGCTGAGAAGCCTGTATTGCTACTGAAAACTGAATGTTGATGTTTGTCTTCACTGCTGTGTTGCAGTGTCTAAGCTCTGCAGTGAGTGGGCTACATTGTCTTTCTATATGATCCTGCCTTTAATTCTTTTTTGTGAATTCTGACACTGGTGTGTTTCCACTTCCCTGTGTGGAGATGAATACTAATGATTAAACAAAAGTCTAGATGAAAGGGAAAAGAGATAAGCAGATAATCTTGGGAGAAAAAATAAATGAGGTGGTCTGAAGAGACATTTGTCTTACAAGATGTGATAGGAAGTTGTTTACTTCAGAAGAATGATGCAGAATTGCCAGTGTGAGAAGTCTTAAGAATACATTAAGCATCCTCAGGAGCAGCCCTTTTGTAGGTGATCATGGCTGGAGCTGAGATGAGGGCAGTCATACCCAGGTTTGGCAGCCTTTCCTTCTCCAGGTCAGGGATGTTTTTACTCTTGGATGAGAGGACAAAGGAGGAAGTAAGAATGCAGGAGTTGCTTCAGCTGGCTCTGCCTGTGCTCTGTGCCATTTGACATGCTGTCGATGGTGCAATCCCAGTAGAGTTTGGGTCCCTACAACAGCTGTCACACTGTGATCCATTACAGTCTTATTATCAATTTTCTGGAAGCAAATATGTTTAAGAGTGAGGAGAAAAGGACCCTGTGGCATCAGTCATAATTGATCCCTGCACATCTGGGAAGGCTTAGTACAGAGGGATAAGGGGCTGCAGTTCTAAAAATGCGCATTTATTTGATAGTGCCAAAAAGGGTGTTTTAAAATGCAGCTAGTATGGTTAGGTACAGTTAGCATGCTCTACTCGTTCAGAGCTACTGAAATAATTAAACATTTAAACATGGTGCCTTCCAGTGAAATCAAAAACACTGAAGTGCAGGAAGCCTTTATTTGTCACCTAGCAGGCTGTTGTTGTGTCTTACGCAAGTAAAGAAATAATTTTGTTTGTTCAAAATTGTGAAATCTAATGAGAATAAGAAAGTAGGGAAACTTGTTTTGCCTCATCTATTGAGACAAGAGTATAGAAGGCTGAGATTCTTACCTCCCTTGAAAGACATGGTGACAAGTCATATTAAGTTCATTACCTTCCTCTGCTTTGCTTGTCCACTTTAAATTAAAACTTAGAGAAGAATTGTTTGTAAGCTTTAAAGGCACATCAGTACATTTTATACTCATGGACAGGTGCTTTCTTGTCTCTCTTTGATCAAAGTCACTTTCCATCTCAAAGTAACTTCTCAAAGAATGACAAAAAAACATCACTTGCAGATGAATTTTTGAACTTGATATGAGTGCCATTAAAATCCTTTTTTTTTTTTAAAAAAAAAAAGGGGGGGGGGTGTAACTGTTTAAGTAGTGCTTAATCTGATCTTTCAGTAACAAATTCATTTGTTGTAATCTCAGTGGTCAAGCACACAGAGCTTAGTGGTGTGCAGCTGTATGCTTCTTGCTCTTCCTCAGTCTGCACAGTACAATGGCCAGAAGAGAATGGCTGTTCACAGCAGTCAGCTTTTTTCCTCCCCAAACCTTGAATTCCAGTGGAATAGAAACAAGAGTCATTTCCCAGCAGCAATGCTGTTTCTTCATTACTCTGATTGAACAAATGGCCAAGCCCTGCTATAACAAGCATTTCCCTGATGAAACATTTTTTAGATCCTATAGGGATTTGTTATCTTGAGATCAGGGTAGGTACAGTGCATTCTCTTGGTTAGCAATAAGCTGAGGTACAAGGCTGCAAACACTGGCAGATCAGAGTAACAGTGAGGAATTGATGTGTGATCAGCTTCCATAATGAACTAACTAAAAAGCACAGGTTCAGAGTAGATAAGGCTAATTAATTTAAATAAAAATTTGTTGCATGCTACTTTCCAGAATGCAATTAAAATTTGTGCTTCAAATATAACAGATGCAATTGCACTTTATAAGGGGGCTGTTTTATTTTGGTTAACTTAAAGGATACAGGGGCAAGAAGAATCTTGCTCTAGAATCCTTTTTCTCCTAAAACCTGTAATCCTGTTTACACCTCACAGTAGGGGGGATTGTCCTGCTAGCTCTGCATTTGTGGCTCAGTTCCTTGACTTCCATGTGGTATCTTTACCCATCTTGTTTTCTTTGCAAAGCAAGTGAATTTGCCACAAGCAGCTGGCAACTCACAGCTCCATTTAGCTTTCCTGTACCTTCTCTACCTCCCTTAAATACCTAGGCTTTGAAGATGCTGCTGCCTTAGACCTCCAGGGAAGGCAAAAAGGGTGGGGGTTGTGTGGCTTATGTGCATAAGCAGAAATGTACTGTCACCAAAGCAAGGACCTCTTTCAAATCGAAAGTGGTGAATTAGGCCCAGTATTCCCGGTATTTGTCCTGATGTATATAAATGCTTGTTGATGATTTCCACTTTTATACCCTTCTGTCATTTCAGATTTGCAGATCATGGCTGTATATTAGAGATCAGGGACGTAAAGTTTTTTCCTGATGGACGCTCAGTTGTTGATACAGTTGGTGTCCGTCGTTTTAGGGTCTTAAGCCATGGCCAACGAGATGGATATAACACAGCAAACATCGAATATCTTGAAGATAAAAAGGTGATCTATGGTGCAAAGTTATTCATACCCATATATTGCTGGATTCACTTAAATAGCCTTTCCTTATTGCATTTCAAGTTAGCTGTGCATTATTTTTTAATCGATATCATTATGAATACCGTAGCTCTATTTTGACAACCGTGAAACAAACTTAGCCTGTCTCTTACACACTTCCCTTTCTTCCTTTCTATCCTTACAATTATCTCCACTTGAAGTGTTGCATTGCCTTCACGAATCTCTTACATAGCTTCTGAAACCCAGGTCTGTCATGACAGTTAGGTGAGCTCAGAGTAGTGTTTTAAAGCTGGTAAGGGCTTATCACCCATCTAAGAACACCTCTGTTAGTAGAAAATTGGCTATTCTCTTTGTCCACTGAACGCAGGAGATCAGTGTATAGTTTGGCAGGCTTCCTATGACTTCTCAGCTCTGGTTGGCAGAACAGCTCCTCAAACAAATGTGGGAGTCCGTTATTAAAATGAGATCTTTGTGAGATACAGTTACTGTGCCTGTACAAACATCCGTCAACGTTGACTGAGACCTGAGAATTGCCAGGAGGGGAGTAATTTTACAAACAAGTCCTCTTAAAATATCTGCAACAAGTGAAGTGCTTGCGATGGGTGTTGGCCAAAGTGTGAATTTTTGGCCATACTTAATTATGGCACCTGGACCATCTTCAGAGCACATCTGTAAAATCTTGATCCCTCTTAACATTGAACTTAGTAATCTTATGCCAATTGATGAAATCCATTCTGATCTTGCAGATCTTCAGCACACTTTCGTGGTTGAAGTGTGAGTCTGTAAAATCCAGGTAGGGCTCTTGCAACTTGTGCAGGATGATGCAGTGTTGTTCACCAGGCAGGGGAGAGATGTTGTGGGGTGCTTCCCCATCGTGGAAGCTCCAAGTATGTAATCTGTTCACAGTGTTCAGATCCCCAGAGAAAGATGGTGGAGGTTACATGTCAAGGCATTGTTTTCTAGATGGTGCCAGAGACTCACCTCTTTATTATTAGAGTGAGATTTACCTTGTCTCACGTCAGAGGCTGATGTCTGAGTTCAGTGCTATACATTCCTGTTACAGTCAGTGATGAGAAGTCTCAGTCCAAAGCTGCCTATTTATCTGCTCTATTGTGGATATCTACCTTAAGATGATTAATTGCCCACTAGAGCTGTTCCTCCTTACCTAGAAAGGGCAACCAGTGTAGCTGGCTCAGATATGTGTCTGAGTAGCCCAGAGGAAGTACACCGTTGGTCTGTACAGATCTAAAAGAAAATGAACAAAAATAATGTGCATTGTTGTTTTTTTGCTTATGCTATTTTCCTTTTCCCTAGTGGCTAATAGCCAGCCCTATGCAACTAAAGCACTCTTTGCAAGGGTCTTTTTTTTTTTTTTAATGGCTATTCCTGGTACTGGGAAGTCATTCACTTTCTCTGCTTCCTGCCTGCACGTTTCTGCCCTCCTCCACTTTCTCCTTGGCTGATCTACCATGACCTTAACACTTTTAGGAAGTATTGCTGATTTCTAAACACTGTAGAAACCCTATGCTTGTGCTGAGTAGCAGTAGGATTTCTTGAGTTTTACCAGACAATATAAGAAAGTTCAGAGGTCATTTAGTGACAGGGACTTAAGGTCGTGGGTTTGAAATGATTGATATGATGTTCTGGGATTAGAAAGCAGATTCTTCTGTTGTGCCAATATTTAGGTTATTAATGAGTAACTTCTCTAGGAAGTATCATTTCAGAACATGTAGGGGAGGGTTCCATCATCCAGGTTTGAAATATGGGAGTTGGGTACAGTTTACCTAGATGTGGACAGTTGAACAGCTGCAGTCACTGCATTATTGTGCTTCGCTTGCTTCTGGCAGAGCGTATGAGCTCCATAGTACCAAACTTGTTTTGTTCCATCTTCTTTTAACAATAAGGTTGAAGGACCAGAGTATGAAGAACTTGTCCGCCTTCATGATTCAGTTTATGATCAAGCTGTTGCCTGGTTTACTTCTCTTAAAGACAATATGAAGGTGCAAATTCTCAATCATTTTGGGTCCATGCCAGGAAAAGAACCAGAGCCGCAGGTAATAAATCTTGACTATTCATTCATAATTATTCTAAGCATTCTAAGCTCCTCTCATTTACCCAGTTTTGTTCTATTTGCATGAAACATAGAAAGCAATAATCATATATCAATATAAGTTGATATATGAAGAGATCAGCCTTAATGGAGCAAAAAGACAAAGAGTGTGGCTGAAATCAAATGCTTACTAGCTGCTTTTAGTTTGATGATGCATTTCTGACCAAAAGGAAGGTGGGAAGAGTGGGTACTGCTCTTCATCAGGCAGTGTTGGTTAATATACGATTGTCTTTCCATCCTCTTACAGAGCAACCCCAGTGGTCCTGCCTGGTACTGGTGGCTCTTGGCAGTGTTGCCTCTGGAGAACAGAGCTCAGCTGGCTATATTGGCTATGACCTCCCTTAAAGATCGTCTTATTGCCATCAGACGCGTCTTGATATTTGTGACTCGCAAAAGACCTAGATAACATGATCTTCAGTTGTAAATGCGCACTGAAAGCATCTCATGACTGGTTGTTTGCGGGGGGTGAGAGGGGAGGGGTTGTTTGTTTGTTTGTTTAAGATTCTTTCAAAAATGAACAGCCCTTTCTGACTGTGTCCAGCATCCATTGATTGCATCGGTTTGTTATCCTGGGTATTCACCAAAACTTGCACTCTTCTCCTGTTGTCCCGGTGAAATCTGAGCCTCTACAAACTGTGCTACAGTTAGGACGTAGTTGATAAATGTGGATAAATTGCTTCAAAATACTATGATAGAGTTAATGTTTTTAGCCTGCAAGAGAGTTAAGTACTAGAGTAGCACCGCTGGCCTCCATGTGATTTGGATTTCCGCTTAATAGGAAAAGGAGACTGGACAGTGAATTAAAGAGGTGTTTCCTAGACTTTCTTGAAGGTAGTGAACAGAAGAGGAGCTGCACTTCCCGGCCAAAGTATACATGAAGACTATAACGAGCAGTATGCTCTGTCAGTGAACTGGTAGACAGTCCATCATACACCCACATCTCTCTTTTTCAGGAAATATAAGTCTGCGAGGAAAAAAAAAAACACCTAAGCAGGTTGTGGTCAAGGCATCTGAGGATGTTCATCTGAAAGAATAATAGCTACTGAATAAATACACTATTTAGTAGCCTTAGGTAATCCCTTGTTTTGTGATATACGTGTTGTAGCAGATTGAGTATGTACAAAATGCTTGGAAGGGTGTACTTTGGATTATTTGAAAAATCAAAGTAGACCTAGCTGGTCTTATCACTAAATTGAGATCATACCAGCTCTCTAAACTATGATGAATGCTGCTGTGAAATGATTTCACTCCAAGTACTAGGAAGGCAGACTGTGGGTTTTTTCTGAACGTGTGTTCTGCAAGTGGGACTGGCAAAGATAGAACACCATTTCCCATTTACCTGCAGTGTCATGCCAACCTCATGGTACATTGGAATGATCTCTATTGAACGTGTTTCAAACCGAAAGTATTGTAGCTTAGTACCCGTTGCTGTATGTGTGGAAATCAGTCCATGATAACACCATGAACAGAGGCACGAACCGAACACTATAAAGGCAAGTCTCAATGCAAGCTCAAGTCAGGTGTTAGCCTTCATTTGTGTTATTGATTTTTATAGACTGTTTTGTTAATATCTAACTTTGATAGCTCTGAAATTGCTTCTCAGTCAAATGATCAACATTTGCTCAATTGCCAATGAAATAACAGTGTTACCAATTCAATTGGCGTAATTTCCTGTAAGCATTTCCTAGAATTGATAGTACCAACAGGAAAAAAGTTGACTTGAATCCTAGCATGCTGCAAGTATAGCAAGTTCAATTTAAAGACTTACTCATGTGCAGAAGGTCTGGTAAGATGAAATGGCTGTTTACCTAAATGGTCAAAGTGCCTGGTTTCTTTTTTAGTTCTTTTTCCTTACTTGTCGATGAAGATGTATTTAAACCTTTTTTGTTTCAATTTGCACATGAGTTCTGGAAGAAGACTGCATTGAACTGCAGTAATTAACATATATTACCTGCTCTCTTTGGGTATTGTAGTAATAACCTGTGTGGTCTGGGAAACAAAAGTACTGAGTTTTTTTTTCCTTTCAGCAAATGGCTACCACAAATGGTTTCTGTAACATACCCTGAATGTACTGTAACTGCCTCTACCTTGAACACGCCTTTTCTATTTAAATAATTTGTAAGTATATTCTCTGAATTGTGAAGTGACAACCAATGATGTAATAACCTCTACAGTAGCCTTCTACAAGTTCTGCTACCGTCACCAAAATACTAAAAATTCAAGTTGAATGCATTTCCTCCAGGATTTGAAGATGCCGAAGAAAAAGCATTGAAATACAAAGTAATTTCCAGAGAACTGTTCTGTGTATTGGAGAGGAAATGCCAGAAGTCAGTAGGTCTTCAGCCCACTGTCAGCTCACCTACCGAAGGGTGGTTTTGCAAACTAATTCTTAGACCGGAAGATGGACTGTGTTTGATCTTGCAATCCTTTCTGTTCAACTTCCTGTTCTTCCCATCCCTTTCCATGCTGTGTATTTCTCCTAGATTCAGTCATCTCGCTCCTTCATGTGTGTGGCCTAGTTTTGAGTATTAGTAGTTTGGCTGCAAGGGACGCTGATGGTATTGTGTATTGCTGGTCCCTGATCTTCCATGTGCTTCATTTTGCTTTTAGGAGTGTGTTTAAGAAAAAAAGAAAAAAATCAAGGTGCTAGTTAGTGTCTTTTTGGCTTTGCCTCAGTATCTAATGTGAATATTCTTCATTGCAAAAGTGATTTTTCAAGATATCTACTGTCGAGGTACTTCTAACAGGAAACCCTACAGAACAAAAGAGGTTGTTTACTGCTGTTCTGTAATGTGTAAAGAGACATTTTACATGGAAAGTGACATTACTGTGTTCATGAAGGCCTGCATAATTAATGAAACGATCGTTATCAACGAGAAAGCTGAATTGTAGGGGGATTTTTTTTTAGTCAAGGTTTTTGAGTACATCAGTAACAGTGTGTTTTGGATAACTGATACAACTTTGGAATTGTCTGTGGATGGATGCAGATAATCATATTGGCAGCCCAAAGCTGACATTTCTTCCAAAACACTGAATGCTGATCAAATAGCAAAGCTTTAAGAAAACAAAAAAGTCACCACTACCCTTTGGTACTTGCTTCCTACGGGCGAGTACCAGTGCCATTGTTACCAAATTCTCTCTGCCATATAGTCTCTACAGCATCCAGTAGTACCTCATTGGAACAGCTAGCTATCTCGTTCCTCTCTTGGCTGGAGGAAGTGTCTGCGTTACAGCCGTTCTGCGCTTTTGTCTAACTCGTCACCAAGGTACCTATGGAAGCACGGAGCTGAGCTCCTGGTAAAAGTAGACAGGATTTGTTGCCTTTCTAGCTCATTACACTTTTCTTGCTTGCTGTCCAAGCAAGGATGCTGGGGTATATGATGAGTCTTTTCACTGTGGTGAATGTGGCCCTTCTTTATACATCATAAAGAGGCCAACAACAAAAAAAAAATCCCTCTACCTCTACACCTGTTGTTCACCTGTAAAGCTTCAAGCTACAAAATAATATATATTTTAACCTTTTTTTGTCTTTTAGAAGCATACTAATTGTTTGCCACTGAGGCCTTTTATCTACTGTATTTTAATATGTTAATTTGATAGTCATCGAGATCTCTTTGTACTTCTAACCTGTAGATCTTGTCATGTTTCTTACTGCTCCTCTTTCCTTGTTCTCCAGTCCACTTTTAAATTGATAATAGAAACCTGTACATTCTCTATTCCTATTACATTTTACACTAGTGGAACTGGTATTTTGGTAGCGCCTTAATTTTGCAGTTGTGAAATGATTGTATCAACTCTTATCTGGGGCTTCGACCAGATTTAAATGAGTATGTTTAATGTAGATAAACTTGAAACCATTTTTTTACTGTTTTAAAGCTAGTTACAAAGTGGAATGTGTACATATGTATAAATATAAATTATTAATCTTCACCTTTTTGTATCTAGTAAATACCAGAGAAGTTCATGTTCTAACCACATTTGACACTTCTTGTTGCATAAGCAAAGCCAAAACTTTTTTTAAAAATTGCAATGTTCATTTCATGTATATTTGCAATATTCATGGGAAATGTATTTAATTTATGTGATATTTGGAATAAAACAGAATGACTTTATAAGCATGTGAGTTTATGGGAAAGCTTTATCCCTTTGTCAGTGTCTTTGAAGGGAAAAATTGGGGGGCTATGGCTACCTGTACAAAAGTTGTATTGCAAATTTCATTTCATGCGGTTGTGGTTGTGTGGACAAGTGGATATGAAGTGCTTCCCATTTTCGCAATCTGCCACTTGCTCTGTAGTGCTTCTGGCTTTCAGCTGCAAGAAGGTCAGAAGTACACGGTCTGGAGTTTGGGGAAAATGACACTGGTCCCCCTGGCTGCTGAAACGCTGGCAGCAAAGAAGCGAAAGAAACTATGAAGAGTCAAAAGGCTTTAGGGCTACACTTCTCATGTCTGCAGTGCAGATGTACCCTCAAATATGAGCCTTTTTGGTATTTGCTGGCACAGCTTCGCACCTCTCCTCCTATCCACTAGTAAGGAACTTTTTTTCTCAGCTGTGAAGTTCCCGGAGCTATTCAGTGTTCAACACTATTTGAATCCCCAAGACATGATGCTTCAGTCAGCAACATTTGCTATCGGTTATCACTGCCACGTATTCATTTACTGTCACTGAACAGAAAGAAGTCACTGAGTGCTGGTATCAGAAAGAAACTGCTAGTCTGATTCACTGACGAGTAGCTGGGCAAGGAAACGGCCTCAGTTTTAAGAAGCAAACAGCACCTGAGAAGCTGTGATGAGATGTTGCAATTCATAGGTGGTTGCATTTTAAGAGCTTTAGTCCCATTGTGAGTGTAATGGAGGAGTCTGTAGGGGGATCACAGTGGAGTTTGATGAGGCTTTGAGCCTGGGGGTGTGCAAGCAAGAGGTGGGTATCAGAGGGAACGGGTCTCCAAAGAACTTGGGAATGGTGATGAGCCCACCAAACTTATACAGCTACATGTAAACATCTGGCCCTTGGCACCAGCATGCCTCGGTGACCTCTTGATCTACCTGAATGGGACTGACTGAAGGCTGACAGGAAGCGCAGCAAACAAGATGTTGCTGAGGATTATAAAAATGACCATGCCAAAAGAGCAAACAAGTTACACTGCAGGGGTGCAATAGGCTGTAACCTATTGAGAGGAGGTGCTGATAAGCAGCAGCTCTGCTGGCCTTGACCCCCAAAGGGATGGTAGTCCTCATGTGGACTCCTGCCTTGCCTCAGGATCAGGCCCACCTGACACAGTTGCTTGCATTGCCACAGCAGCTGGCCTCAGGGCCAAAGAGCATACCTGCTAACGTGTGTTATATGCACTTGTGGAGATGGATCCTCAGTGTGTGGCAAGGCAAGAGATGTGTCCCAAATATGTAAGCACAAAACAATACAGAGATTTGTGGGGCAGCCAGGGAGTAAGAGGGTGATGAAGGAGCTCTCGTAAGGTGGGATGGAAGAGAAGACCATTTCAGGAGTGGGAAGTGACAAGGAAGGGGAGAAGTCAGAAGGTGCCTTTTGGTTTTGTAGCTGCTCAGATGAGAAATGCGTATTTAGACCTGAATGTAACTTATTAGATTTTTATTTTCTTGTGCGTATTCTTAGGAGATAACTGAGATGCAGAAAGGCCTATCAAATGATGCTAATTTCCCTGAGCCCTAGAGTGATACCTCCCTCGGAGCATGTAAACCTTAGTACCGTGTTACCCTGTTGGCATTGCTTTCTACTTCATCAAATCACAAACCCAAAATAACTGGTTCTGTCAAGCAGACTCAGTTCTTCACTTATATTTGGAAAGCCAAATACTTGCTGGAAGCTGTTGACTATTCAGCCATAGAATTATAAAAATGAGTAATCCGGACCAAAAAATATAAGGCCAAATGTATTGGAGGGTGGGGAAGATACGTGAATCCATGCCAGAACTTTCCTGAGTTCATTGCATGAATGCATGTGGTACACTCACAGCTGAAAGGCATGTTTTTAATCACACTTATATTATGTGGTGGGGATGTGTTGTTTGTAAATGGAGATGAGTACTGCTTGCTGACAACTTCTGTAGCTCAGTTCTGCCATATGTGGGATTTGGCTTTATTGGCTACATTTGGGAAATCATGAATCCATAGAAATGTCTTCATCGCTACTTTTCTTTTCGGGCAAAATCAGCACTGAGCCCTTCTCCTGGGACAACCTGGAGTTTGAAGACAGAGGCTGGACCAGAAGCTGGTCCTGAGGGCCAGGCCAGTAAACACAGACTAGACACAGACTTATACACTGAATCAGGGAAACTGTTCTGGTTCCTGTTCCCCTGTCCAGTATATTCCGGATGAAGAGAGGAAATTTCTGCCCTCCAGTTTTCAGTGATAAACCAGAGGAGGCTTCCAACCAAATTCCTCTCAGGCACTCTGGTATTAAGCACGAACCTGTCTCTGCTAAGCTGCTCAGCAGTTAGAGAGAGGTAGGCACGTCGCTGCAGTCACCAGGAGTCCCAGGAGAACATGCCCTAGTCTCAGCTGGGGCTGAAGAGCTGAAGATAAGGGCAATTAAAAGGGGCAGATAACGTGCTTGATGGAAGTATTATGTCAAAAATTCTTCTCAAACGATACTCTCAATATCCAATCAGAATCAAGGGTGGCATACTGCCAGTACCCAAGAGCATTTTATTTATTTATTTTTTTTAATCATAGCAAGCACCTAAGGGAAGCACTTCCACACAGCCTGTTCAACCCTTTCACAGTAACTGTGGTATGAAGTCCTATGTTCAATCCACAGACCACCTAAGAGACCCACCATTCATCATGGTTATGTTCTTTGCTGTGATTCCCATTCCTCGTCTTTCTTTCTTTTTTCTATTCTGAGAAGACATGAAAGGTAAGAAATGAACCAAACTCTGTGAAAATTCTGCAGGCTCAGCAGTTGCCAGGGTTTTGGTTCACGCTGCAGGTGCAGGCAGCAGGACCCGTTGTATCCTTGTATCCACAGCAGATCTAACAGAGAAAGAAAGGCACTTCTAAAGCAGAAGGAGGGAGAAATAGGAAAAGTGGTGTCCTTCGTTGTAAGTAGAAAGATATCCAACTCCAGGCGCAGGCTCAACCCTGCCTGGAGCAAATACCTCATGTTTTCTGCTGGTGTCTGACACCTTGCGTGTTGGCTGACTGCCCTTGCTGGCTTACAGAAGACGGTTTCTAGCAGATGGACTTGCTGTGGCTAAGTAGTCACAGTGTCCGAAATGTCTAAATTCTCCATGCCAGCCTTATTTTCTTTAATCTGAAATTATTCTCCCTGAACAGGAGAAGGCAAGGGCATCCATCACCTAAGTGAAAGTACACCAAACAAGACCTTGCCCAGCAACCATATGTTTTCCCCATTCCTTCTTTGTGAACATGTGTTCACGTGATGTTGTGAGGCTGCATGGGGATGAGAGCCTTCACTAACATGTCTTTTAGCAATTCTGATTCAACCAGGTCTTTGTTACAGAGAACTGACACTAACAAGAATGCCAAGGTGAAGTCAGTTCCTGCAGCTCAAGTTCACTCCATCAGAAGCTGTGCTGCACCAGGGGTTTTGCTGCAGGGCCTGACACTTTGTGGCAGCTAGAGCCTTCCCTGTACTTTCAGCAAATACTGCACTAGAACATCTGCAAATGCATACCTATGCTCTACAGGTGCATCTACAAGTGCTTCTTCACATGGAAGATCATAGAATCATAGAATCATAGAATGATTTGGAAGGGCCCTTTAAGATTATCTTGTTCCAACCCCCCTGCTATAGGCAGGGACACCTCCGTATAGCCCAGGCTGCTCACTGCCCTATCCAGCCTGGCCTCAAAGATGGAGAGCAATTCCCAGTTAAATAAACACATGAAGGCCTGTGTAAAATTACGATTCAAAGGATGAAAACCCAAAGCTTAAATGCGAAATGGAGGCTGGCATTCAAATAGAGTTATTCAAAGAAAATAGGAGTTATACACTCAAAGCCAGAATTCACTATATGAGCTCTCAGGCTGCTTCCTCTCGGTTCTTTGTTTCTTTGGTCTCTACTGGAGGGCAGGAGACTTCATGAAGGAGCACCCTAACCTCAAGCACCATGTTTATGTCAGAATCAGAACAATTTCAGATGAACAGCTACTGCTGAAGTATCCAGGCTGGCTTGCTTAAGGTGCACCATTTCCAGAGCTTAAGAGTATTGTGGACACGTTCTTCCACACTGGAAGAAAGGAAGTTCCTAGGAAAGCAGTGGAGTCCTTATAGAGCTGGTGGAGTCACTGTCCCTGGAGGTGTTCAAGAAACATGTGGATGTGGCACTGAGGGACGTGGTTAGTGGGCACGGTCTTTTCCAAACTTAACGATTCTGTGATTCTACTTCAGAGTAAGTTTTTACTCTCTTTGTCACCGTTGTTATGGATCAGCTCTCTTCCTGCTCTGCTCCCCCACCAGGAGTAACTACGAGGCTCAAAATTGAGCACACTCAGTCCCAGCAGCAGAGTTGTGACTGTAAATCCTGCATAAGAACTGGATGATATTCAAATGTTCTTTCTGAATGTTTACGAGTACCAGACACTTGAAAAGTACAAGAAATGCTTGAATGGGAGAAAAATGAAAGGAATCTGGTATTTTTTCCCCCAAATTCCTCAATTAGAGGATTAGATATGTCTTGAAAAGCTTTTTCTCTGGCAAACTCCTAGCACACAGAATATGAGGGAGGCTGTAACCTTTAACAAGTAAGGCTGGATAGCCATGGCATTCATAAAAGTTATCCATTCTCTCTTCAATTCTGCAATATTCTGATCTTGGTGCCATGGTGTATTAACAAATTTCTCACATTAATTGTGCACTTAGGACTGTTCTACTCCTCTCTCTCTATTTTTGTTCAGTTTCAGCATCTCTATTATTTTTTGGCAAGTTTTCCATTGCTAGAAAGGCCTGAATCACACTTTCCTGAAGAAGTTTTGTAACAAAATGAACCTCCCTCTCTTCACACATTTGAATGCTTTGTTTGCTGTGTAGGTAGTTGCAGGACTGCATCCAGCAACATATTGTCCAAATTTTGGGCTCCTTGTTTTGCAGAGGTGCCTCCTTACCAGATGGTGCTTTTAAGCAAGCACTTTTCCTGTTTACTTTGCAGCAATTGATTCTGCATAAGTGTCAGCTTTGGCTAGAGTTTTTCAAATATTGCCCTTATGTGCTGATTCTACAGTGCAGAGGCTTCTTTATTTTATATTTATGGGTAATAACAGCCAGTTCCTTCTCAAGGATGTGTACTAACTGTTCTCCCATGTATAAAGCAGCTGGGTTTACCTTTTTTTTTTTTTTTTTCCCAGTGAAATCCAATAGCTGCCAATTCCAGTTTGCCTTTAGCTCAGTGCTCTGTTACTGCTGTGCTTAGGGCTGGAAATTCTGTTGGCACCGAGGAGTTAAATATTTCTGAGTTCTCACTTGAATCATCTGTCCCTGGTTCAGGAGTCAGTTTGCTTGCAAGCACGTATGGGATTGGAGTCCATCCTGGAACAGGAGCACGAGGCTCACGTCCAACATGCACCCACACAGGCAGAGGCCAGGGAACAGCTACTGTACGTGCAAATACACTGAGAGCAGAAGGGGACACGGAGGACGCAGGGAGGATTAGCAAGGGACATGCTGTAGCTTTGCGTCCTTACACTTTAACTGGAAGAAGGAATCCAAGGAAAGACTTGAAGTTTTTGGCTGTACCTTTGCTTTTAAACTGCGTGTAGGATTGTTCTCTGGCACAGACACTGCCTATCACAAAGCAGCCTGTGTCCATAGTGTTAAGCCCTCTTTCCCAGACGTGCTGTGAAGCTGTGCACAAAGTACCTGCTGGGAACGGTCCCAGGTTGGGCCCTGAGCTGTGTCTACGTGATGGTGTGCTTCTCTGTCTGGTTGCTGTCTTGCTCAAGCAGCATTTGTGTTGTATAACTCCATCTGTAACAGTCTGCAAATCCAAGGGGAGCGGAGGGAAGTATTATGTTGCAAGAGCCAAAAGCCTTCCTCAGCTCTTCTCAGTTTGCTTGGACACAGATGGTTGTTTCTGAGCCTTGGTGGCTGCTTTTAGGTAATGAGAAGTTCCATGAGGGACCTCAGGTGCAGCAGGGGGTGAGCACAGCTGGCACTGTGGTTGTGAGGCTCTGCTAGACTTCAGGTGCAATGGTGGTAAAGGAAGCCTAGCATGCATCTCCTAGCCAAGCACAAATACAAGGCTTTACAGTGCTTCCCCCTAAATGAAGCATAAGGTCTTGTTCCCTAAGTGTGCAGGAAGGGGAAGAAGTGGAGGACTGGAAAAGGGGTGATGAATTTGGGATGAAATCACATGCAAGTGTCCTAAGGCATGTGCACTGGTTTGTCACATGAGGACAGGACACGAGCCCAGGCTTGTGCATACAGGGCTGCTGATGACAAAAAAGCCTGCAGAATGTTGCATTAAAAAGGAGCAGAAGGACAGCAGTCCGGACTGAATAAAGGCCTGGCTGGCATAGTGCAGCCTCCATCCATAGGGCCCTGAATGTCTTAGTAACATCAAGAAAAGAGACATCTCCATTGGCAGATGCACAAGGTCAGGCACAAGTGAGGCATGCAGTAAGCAGCCCAGAGGTGGCAGGATAGATGCCACTGTTTGCCTTACTGCTGGTCTTCGTCACAATAAATCAGAGATGTTTCTGCTGGCAGTGGAGCTTGTGTTTTGTGATCAAAACATATTTGTAGCCATTTTTTTTCTATTCAACAGGCAATTTTACCATTTCTTCTGCCCACAGCTTTTGAAAGCCAGATAGCTAGCAAAGTGGAACAGATGGTAGAGACAAATCTTCCTGCAGCACCCTAACTAGAAGATGTTTCTACTATCTGAGAGGGAAATGGACACAAAATATAGATGCTGAATGGACTGAAGCCACGAATTTCAATGCCCTTTAAGCCACTATTAGAAGGTGGCATCAGAGTGGTCCCTCCTGAGCTTTAGAAGCATCAGATGACAGTAGGTTGTGCTAGTGCTTTCAGTTAGAAGCTGAAGTAATGGTTGTTACCTGGTGTTCTGGAGAGTCAGAGACACTCTCAGGTCTTGCTGTACACAGACTGGATTTGTTCTGGCTAAGATCTGGGCCCAGCTTGCCTGCTGGCTTCTTCTTCTGCCTGACCTCCATCAATGGCTGGACTAGATGATCTTACTGATCTTTTCCCCCCTTAACGATTCTGTGATTCTATGACCATTGCTGCCTCCTGCTGGCACCACACTTACCCTGAAGTTGCTGGTCTACCCAAAGCACGCTGGTGAGATTGGTATCCATAGGAAAAGAAGAAAACTAATGCTAAGGAATTCCTGGCATGGTTTGGTTTCTGCAGGTAGGACTGCTTCAGGCTGGATGTGGTCCCAGCTGGATGGGCTGGCTGGTGGCACAGACCTAGGTGACCACACCTAGGTCCTGCAGCTGGGCCAGCTGCTCTACTCCCTCCTCAGTGCAGCCATGCTTTGGGAGCTGAGAAGGAAACTGCATCAGAACAAGCTCCAAAGTTAAGATGTTCTTCACTGACCCAGGTGCTAGAAATACCAGGCCGATTTGAACCCTCACTTCTCTCAGCTCATGCACCCCCAAAATTCTGCTGTCTGCACATCCCTGACCCAAGCCAAAGCCTAACCCTGGGCTTATCCCTGAGCATCTCCCAGCCATGAGTGGCACCAGTTCTTTGCTCAGCACTGTGTCTCACTGGGCCTGTGCATGACCTTATACCCCCAAGCTGGGCAGTGTCATTGGTGCTAATCGCTGTCATGGTTAAAGCATGCCCAAAGTGTATAAGCCACGAAAAAATCCCTCCTGTCCTTCTTGAGGGCCCTGGCTATCTCTACCAGCAGTGGCAGAAAGATGACTCACAGTGGGATTTTAAAAAATCCCCATTTTAAAGCTAACTAAGAGTAATGCAGAGCTGGCACCATCACCTTTCTTACCTGAGCACCTATGAACAACCCTTCAATTTGTCTCTCTTCCATCCCAACAGACCCTTTTAGTCTCCCTCTGCCCTAATTCTGCTATTTTTTTTCTTCTTTTTCACTCCCACAGCAGCCTCTTACAGCCTGGACTGACTCTCCAAGCACCAGAGGGTGTTCCATATGTGGGAGCAGAAACTACATGTGTTACCAGTGTTTTCTCCCTGCAGACATGTTGCCTCTGGGGGAGGGGGTGGTGTGAGCAGAGCTGTGTTCAGCCACTGGGCATGTGAGTGACTCAGCACTGGTTTTATCTTCATACCTCCCAGACAGGGGTCTGGCTGTCCTGGCATTGCATCCCTCCTGCTGTCCTGGCTCCAGCTAAGACAGTTTCTCTTTCCCTTCCTGCCAAGCAGTGGGACATGGTTATGCTCCTGTAATAAATGAGCATTGCCTGGAGGTGCAGTACTTCCTTGCTGCACAGGAATCACAGGGACAATGCATCTCAGCTTCCGTCTTGAGAACTTTGTGTCTCTGATTCAGAATAATAGCTGAGTAAATACAGCTCTATTTGGGATTTCTCACCCACACCCCCTGCCTTGGCCTGAAGGAGCAGACTCATTTCCTCAGTTCCTTCTCAGAGTTTCATAGGGTCTCCAGGGAACACCTGTGTGAGCTGCAGCACAGACTTCATTTGCCCCTGACCACTGTGTTACTCTAAAGGCACGACAGTACTGAGCAAAAGGAGGATGATTATATGGCTGAAAATGGCCGTGTCTTCATTTCAAGAAAGGTAATTAAACATCTGAAGGCCATAGACTGGGATTAATGACAAAAGGGCCCAATCAGAAGCTGTGGGGATGGTGGCACCAGCTAGATGAAATGCTGATCCTCTGGCTGCTAAGGGAGCACAGAAAGCTGGCTTGGTTCTGTGCCGATGTTTCTGAAACTTGAGAGAGGTTTTGAGATGTTGAGATTTTGAAATTATATTAAGTGCTGGATGTTAAGAGGTAATTACAGAAAAAGAAAAACAAGCAAAATGAGCAGTGTTTTTTCCCCTCCTCCACCGAGTGAAACGGTAATGAAATATGGTCTGGTGTAGTATAATGCTTTAAGTACTATGTGTCCCAGTTTCACAATGCTCAGTACAATGTGTACAAAAACAAATATGAGTATATTGTGGTTAGGCTGTTTTATCAGCTGTCTGCTTTGCTGAATATATATTTGAGTACATGTGTTATTTTTCCTGTGAACTAACTGTAAAATAAAGCAAATGAAAAACCCACTACCACTCAATTAAATTCCATAGGGTCCTGCAAAAAAGCTACAGATGATGGCTAATGTCAGGATGCTAAACTATCTCACTGCTTTTATTTGGTGATGTTAATAGTGTTAATAAGTACCCCCTGGACAAAGAAAGCAGCACCAGAAACATTTTGCAAAGCTTGCTGTGTCTCCTGTATCCTGCTATACACCCTCTACTGATAGGATCATTGTATGGCACTGGCAGCATTCAGCCAGTGCTATCAATGGAAGCTGTTGGCATGTGCTGAAACTTCATTAACAAATACTGATTCATATTTCAAATGACTTCTAATTTCAGCCATGCACGTGTATCTTTTTACTTGCCGTTCATGAAGAAGATAATTTTTTTTCTAGACGTTACTTGCAGCTGATATGTACACCATGATGTATATGGAAGGGGTATTTAGTCTCTCTTTTTCTTCATGACACTATGTTTGCAGTGACTTCAGGCTACTCACATTATCAGGGGACTTCAGTTCCTTACTGACCACAGACAGTGACTGATCAAAGCAAAGGTGGTGAAAAGCTTCTAGACTCAGCAGGTGGGCTGTGATTTACAGATTTTTCCTTTTGTGTCCTTCAGCTCAACAGTAACTATGCAGAGTAACCATAACATTCTTCAGCCTCCTGTTTGCTCATGCTAGCTCCCTCCTCTTCCCTGTGGTCAAAGGAGCCCATCTCTGCACTTGATCCCCTTTTGAGTCCCTATGTCTTTTTTGTGTGTGCCTAGAAATTTGCACTGTATTATACTCTGATATTTTCTTACCTTTACTGAATGTGTCTCTCTCAAGACTGAATCTTCCCCTTAATGGATCCCAGGGCCATGGATAGGTCATAATAAGCTTCTCTTTCTTTTCCTCCTTTCATGACTTCTGAGTGTCAGTTTGTTGCACTTACGTCATTCGTCTTTATAAAACTTATCTCCTGTTTATGTAAACCTCAAAGGTTATTAAAAAGAAAGGACATCTCCCAAGACTGATCCTTGAGAAAAATCACTACATATCTTTTTCCAGCTGTGGCAGGACACTTTGCTGGCACGGTTAAGTGACTTACTCACCCCATAACAAAAGAATATAGGTTACTAGGTGTACCTGCTCAGAACATGTGCTGCCCAGTTCCTCTTGATGGGACAGGTTTGCACTGTCCCACTCAAATCAGGCACAGTGACCTGAAACAATACGTGTTCCAAGTGACCTGAAATACAGAACATTCCTAAAGGCAACATACCTAATTTTCAGAGCCAAAAATAATCAGGTGACAAAATTCACCAATGCATGAAAAAAGTCTTCCAGCCTTGCTGTATGGTAAACATACAGTTTGTGACACTGTTATTTGTTGTTCTTTGGCATTGCACCAGAGGGGCTGCCCAAGGAAGGAGATGTCCTAACACAGGGAAATGCAAGTCCAGCGTGCAGCACAGACCCATCTGTTGATCTCTCTGGGACTTCAGCAATTGCTTATTGTTTTACTTTCATAGAATCATAGAATGTCCTGGGTTGAAAAGGACCACAATGATCATCTGGTTTCAACCCCCTGCTATGTGGGGCATCCACAGCCTCCTTGGGCAACCTGTTCCAGTGCGTAACCACCTTCTGTGTGAAAAACTTCCTCCTAATATCTAACCTAAACCTCCCCTGTATGAGTTTAAAACCATTCCCCCTTGTCCTGTCACTATCAACCTATGTAAACTTTCTATCTTTGATATCCAATTATGTCTCTGCTTATCACTGACAAAAATAGCCTTTTGTTTCTGCAGCAAATTATTGTAAACCGTTTTTTGCCTTGGAAGTTACTTAGTCATTCAGTATTCAAAAAAACATTCTTTGTGTGACACCATCTGCGGCTTCATAATGTCTTTTCAACTTGCCATGACTGTATCCCATAAGTCTTATGATTTGTCTATTCATCGTCATTTCCTTGAACTTCATTGGAAGAATCCCATGTTGGACTGTGCCAAAACCAACTGAGACTAATTAATTTCTCAGAACAAGGAGATGCAGATATCTGATTAGCCTCTGTTGTTTTTACCCCATTTTTCATTTAGCTCCAGGTCTGCAGTTAACCTTTCATTCCAGAGATGCTCTGAAGTCCTAGATACTGTTAACATCAGCTTGGTAGGTTTGTAGGTACCTACATGGTTATCCTTCTTCTTAAATATTGGTATTGCATTGTTTCAAAAAGGCAGCATTCCTAACTGGGCAGATGCATAAAAAAACCCATCCACCATAAAAACTGAAAAATAAAAACGTGTGCATCGACTCCATCAGGACTGAGGTCACTTGTAGTTGGGTGAATAAAGATCCATGAGCCTTTTTTTTCAGCATTGGTTTCCACCTCCACGATTCCCATCTCCTTATCCACTTCACACTTAACCTCCAGTGAAAATCAATGTCCTTTCTGAAATTTACACTCTCACCGAGGCCATTTCAATACCATCCTTAGCTGCTGGTTCCTTTTTCTTCGATTTATTTTATTTATGAGTTTAAAGAATTTCCTCCTAGCTGTTGGCATACTCTTTGCAAAGCACCAAGTTTTTAACAACAGAGGTCTGGTAAATCTTCCAGCAGTAATTAGTAATTAGTAATTAGTGCTGCTGTTTATTCACTGTGTCTTTCTGCAAAACCTACCAGCTCCTTTAGTAGAGTCTAAGATTCAGCTGCTTTGGTAATAAAGCTTGGTTCGTAGCTTAAAACACTGATGGATGTTAACTGTTGATCAGACATCTGTCTATGAATTTGAGTGATTCTAACAGGAGAGCTAAAACCAAGCATAAAATGACATGACATCCACACAGACCCAGAAACTACAGCTAGGTTGAAGTAGTTTGAGTTCGATTTTGGAAACTTCCACAAGAGGTCACTGTTATCATGAGCAATAGAGAAATAGATCTCATTTCAGGTATTGGGAGCCAGGCATAAATTCTCCCTTAGAGAAAAAGTAAGGTCATTTGGAATAAATTTTTCTCACATAACATCTCTCCCATCTGCCTTGTGATAAGAAATTTTTCCTTCCTAAATTTGCTGCCGAAATCCTATATTTTAAAGATGCAGAGACTTCCCACGTCATGCTTGCCAAAGAACGACCTTTGCAAATTAAGATGTTTTAATTAGAAGGATTTACAAGAACATGCTCAAGGTTCTGCTTATCGCTTCCCAGGACACCACAGCAAACACCATACATAAATAAGCATTGAGATTTTCACTGGCATTTACTTGGGTTGGCAGAGAACGGCAACCTCACTGTGTTACAGATACCTTGTCCTAGCGGGGGGCTTTTTTGCCACTTAAAAAGATACATGGACTGGGTACAATTTATGAGACTTGCCAGAAGTAACAACACCCGTTAGGGTGTCAGGCCACAAATTCCCCTCAAGACAGGTTCTATGACATACTAACCTGGTATCCCAACAGTGAAATTCGGTGTAAAAAAAAAAGTTTTGAACCAAAATATCAGGAATGTGAGATGTTCAGTCCTCCCGAAGTAGAGGTGCTGGCTGTAAATTCCATAACACTGGATGCTGGGGGAGGGTGGGATCTGAGCTATTTGAGCATTCTCCTCTTTCAACAAAATTGCCTTCCGTTATCTTGAAAGTGGCACAGAAAGGCAGCACGTTTGAACACTGCCATGCGCACAAGGGCTCCTTTCCTTTTTAGATCCTCATATGAAATGGAAAAGAAAGGCAAGGATGTCACTGTAATGTGCTGTAGACAGTAATTCGTGGCAGCAGCAGTGCTACCTGCTTAGCGTGAGTGCTTCAAAGTGCTCTGCTGTCAAATGGAGGCAGTCATTCCTCACAGAAACAGCAGCCGGCTTTCTCAGAGGGAAGCAGGATGGAAAGAGAAGAGGGATATTTCTTTAGGACAGATGCAGATCAAATGAAGCAGTGCTTTGACTCGGGCTTTCTGCCCAAATGACAGTGTAACTGCTGTGTTAATGGAAACCCTGGAGGTGGAATGAATATAGGCCCTTCTCTGGGCAGGCAATAGCTGGACCAAAGTAATTCTATACTGTGATTGAGGGGCTGGCTATGGGAGACAAAAATAGACTGCTTTTTTTTTTCAGTGTCAATTGTGTGTGTATGGAAAGCACTTAGGTAATATCTTCCATTCCATACCAAGCAAAATTGCTCCTTAACCTCTAGGTAAGTTGGTCCAAAAGCATTTCTATTCAACACCTCTACCAACCTTATCCACCTGAGCAAACCAGCTATAATAATTACTGCAGACTACATCCTCTCCCAGTGGCTGCTAGGGAATATATCCCACTGAGATACACTATTTGAAGAAAAGCCACTATATGTCCAGAGGATTGTGATTATTCAGAAGAAATAAGCTTCCTCAGGAAAGCAAGGCCAACAGATCAGCTATTCCAGAGCAGCTCTTGCACTGTAAAGCATTAGAGGTAACGTGTCAGAATCATAGAATCACAGAATCGTTTGAGTGGAAAGGGATCCTTAAAGGCCATCTAGTCCAACCCCACTGCAATGAACAGGGACACCTACAGCTAGATCAGGTTGCTCAGAGCCCCATCCAGCCTGACCTTGGGTGTCTCCAGGGATGGGGCATCTCTGGGTTACACATTTTAGTGTACCACCATCCTTGTAAAAAACTTATGTCCAATCTAAATCTCTTTTCATTTGAAATCATCACCTCTTGTCCTATCTTGCCTCCTGTTGGTGCCATAGAAAGATGCCAAGGTAGAACGCTGGCCAAATTTTGTAGTGCTCCATGTCTGGTTTGGACCATTTCATGGATAGAACTCAATACAATGACCTGGAACAGAAACCGGTCATGAAATGGGCAGACAGTGCATGAATGCCAAAATTGCTCTCAAGCAAATGCTTACAATATGACTTTCTCCACTAGTTCAAGCAATATCATTTGTATTATTTGCATGCCACAGCCCACCTTGGGTTTGCCTCTGGCTATGGAGTACAAAGCTGCTTTGTTATTGAAACATCTTGTAGTTCTCCTATGTAGAACCAGGCCTTAATCACAGGCTCTATTTCTTCTTATGCCTTGAAATATTCAAACACTCCTTTTGACAAAAATCCTTGATGCCTGTGACTTTTTCATGTTGAAAATAAAAAAAGTTTTATCGCAAGCTCTGTGTCCACCACTACAATTATTTGGCAATGGCATTAGCCACAGCTTCTTGTGGGCTTGCTCTTGAACGCTTTTTACAGCAGCTGAAAACACAGCAGAACCCAAACTAGGGCATTGAAATTGTAAATACTGTGAGTGGGAGAGGAGCAGGGATGGCAGCAGGGAACAGAGCTGCAGTCCCTTTTGTGGTGGTTTTCCTGAGGAAAGTGAGGAAATATTCTCCTTTTAACAATTGAGTGAAAGATGTGTTGGTTTGAAAAATGAGCACACACCTTTCTGGGCCATTAGTTTCCTGAATCTGGGAGGCAATCCAGTCTGGCACTGTGTTCCCAATCACCTTTCCTGGTCAGCAAGACATTTCTCCTTCCTAAAGAGGAAACCTTTCCCAGGACTCGGTGCCTAGTAATGCCCCTGCCCTAATAATAATTGCTTAGATAGAGCTGGAGGACAGGAACTAGAAGTGACTTTTTTTTGTTCAGCTAGTTACTGTAAGGCAGGAGGATTTGTGGTGTGCACTCTGATACGCTTTGCCATTGAAATCAACATCTGTGGCACAGTTTGATTCAGAGCCACTGAATATTAGAAAAGCAACATTCATGATAGTGATCAATATCTGTGCTGCATTTAATGGTGGTGGTTCAGGTAATTAGGAAGGATGCCTAGAATGAAGCTGGCTTCTGAAACCTGCAGGTTTCCCTTTAGAGAAAAGCATAAAGGAGTGAAGCAGAGGGAATTAGCAGATTTGTCTTTTAAGCCCTGTGGAAAGATCCTGTTCGCCAGTGGCAGAAGCAGTATCAATAGGGAGCAGGAAAAGGATGCCTCCTTTGAACCTCTCTGCTTTCTTACCTCACAGAGCTTCAGACAGTATCAGACGAGGGATGTTGGAGAGAATATGTGCACACAACAGCAGCAGGTACAGGCATTGTAGCCACAAGAAAGAAAGGCTTATTCCATTCAGCCCTTGTAATCCTGGGCAGGCATTTATTTAGATGTTTCTAATTACCACAGTATGTTTAAATAGATACCCAGAAAAATCAGCAGGGAGCAACATCTCTCCTCGCTGCCTGGCAGGGCTGATGATGACAAGGGTCATGTAATGGCTTAATATGATGCCACTTAATATCCTACTTAAGCAATGTAATTACGGGGTTTATTTGATAGAGCAAGAAGGTTTATCTCCTGCAGAAGTCATGAATGAGACTGCCAGATGCAGGTGCTGCTGGGTTACAGGACTCGTTTTTCATATTACTTAGTTTTTACAGCCTTGTCCACTTGGGTGATTTTCATTTTCTAAATCCAGTGCAGTCTGTCTCCTCAGTCTGTCTCAGTGGTGCCCCTGTATAAAAAAGCCACTTTCCTCTAGCAGTTGGCAGCTCTCATTACAAATATTTTCTGCCAGCTGTTCTTGGAAGATTTCTTTATTCGAGCTCTTCACAACAAAATGGAGATCTCAGACACTCATCCCATGTTTTAACACAGTGTGTCTCAAAGGAAGTGACTCAGTCTTTGTACACAGTCTTAGGCAGCAGCTAAGTTTTCACGCAGGAGCATAAAACAGAGATTTATGTAACTAATATAGCACTGAAAATAAACAAGCCCTCCAAGCAAGTTCACAGCACCAGGTTAATACATACTTTCTAAATAAATATGATGCTTTCAAATTTGTCTAGACCTCACGGTCTAAATCTTAAGATACTCAAAGAACTGGGGGGCTGAGATTTCAGAGTCCTTAGGGATTTCCTGTCAGTATTTTCAGATGTTGAGCTCCTGAAGGACTAGAAAGGGGCAATAGGGTGCCTGTGTTTGAGGATGGGGGGAATCAGAGAACTGTTTGGGTTGGAAGGGATTTTAAAGATCATCAAGTTCCACCCCCAGCTATAGGCAGTGAGCGTCTGGGGACGCATGTGCCAATCAGTGCAACACCAACTCCTGTAAAAATGCTGAAGCACATAATCAAACACCTGGAAAGAGAAAATGCCAACACGGGTTTGTCGAACTGCTCTTATTTTCTTACGTGACAGGGTGACAGATCTCGCTGACAGAAGTAAATGCATGTCTGGTCACAGCATCTCACACGGAGCGCTCACGGGCAAGTGTATGGTCTAGACAGATCTATGGCATGGTGGGGACAAAATGGGTTGGAAAACGTTATGCAGGGAGTGCTGGTGATTAGTTCATTATCAAAATGGAAGTTTTGATCAAGAAGGGCTCGGCAGGAGGCTGCCTTAGCTCTATGATTGCTTGCTGTCTTTGGCAGCCAAAGCAATGGTGCTGATGATGGACTCGGGAATGAGCCCAGCCGCATTTACAGACAGCAGCAAGGGGTGAGGACCCTCTGTGGTGCTGGGGTAGGCTTCAAATTGCTTCATGTCTTTGAGACACGACCTTAAAAAAAAATGTATTCAACAAGGAAATGTCTTAAGCACAAACCATTGATGCCAGAGAGAGGCCAGCTCTGCAAATAGAACCGTAAATCAAAAAATCTAGAAATTGTCATGGATTAGAGGCTGAATGTGAAATTACTATGTCATGCTATAGTGAAAAAAATAAACCTAATGCTCATGCATGTACATAGAAATATCCAAAGTAATCTTTCAGCTCTTTTCAGTGCTGGCATGGGCTCAGCTGGAAGACAATGTCAGTTTCAGGGCACTGTATCTGAAGAAAAGTGCAACCCAACTGGAGACCACTCAGCAAAGGTGCTGTAGATTAGACACAGCACAAGCCCTTTTGTAATAGAATAATAGAATAATAGAATCATTTGGCTTAGAAGGAACCTTTAAAGGTCACCTTGTCCAACTCCCCTGCAGTGAACAGGGACACCAACAGCTACATCAGGTTGCTCAGAGCCCTGTCCAGCTTGATTTGGATGATCCAGGGACAAGACATCTTCCAAATCTCTGGGCAACCTGTTCCAGAGCCTCACCTTCCTTATGTCCAGTCTAAATCCCCCCGCCTTTAATTTGAAACCATTGCCCCTTACCCTATCACAACAGACCCCACTAAAGAGTCTGTCTCCTTCCTTCTCATAGACCCCCTATAGATACTGGAAGGCCACTATCAGGTCACCTCAGAGTATTCTGTTCTCCAGGCTGCACAACCCCAGCCTGCCCTCATAGGAGAAGTGTTCCATTCCTTAGATCTTTTTTGTGGACGTTCTCTGGACATGCTCCAACAGCTCTGTCTCCCTCCTGTGCTGAGGACTCCACATCAGGACACAGTACTCCAGGTGAGGTCTCACCAGCGCAGAGTAGAGGGGCAGGATCATCTCTCTTGCCCTGCTGGCCACGCTTCTTTTGATGCAGCCCAGGATGGGGTTGGCTTTCTGGGCTGTGAGGGCACATTGCTGGCTCATGTCCAGTTTGCTGTCCACCTGTACCCTCATGTCTTCTTCAGCAGGGCTGTGCTCCATCCTCGTACTGGTAGTAGGGGTTATCGTGGCCCAGGTGCAATACCTTGCGGTTGGTTTTATTTTATCACGAGGTTCTCCTGGGCCTGTCTAGGTCCTAAATTAAATTATTGAGTGTTCAAAGATTTTCAAGTCCTGCAGCTTGATATTCTTGATTATATTTAGGCACTTTCAAATTCTGAAAGATGTTTAGGTGAGGCTTAAGGTACAGGGTCTATCTGAAAATAGGCCATTTCTTACATTGCTCCCTGTTCCTCTGTCTAGTCAGAGGACGTGATCATCAAATGCTTTTATAGGAGTAAAAAGAGCCTGCTGCTGTTTTTACTTTGAGAAGAAACTGCTTTCTACCCCCGGGGAGAACACAGGTTAATGACAAGCACAGGGAAAGGGCATCGCACTCTGCCTGTCAGCCTCTGAATGTCAGTTCGTGCCCTCCGGGCTGGCACAACCAAGGAACAACTCTTCTTTACAGCCGCAGGGAATGAAGGCTGACTAAAGTCATGCAAAAAATTCAGAGTGATTCAGACAAGCATGACTCAGCCACCGTGTCAAAGAAAGTTTACAATGCTGAAGAATAAATTTACATATTTTGAACATATTTTAATTGACATGCCAGATTACATACATCTTACAAAATAAAAGATGACAGACTTCCAACATCTGGTCTAATTCCCTGTAACTATAATAGCAGATGTAAACTGTTATGCATTCTATTAGTAAATATCCTTCCTTTATTTCCTTTTTCTGAGCACATGAATGTACTTATGCATTTTTTATTATAGCTATAATAATATTCTTTAATTTTCTATATTCATGCTTGGATTCTGAATTTAAACAGAAACTACTCGTGGTGGGCAAAATTCTGCTTGTAGAAACCAGTAGGAGTTTTGCTAATTACTTGCGTGGGTCTAGGATTTTGCTCAATGAGATTATGCATGTCTCAGGAGTTTCCGTAAGCGGTATAAACTGTGAGGCTAAAGCTGAAGCTGTGTTTACATGGCACCATAATTGCAGAAGAGAAATTCTGGAGTGTTGTTACCATTGCTGGTGAACTTATCTGCAGTTTTTACTTGAGTTGATTGAACAAGGAGTGCACGTGAGCCTTCATTTTGGCTGTCTCACAATGATCAGGGGATGAAGGAGTGGAAAAGCTGTGTCAGCCTCACTCGCCTCTTCCTATAAGCCCTGTGATGGTGGTCAGTGACAAAATCCCTGCTTTTGCTGACCATGTGGAATTGGTTGGGTAGGGTGTTCCTCAAAACGTAGAGCATACTTAGCCAACAAAGTGTACTAATGGAGTGGGAGGGGAAGCCAGCCTCCATACCAGCAGTAGGCCATCAGCAGATGGACCATGGTTCTCATTCATCCAACATCATCCTCTCCAAATATCTAAGCTAAAAAGTAAGCTTTGAAGCCAGCCCTGAAGGTGAAAATTGCAGGAGATGGGAAATTTGCATCTTTCTGTACATTCAGTCAATTCTGCTCCTGCAAAAACACATAAAAACCTCTAACCGTTATGCATTTGTATATGCAGATTTAGTTCTTCAGCTGCTTTATGGTAAGACACAGAAACCTGTCAACAGAAGCACAGTCGCTGCGTTCCATTACCATGTATTTATTTACATGGCTATCAGAAACCAACCACTTAAATAAATCACTGTTAGGGAAGTGGACTGCTTAAAGAATGTGTGGCCCATTTGCTCATAAAGCACTAATTATCACAGCATCACCTCTCCCATGAATCACTGGTAATGAGACACCATTATGGAAAGTATCAATTTCAGGTGCAACTCAGCCACACTGTGCATGATTAAGTAATTGTACCAAAGTGCCTAACAAGTAAAACTTTTCCAAGAAAACACATTGTTCTCTGAGCAAAACCCTTTCCAAAGAGGGCTTGGTGATTTTTTTGCAATTGATATTATAAATAAATAATACCTCAATCTGTATGTTGCTTATTGCTGTTTGGAAACATAGCTAGCTTTCTATTCATAACGGGAAGAATTCTGTTGAAACCTTTCATCCTCCACTTTGAGGTCATTTTTATGTATCTGTGTTTCTTACCAGAAGGGAAGAAGACTCACAAGGCCTTTATAAGCAAATGGAAGTGGTTTCACGATGTGGATATGCAAATGGAAACATTCTCTGTCTGATACTTCCAGCCACTTTTTCATAGCATCTAGATGCAGCACATCCCTGTCACAAGGCAGACAAAATTGTTTGCTCAGATTTCCTGAAAGCCTTCACAGAACTCTCATGGGGAATGCATTTCCATATGGAAGGGGGGAAAAGAGGCAGTGAAATACTGGTTCAGAACAGGGCAAGGGAGGATTCACGGTATCTTGGGTGACACCAGTACTTCCAGGGCTGTGGAAGTAGGCAGCTATGGGAAAGGCAGAGTTTATGATAGGCCAGGAGTGTTTTATGCTGTGCAAAGCCCTGTTCAGGAGAGAGTCAGAGATCAGCTTCCTGCCATGTACATTAACGATGCAAAACAAGTCCAGGCTGAGATTTGTTGTTAGTATTTATTGCGGAGGCTCTAAAAAAGAGAAGGTGTGACTTTTTATCTCATTTTTGATCTATATACAGGCTGTGAGTCTGTTATAAAGAAATAATCAATGATGAATGCATGGAATCCATCACTACAGAGAATGGTATATTTCCTCCCATCTGCTCCAGTTCCAGTGACAGGCCTCCTTAGTCCTGAAGTACAATCTCATATTGTATGTGGACTTCTCCTGCATTCCACGAGGATCACAGTTGCACACTCACACATTTTTGTACTTCTCATGCGCACAGACAGCCAAGTCTTGCATCTCTCTTTGCAGTAAAGTAGCTTCTTTTTGAGGTTTGCACTTATGAGGCACCTATAGCTACCCACGGCACTGCTGGGAACAGCAGAACAGGGCATGGAAGGGGTGTGAGCTGATGACTTTGAGATCATTTATTGTCTTTTCCTGGGTTGTCCTGTTTGGATCCAGGAGTTCTACTTGATATTTATGGGGACTTCCAACTTGGAATATTTATCTACGCACCACATACCTGTGCCAAGGGTATAGATCACAGAGGATGGGGTTTCCAGGTTGAAGCTGCTGACACAAGGCAGTATGTAACTCCAAGCTACTGGTGGGCAGGACAGGCACCTTCCCCGACTCATGAAACACAGCTGAGTGGTAACTCCACACATCAGATTTCTCCCTGCACAAACCTCAAGACTTCACAGGGTTTCCTTTACACCTGAATTCCTCACATAGCTGCCCCTCATCAAACTAGGGCCTTCCTCAGGAAACAAGACTTTCTCCCATGTTCTTAAGGATCAACATATATCTTCTTTTCGAACGATACACCCAGGCGAGCTATAAATGGAGAGTAACTACCACATGCAAGAACAAAGGGCCTTGCTGAGCAGCAATACATAATAAATTGGCCAGGGAAAGCACATCCCCTACCTTGGGTTTTGTTTTCCTTTGACTTAGCACAATTTTCACAAAATTTTGGCAATCATGCTGCTATTAGCTTTTGACGATGGCAGCCCTAGGAACTTGTTCAGCCCGCAGCAAGAGCCCTTTATGTGCCTACTGATGTGTTGGTTCACAGACAGGCTGTGTGAGGCTGCTGATCTGAATAGCAATCAGATGCCAGCGTACGCCGGCTCTGTGCAAGAGCCATGGACATTAATAACGTCTCTGGGGAGTGGCTGCAGCTGTAATAAAAAAAAGATAGCTGCAGTGTTTGCACAGCTCTCCTCATTCATCCTGAGATGTAGTGAAGTGTGATAATAAGGACTTTACCGAATTTAACTGACAGGCCTGGGGGGGCATCTTTCATGAGTGGGAAAAAGAGGGGAAGAACATTTGTTTCAGCTGTACATAGGGGAATCACAGATTTTTAAAAGTGGCTCTATGGTTTTTGTTACATTTCATATTTTTTCATATATGAAACAGCCACAAAATGGATGGTCCTTTCTAGATATAGAATCATAGAATTATAGAATCACAGAATCCTACAATGTTTTGGGTTGCAGGGGTCCTCAAAACCCATCCAGCCTCAACCCCCTGCAATGGGCAGGGCTACCCCACACCAGCTTAGGCTGCCCAGGGCCCCATCCAACCTGAGCACCTCCATAATCTAAGGGGTTTTGATTTGAAGTGCCAGAGGGTCTCCTAACAGCACAGTTCGAAGTGTCTGAGCATTGATTTCAGGGCAAAGTCACCAATTCCCATGAACTGGGCACCACTAAGAGTAGGCAGCTCTATGGTTCCGATCTCGGGAGAGCTTTTCATAACAGCAAATGCAAGAAGAAGACAAAATGCCTGCAGCCAGCAGAAGTGCCTTGGTAATCAAGTGCAAGTGAGCTTATGTGAATACAGATGTAAACAAGCACAGTGTCAAGAATCGGAAAATTCAGAGGTTTTGGCAGCTCTTTTTATGAGTTTCAGGCTAATTGATACTTTTTCAAACAACCTCTCTTTCTGGAGTCTTTTGATTATGGGAGAATATCATCTTTCACTTCAAATAGCAGTTGGACTTCTCTTCTTGCTGAGTTTAAATGTCCCAAAGTAAAGACTTCAGGACTTGGAAACTGAGAGTCAAATAAAAGGAGCCTCACGTTTCTTAACTTCATAACTCTTTTGACTCTTCATTCAAGTGATGCTTTCAAGACTGGCATTGCAGTTTCATGAATTGTTCAGTTTTAGCACATCTGAGCACATTACACATGCTCAGTGTAAGGCTTTTCTTCACATTGCAAACGTATGACAGGTGTATGGGTAGGAATAATCACACATGCGCATATTAATGCCTTTCTATATTTTCTGAAGATACTGGGAAGGCAGATGACAAAAAAGAAAGTCCTTACGAATAAAAATGTCAGTGATTTCTTGTAAAGGTTCGTTGTTTCATGGCATTTTTGTTTGTTTGTTTGTTTCTGCTTTAGACAAGCTGGGGCATAGCACAGGGCATGTCTTTAGCTTAAGCCCTCAAGTTGTCTTTGTGCAACTTATAGCATGGACTGGCAGGAGAAGAGGTGCACAAGCACTCCCGGGAAAGGGAAGCAGTCTGAGATGAAAATCATCACACTCATGAAGCTTCATAGAATCACATAGGTTGGAAAGATCACTAAGATCATCCAGTCCAACCAGCAGCCCACCCCCACCATGCCCACTGACCACATCCCTCAGTGCCACATCCACACGGTTCTGTAACGCCTCCAGGGACGGTGACTGCATCACCTCCATGGGCAGCCTGTGCCACTGCATCACTACCTTTCTGCAGTGCTGAGCTTTTTGCTGCCCAACATGCCTGTCTGGAGGGCAGGAGCTCTGAACTACAAATACTTTTCTTCACTGTCAACAACACATCCAGCAAACAACATGATTCCTCATCTGCCAGCTCATGTTTGAGCTCATTCCAGCTCCTGATTATCCAGGCTTGGCTTAATTCAAGGTGCATGTCTGAAGCACTCCAGTAGCAACAGGGACAACAGCAAGGAAGGCAGGCTGGGCAAGAGGCTGCTGCCAGACATCACAGCTATGCAGAGCCTTTCCCCACACCATCAACAGGAACAGATCTCTCAACACACAGGGAGATTATAGAGCAAATCCCAAACAGGCTGGAGTAGCACAGCAGGGAGAATATTTAAGCTGTTGCAGAGGAGTGGCCAGCAGTGTGAAGGAAGTGACTATCCACCTGCATTCTGCTGTCTTGAGCCCCCACCTGTTGTACAGTGTCCAGACCTGGGGACCCCAGTATTAGAAGAATGTGGAACTGTTGGAGCAGGTCCAGAGGAGGGCCATTAAGATGATCAGAGGGCTGAAACACCTCTCCTATGAGGAAAGCTTGAGGGAACTGGGATTGTTTAGCTTGGAGAAGAGAAGGCTCTGGGAAGACCTCATTGCAGCCTTCCGGTACTTAAAAGAGCTTACAAGCAGGAGGGAGGGCAAATTTTACACAGTCTGTTAGGACAAGGGGAAATGGTTTTAAGCTAAAAGGGCAGATACAGGTCAGATGCTAGGAGGAAATTCTTCACTCACAAGGCCGTGAGGGGTGCTGGCGCAGCTGCCCAGAGAAGCTGTGGTACCCCATCCCTGGAGGCTCAAGGACAGGTCGGATGGGGTCATGGGCAGCCTGAGCTGGTGGGGGGCAGCCCTGCCCATGGCAGGGGTTGGAGCTGGATGGACTGTGAGGTCCCTTTCTACCCAAACTATTCTGTGATTTTATGACTTCAAAACAGGGTGCCACAAAGCTGGAAGCAGATCCATCTACCTTTGTTTCTTAATTCCCAGCTTAAGAATTAGTAACTCTGCCAGTCACGAGAGAGGGACGTGCTTACTACATGTCTTTTTTTTCTGTTGGAAAAGAGCAAGACCTCTGAGCTAACATGGTGCCACTTAAATTTCAACAGATTGCCAGTGCCATGTTCCTATTCAATTCAGTGTACCTGTTCATTTGCTGGCCAGACGGTTGCCTTTGTGCTGCTGTAGCAGAGGAGGCATCTGTCAGTCCTTCAATATGTGCTTTAGGCCTGGCTTATATATGTTGAACTGATTAATTAATCTCTGTGCAGCAACTGGGAAATGTAAAGTGCTACATAAAAGATAAGTATTACTATTACTAAATCTGTACTTGACGAGTGTGACTTGACATAAAGTGGCAGGTTTTATCTTGCTCATTGCTTCTATCTGAAAGAGGCCATTGAGAGCAAATTTCTTGAGCATAATTTATTCTATAGACATAGTGGGATAAGTGGTGCACATGAGCAACTTATGCTGCATGTTCAACGGGAAGCACTTTGCCTGCAGAAGATGCAATTATGTTTCTCACAGGTTGCCCTGCTACCTTTGACTCAGAGCCTTGCGTGTGGGACATGGCAGGATGGGATGTCATATGGGCAAGTGATGCTCCCTGGGGAAATTTCAACTAATGAATCACAGAATCACAGAATGGCCAGGGTTGGAAGGGACCTCAAGGATGATGAATCTCTAACCCCCCGGCCACATGCAGGGCCACCAACCTCCACATTTCATACTACACCAGGCTGCCCAGGGCCCCATCCAGTCTGGCCTTGAACACCTCCAGGGACGGGGCATCCACAGCCTCTCTGGGCAGCCTGTTCCAGCACCTCACCACTCTCTCTGTAAAGAACTTCCCCCTGATGTCCAACCTAAATCTCCCCTCCCTCAATTTAAAATCATTTCCCCTTATCCTGCTGTTACCAACTCTTTCAAAGAGTTGATTCCCCTCCCCACTGTAGACTCCCTTTAGGTACTGAAATGCTGCAGTGAGGTCACCCCACAGCCTTCTTTTCTCCAGGCTGTACAAGCCCAGCTCCCTCAGCCTGTCTTCATATGGTAGGTGCTCCAGTCCCCTGATCATCTTTGTGGCCCTCCTCTGGACCCTCTCCAACAGCTCCCTGTCTTTTTTGTACTGGGGGCTCCACACTTGGACACAGTATTCCAGATGGGGCCTCACAAGAGCAGAGTAGAGGAGAACAATCACCTCCCTGTCCCTGCTGGCCACCCTTCTTGTGATGGAGCCCAGGATACCATTTTGCTTTCCGAGCTGCAAGGGCACACTGCTGGCTCATGTTAAGTTTTTCATCAGTCAAGACCCCCAGGTCCTTCTCCACAGGGCTGCTCCCAAGGACCGCTCCTTCCAGTCTGTAGGGATGCTTGGGATTCCTCCAGTCCAAGTGCAAAACTCTGCACTTTGCCGTGTTGAACCTCATCAGGTTCACCCGGGCCCACCTTTCTAGCCTCTCAAGGTCCCTGTGAATGGCATCCCTTCCTTCTACAGTGTCAACCACACCACTCAATGAACTTGTCTTGACATATGGTCTCTGAGCCTTCAGCAGCACGTGGAGGGTGGATTGGTAAATCAGTCGACAGATTGTAGCGTGTGATGGGAGAGTGGTGACACTCAGGGTGCACAGGGCACAGATGCTGGAGAAGGTGGAAGGAGACCTGCAGTACTGGAGTGCAGTCTGGTGGAGCCACAGAGAAGCCCTGTCTGCTGCTTGACCCCCTTTCATCTCTTTCTTATCAGGAGATGGCCTTCCTCAGCTTGGTGTCATGTAGACATCACATAGGCTCCATGGCTCCTCATGCAGTCATCAGTGTTGAATTGGGAGAAGTATTTTCCTTCAGAGCACAATTTGTAAAACTTAAATTCCAGATTGTATGTATGTCTCTGTAAGACAATGCATCACTCTGCCGTGCTGAGGGTAGCTGGGAAGAGACGCGACTGGTAAATACATAAATTAAATAATATTTACATTTTCTGTGTTTGCTGAGAACCTAGCACTGTAGGGAGTTAATCCTCACTATTCTCTCTGGACCCAGTAGTACTATAAATAATTAATAATAATAATAGTAAAGAGCTTTGAAAATGGAGGACTCTGAAAGTGGTTCACGCTGATATTTTTATAATAGGAGCATGGAATATTTGTGATCTAATGGCTACTAAATGCTTTCAGATGATTTAAGACTACAAAGCCAACATGAACACATATTCAATAAGTTGTATCTGCGTTGTTCCAGCATGAAAGTGGGTCAGGATCCTGTTCTTGGATAAACACCCATCGCTCTGCATTAAGTAGGTCAGACCTTATCCAGCAGCTCAGCATGGTTCGGACCTGAACTTGTGCAAAACTGTACTTAATTTGTCACTATTTAAATAAGTGAAACACAAAAGTCAATGGAAAGATGACCTTATTCATTTTAATGGGAAAAGGCAGGAAGGGTGATTGTTCCTTCTGCTAATGTTAAATCCCTGCTGTGAGTAGCAGACACCCAGCTATGCCCAAAGAGAGATGAGTCAGTGATGCTGCACGACCTGAACTCTTCCCCTTCCTGCCTTCCCAGTGAAGTCTAGCACCTTAGTGTCTCACTTAATGTCTTTGAATTTGGGCTTTAAAAAAAAAAAAAAAGAAAAAAGGAATTCTCTCCTCTGTATTACTGCTGCTGGCTTCTCTTCTTTTTTCAGCCTTTCACCTTTCTTGGCATCTCTTTGCGAAAGAATGAAGGATCCAGTCACAGTGTTTGTACACAGAGGAACTGCTCACATAAGCACAACCACTGGCTTCTGCCCTTGCCCTGTTTTTTTCAGTCCCTGTAGCCACAGGCTAACACGTGTTTGGTTGTGCAGTGTATGCTGGAGGGTGTAAATCCACCTGGTTAGTGGTTTAAACACCACTTTCTTAGCCAGTCAGATGAAGCAAGGCTCTGCTTAGTATCAAGCTCCCTCCCCTAACAGATGCGGTATTTTGTTTCAGCCTTCAAAGATTTATTTCACTGGTGTTCTTTCTGGTCATTCCTTTTCCTCATCTTCCAGGGTTTCCCAAAACTATATAAAAAAATACTTCACTTTTAAAGGGTTTTAGGTTAATAAACAATAAATCCAGCTATTGTGGGGTAATGTGTCATAGCCTAAGGAAAAGAGAAAGGTCAAAAGCAAACCTCAGACACAAAATATGTGGTTTCCTTGAAAAGCCTCAAATGTAATGGGGAAAATTTTTCTCCTTGCGCCAAGTAGGGTTTCTGGACAAGCTCCAGAGCACCAGTTTCATCTAGATCTGTTGCAAAGTACCCAAATCTCACTTAAAAAATTTAACTTGTCCTTTGAATCCATAGGAAAAGCAAAAGTAAAGGAACCTTTTTATTCTTATTCAAAGCTTCAAAGAGATGGTGAGGAAGAGCCAGGAAGAAGGGAACCTTTGCTTCTTGCATCAGTGCGACATGCTACAACTCACCATATTCCATAAGACCTTTCTCTTGTATTAGCTCATTTGGTTGTCATGCTAGATGCCATCAGCAATGCCACATGGGATTTGCTTGTCAAAGCTGGTTTTAAGAGGGAAAACTGGAAAGAATTTTTGCGTGATCTGAAAGTATGTGATACACCAGAAACCCTATCATGCTGTGAAGATGGTGACCTGGAGTGCCTTTAGGGCCTTAGGTGCTGAGCATAGAAAGAATGCTGGTTTTAACCTCGTTAAGGTAAAAGGCAAGTCAGGGCCTTAAGAAAATGACAACCAGTGCCCTCATTACACATGGTTATTAAGTTTTAGGAGAAACTCCTGGTATAAACCTTGAATTTCCTCAGAAAGAAACAAACAGAGGCTCCAAGCTCCTTAGCCACCAAGGACTGCATGTTAGCCCCATGAGGGGGTACATTTGGCCAGGCCACTTCTTTAGCAGGGAGAGATGGGGAAACATGAGACTGAGGTGGTGGTTATGTTTTTTTAGGAAAGTTTTTTCCACTTATTATTATCGATTTTTTTATGCTCCACATTAATATATCACTAGCCCTCTCTTTGCAATGGGCTGTAACTGTGTGCCTGTGCATTATGGTGCTGCAATGGAGAGTTATTGGATTCAGTATCAAACTGTGTGATATAAAATTATTGAGTAGTCTTCTTGTTGAAATAACTCTTTGGTGTCTCTTATGCTCTGTTATTGGACCTCTTCCATTCATTTCTGTGTAGTCCTGCATTTGGAAGTAATTTGTGTCTTGGAACAGCCACCTGAAATTATTGGCCAGCATTGCCTGTAACGTAATGAGTGCTAGACATTTGTAAGCTTAGCGGGTTTGTCAGGAGAATATCAACTTCCGCTCCTCGTGCTATTACCAAAGGTGTTCTGGCTGACCCTACGGTTGCCCTAGAGTTTTAGTCATCTAGAAGTTTTGGCTTCAAAATCAATACAAGCTTCAGTTATGCTGATATATCCTAAGCAATAATAGAAAGAGTGGTCTCCACATCCATCTAGTGTTGGAGGCAATGTTATCGAACAGCTGACAGAGCAGACAGGAGCTCAGCTGGCTTGGGCAAGCTCTACTGCAATGGGCTTTCGAGTCTCTGGGAGCACATTCAGTTGTTGTGCATCTTTTGCGGTCTGCAGTGTGGATGAGGTGAGTGTGAAGAGGATGGAGGAAGGAAGTGAGGACAAAAATTCCACCTTCTTCAGAAGCTGTGCTTATTAGTGCTGGCATGGAACTCTAGGCACAGCGTGGCTGTGTACATGGCATGTAGCTGCTGTCATAGTAGACACTGGAAAGAGTCTGTCCAAAGGAGGAGTTCTGCACCATACTTTGAGACTGTTGTGATGGGAAGTGAGAAAGAGAGGATCCAATGTAATTCATGCTGTATGTACATGTGCACACATTCTTATTTGGGAGTGAAAGGAGCTGTGCCATGGGTTCAAGTGCTTACTGAGAGGAGAGTAAGTGAAGGATTCAAGCATGATATCCTGCTATTGCTGGGCAGCTTCCAGTGGAAGTGTACGCTGTGGAAGTTACACATTGTGGGTGTAAGCTATTTGAACATCACATACCAAACAAAAAGGAAACGAATGCTTTCAGAATCTGACAATCGGTTCACTTTTCCAGCGTGGTTTATTCAAACTAAACAAATATGCTTCTCTTTCTAGAGAAATCTGCTTTTTGTATTCACAGCTTGTAAGGCACTTGAAGCACACCACCAAGCCACGTTATGTGAGAAAGGAAATGTTAACACAGAAACAGACTGGGCATTGCTTTGTTATAGTTCTCTAAAGGCATAATAGTCATTCACCTACTAATAGAATAGCTATTGACTTGCTGGTGTTTTTGAGTAGCATGTCCGAATGCTGTCAGCAAAGATTTAGCTCTCCAGCTGGGCTCTGTTTCTTCTCCCGGACAGATGATGGCATTGTAACCCTGCTATATTCTGCAAACCCCGTGAAGGTACTCCCAGAGCGAGATCTTGATTTGATTGTGCTATGCACGCTTTAGCAGCTTAAGATTTTGCCTTTTGCTTTTCATGTCTTCAGTGAAACAGATGAATGTTATAATAGCAGTACTTTCTAAAAGGAAGACATGAAATTCCTACATTTATAATAAAAAAGTGTTACAAACCTCATTGTAATTCAGACTTGAACTGTTCACCCTGTGCACGTCCAGAAACTCATTCTCTAATACTAGATGCAATGATCTCTGGAGGGAAGTTTTCCATCTGTTTCCTTATGATGTTAAGCTGTTAGTGCTGTTCATTATTTATTACATCTACTGGTGTATGTTAAACTATGATTTTCTTCTTGTCTCGTATTAAGTATTCAACTTGGATGGTGTAAAAAAACCCTAGGATTTGCATATTACACATTGAAATTTAGCATATTTGGGGTGGGGGGGAGATAGGGGGCTGTAATTGTTCCCAAGCTGCTTTTGTGCTGGCAGATAATTTGTATTTAATTCAGTGATACAGAGCTAAATTAACCACTTAAGATGAAGATAAATATAGACATGCTATATATAGGTGGAATCTGCCACCATGCTCAGATGGAAGAGCATTATCTGTGCTTGATTTCAGTGGGACTACTGCAGGGTGAGCTGCTTCTCAGTATGACCAAGGTAGGCAGAATTGGGCTCATCATGAGTATAGACTTCATCTATATGAATGAAAATGCATACGTGTGAAAAAGGTCTATTTAAAATATAAACATGCCGTTATTAATGTGTGTATTAAGAGAAAGCACACATGCATATGGCTCATTATGTGTATTTTCATATCCTCTGTTACTGGAAGATGTGGTGGACCAGGTGGTTATTTTGTTCTAGATATAGAATACATTGCTAATTCTCTCTTTGGATGTGGAATGGTTCAGCCTGATACACTGTTCCTTCACAGAAATTGTTACCTTTTCCTGGAAATAGAATTCTTGTCGAGTTCATCCTATTTCATCACTGGCTGCATTAAATACTAACAACACTTCAGGTGTCACAGCATAGCTGGGAGGGATTGCGTTCGTGTTATTATTTGCAATTATTTTGTCAGGAACAGCTCCTTACATTCAGCATGTTGCTCTCAGAAATATCTTAGGAGATGCACAGAAATAAGATTAGTATCTTATTACACTGTAATTAAAGTATCAATTTTAGCTGTGAAACATTATCTAGATCAACCATTGAGGTTACTGTTAACAATATGCCTTTGGAATAAATATATGTGTTTCCAAACTGCATAATGGGAAGTTTTAGCATATCATTCTCACATGTAGTGTCTTTTGATGTGATGGAGAATTGTAGATGAACTGAAATGTTCACTTTCCTGTCATGTAGCTGGTTCTTTATCATAATATAGATGTTATTAAGATAAAATCTGTCTCTCCATATTGTAGTATTATAAAACCCAGAATTAGAAATGCTTTATCATTTCTGAAGAACAAAGGCTGTGACTACTTTAAGCAATATCAAAGTCAGACTACCTTTATCAGGGGAGAACGTGAAGGAAATCACCAGTATTTGCCAAAGTCTAAGTTAATTCTTGTCAGACTTAACACAGGATGTTTGTGATTACCAGGCAAAATAATCACCGAGAGATAAAACAAATAACCTTTCCCAGTGCTTTTTTTAGCACTTTTTTTTTTAAAGTGATTGCAGAATTATCTACCTGGGAACAAGATTGTTTGATTGCACATCTGCTCTTTTGACTTCCAAGTCCGATCTTACCTGGAGTAAATCAATACTGTTTTGACAATTCAGTGGACCTGTGTTGACCTACACCTTCTAACGTATATGTGTAAGATATGGGAAATATAAGTATAATAGTATTATTAGGTTGCCTCTGGCACCAGAAGAAGTCCTGCTTTGCACCCTGTGAAGATCATTGCTAGAAGATCGCATCCATAGATCCATACTGGGGAGAAAGTTTAAGTGCAATTATTGATTGATTGCATTCCATCTTCTCACAGTGGCATCATCCAGTAATTTTTGGAAAAAGGACCTGAGACAGTGTTGTTAATCCCCAAGGCTGTTGTACTCTGCAAAACCTATCCTCTACACTGCAGCTCTGGAGATCATCTCTGGAATGTGTCTCTTACAGAGACCAGCTTTTCTCCCTGCTCCAGCACTGTATGCTTTTCAGAGGGTTTTAAAGGGAAGTTGTGGTATTAAATGTACAGGAAGGTGGTGAAGTCAAACAGTGAAAAGCCAGGAAATGTCAGCACTGGGGTTAGGTATGCAGCCACTGAAGAACCATGAGTATCATATGAGTAACTTCTTATGATCTGTGAGCAAGGCATTGCAACCCTTGTCTACTCCGTTGAAGTCTTAGACTTTACAGATTGTCTTTCAAGCTATGAGCTTGGTACACTGTACACATTTAGAGAAAGAGGTACATTTTATTACCTATTAAACAAATGAATATTGATGTCCACAATTACTGGAGAGATTATATAATAAAATAAGGACTATATAAAACGGTTTTTAAGATGCACTTTCACAATAGAAGTACATCTGTTGAGTCTCACAGTGTTTGTCATAAAACCTTTCAGAATATTTGGTGTCAGGAAATGACATATTAAAGTGAGGAGGCTGCTTTTCTGTTGCCAACAGAGGTTAACAACATTACCAGTGGCAGTTCCTGCATGTTGCCCTGTGTTGCACTGGAGATGGAAGCAATGTGCCCTAACCACAAATCAAACGATTTTAATATTCATAGAGTCGTAGAATGGTTTGACTTGAAAGGGACCTTTAAAGGTCATCACATCTAACTCCCCCGCAATAAACAGGGACACCCACTGATCAGATTGCTCAGAGCCCTGTCCAGCCTGACCTTGGGTGTCTCCAAGGACAGGACATCCAACAGCTTGCTGGGCAACCTGTGCCAGTGCCTCATCACCCTTATGGCAAAAAAGCCTTATTATAAAAACAAAATATTGGGATGCTGGAAATAATTAGTTGGAATGGAGTCCTAGCAATCAATACTATTTTTTACTTTTTTAAAGTCACCTTTTCATTATTTTGAACTACTCACTCCAAACATTATCTTCCATGATTGAGTACCATTGTAAAATCCACTGTTCTGCTCAAAGAAAGGATGAGAGAAAAAATGGAAGAAAAAAAGGGAGAGAAAAAGGAGGAAAGAATACTAGAATTTATTGTTTTGAATATGCATAATATGTGGAATATATAGTCCAAAATGTTCCCAAAAAATTAGATCTCTGAATGGATTCCAGTGAAAACAAAGTTTGATTAACTCTTCTAGTTTGCAGTGCTTCATGTTAGACCATTATGTTGGAGAACTGAGCACTTGCTGGCAGCAGCTTAAGGGATCTCAGAGAATTTTGTTCAGCCTCCTGCAAAGGTTGAGCTACCTCCCACTTCCAACTAAATATCCAGCCACGTTACCACATTTGTGGACAGAATGTCCTGGCTTCCTCAGCCCGAAGATGCTGAAGTGGAATGAGAGGCTCCTTGCACCTTCCCAGGGAAGGACAACAGAGTTTAGAGTTTGCCAACTATATACTTTTGCATATATAGAAAAATATATTTATTTTATCTTATTAAATACACTTTCAGCAAACAGATGACACCATTACAATAGTAACATTCTGAAAGGCAACTAACATGGCACTTATGTTCTAAATGCTTATTTTCAGTCACTTTAAACTTTCTGAGAAAAGTAGCTTTTGCACTGATTTATCATGCTCCACCTGGGACCAGACATGATCATTTTACAGACGAAAGGGAAGTTTTATTAACATCCATCCAGTCATTTAGCCAATTCAGAGTTGTCTGACTGAGAAAAAGCCATTTTCACTTTTAAATCCATCACATAAATTCTGAGGACTGAGAGACAGCTCCTGCCTCATTTTGTCTCAAAGAAAATTCCTGTTTCACATGGGTCAAGCATAGTCTTTAGCTTCCTACTTTCTGAAGAACCATAGAATCAGAGAACATTAAGGTGAGATCACCCAGTCCAACCAGCAGCCCACCCCCACCATGCCCACTGCCCACATCCCTCAGTGCCACATCCACACGGTTCTTCAACACCTCCAGGGACGGTGACTGCACCACCTCCCTGGGCAGCCTGTGCCACTGCATCACTGCTCCTTTCGAGAAGAAATGTTTCCTCATATCCAACCTGAACCTTCCCCAAAGAAATAGTAAATTTAGAAATAAGAAAATAGCACGTGAGTGCTCACATGCTTGTGCGCATGTATATATGGACCGGTTTTAGTAACAAATTTGCACAGGCAAGCAAGTCCTAAACATGGGTCCCAATTATGGAAAGGATCACAAACACGTGCCAGGTTTTACTCTGCTCGCCAGAACTGCCCACACACAGAAAGTCAGGCACAAGCTTAAGTCTGTGCTAAAATGGAGTCCTGGTAACTTAAAAGAAGGGAGATATTAATTATGAGGGTTGACAAATCTCCTTAGCTTTTTGACTGTTACCTGCACAGCAGTTGATAAAATGTTCAAGCTAATGGTACAAAGAAGTCAAATAATGATATTGCAGACTTACGGGTTTATCCTGGGATTAATAAATTATGGGAGTCCACAGTGAGTTGTGTTTGAAGGGATAGCAGCTGGATTCTTGAAAACAGATGGCCTTCCTTGTCTAAGTAGGCTTGATCTTGTCTAATCTTAAAAGCTAAGCAGGTTTGGGTCTGAAAGATCCACCAGAGAATATCTGATGCTCTAGGTTGTTGCTTTTCTATAGCAGCAATTGCTGCTCTTAATGTGATGGGAAATTTAATGAGAATTTTGTAAAAATAAATAAATAAATGCAAAAATTATAACCTGATTTTATATTTTTCACGTTATTCCTGGCAGCGTATTGCTAAAAATTCGCTGTGTTCTCAGGATGGTAGGAATTTAATACAAGCTTGTTTTGCCTTAGTACATAATGCTTTGTTCAAATGGCAAAAAAATCACCAGCCTGCTGTTGTGACCTGCAGCACAAGCTTTGAGAATGATTGCCCATGAATTGGAGAAATTTGAAAACAACTTAAAAAAAAGTATCCTCTATATTTACAGTATTTGCTGTTTCGTGAGCAGCATTTTGGTTGCAGCTTTTCAGCTTGTTTGTTGGTTTGAAAGTACTTTTCTTATAGATTTGCTTAACAACTTGAGCATTTTAACAAACTGTGGCACAACGTTTCAATCTTGATTGCTTAACGCTATGAGAGTCTGATTCATATCTACCTATTTGTGCTTGTAACTGAGCTAGGTATCACCACAGGAGGCTGCAAGACTGTACAGCTTGTTCCGTGTATTCCAAGGAAACCAAGAGGAGACCACATCCCTCCTGAGTGCTTTGTGGGCTGGGAGGCTCTTGTCAGACAAAACCACACTTGGCGATTGGATTTCCAAGGAACAGATTTTCAGCTTATTATTCTGTATTATTATTATTATTATTATTGTGGGAAATTGGCAGCTACTAAGCCAACGGTACTCAATTTTCTGAAAAACCAATGGCACCAGTGAAGATTTAGCCTTTGGCTTTGGTGAGAGAAGCCTTATGCCCTCAGATAAATGGGGAGAGTTGATAGGCAGAGTCATTGGCCCTGGAGGTGTTCAAGAACTCTGTTGATGTGGCATGGAGGGACATGGACAGTGGGCATGGTGGTGGTGGGCTGAGAGGGTTAGGGTTAGAGTTAGATCTGAAAGATCTTTTCCAACCCTGATGACTCTATGATTCTAGGACTAGCTGGCTGCCACTGGGTGCTGATTGCCCTCTCAGTGCCATTGCTCACATGACAAGCACTGGTGTTTAGGAACAATCAGATTAATTAGCCTGTCAGCATGGAGGGGTCTCGTTTATAGCCACTTGACTATTTGTTATGGTGCTTTTTCCCTGAGCCCTGTTAACATACAAATGCTGGGAAATCACACTGTTCATGAATCAAGTGAATATGGAGAGAATAATTGTCACTTCCTTAAGATGCAGCAATCCCAAATGCTTTATATAAGCATCTACGATTAGAAAAATGCTGTTCCTTTCTAGTACATGCTAGTCAGTGTGGTAAAGACCTATATCAATTATAGCATTTCATTACCCAGTAGCACAAAACATAATGTTGTATAGTAGTTTGCTTGCACACGAATAGGCAACTCTAACTCAGACAGAAAAACTCCTCTTAGGAATGCACAGTTAACTTATATCGAATGTCCCATACAGTTGCAGTCAAAAGAAGAATTTTTATGAAATCCAGTTGAGCAAAATTAATAAATTCTACATAAGCTAGGCTTCAACAGCAGAAAATTTTGCAACAAGCCTAAAATCTTGCAAATGCTAATTGAATGCATGTCAGATAATTTTTGATGGCAAAGAGTAACCTTTGTCTTGCAATATTTTCATATTGAACTCTTCAAAAAGAGGGGCTCACACACAAGGCACTTGTAGTTACATGGATGCTTTTCCCAAAGTACATATATGCATACAGATGCACATGTGCACCACACAAGGGCGCGTGTGATTGCTTTCTCACTGACTGCAGTGTCCTTTGTAACCCATTTGTCCTACAGAGTCAGTTGTCCTCCTGTTTTCCAGGTGCTGTCTCTACACAGATGATGGTAGCAGCCGGTAATGGTTTGCAGGATCTCACATCACTTGCCTTCATTTTTTGTTGAGCTGATGGAAGTAGCTTTTACCAACAAATTTTGACTTGAGGAGATAAAGAAAAAAATCCTAAAAAAGGAAAACCTTTAGTAACTTAATTACTTTTCTTCTTTGTGGAAATGATCAGTAATATAGAGCAAGAAAAGTTATGGCTAATTACTAAACTGTGACCTGATTATCTCATTAGTTCATAAAGATCCTTTTAATAAAATCTTTAAGTCATTGCAGGAGAAAAAACAATTCCAAAAGAAAAGCTACTTAGAGTATCCTCAACTTGAATGACTGGGGAGGATGAGGGAGAGAGAGGGAGAAATGAGTTGGAAGAATGCAGGTTTGTCAGCCCCGACTCCAGGTGCCCAGACGTGGTTACTGGCACTGTGTGGCACAGCATCAACAAGTGTGCGTGCTGCTTCCCCAGAGGGAGACCTTGGAATACCCGTTTGTGTACTGGTGGAGTGAGCAAATATTAAAATTGACACATTGTAAGAGGGTTTTCTCAGCTGCACTGAATAAAAGCAAAAAAAAAAAAAACCCTGAAGCTTTGTCAGATTGAATAAACCACGAGGATGAAGGGAGCAAAGTGATAAAAAACTAGATCCAAGCTACAGAAACAAGTACGAAAACACTTTGAAATAAAACAGTGGATGAGGTTTCAGGTCAGCCATCCAGTTTGTTTGAACTGTGTTTTTGAATGAATGTGTGATCTTACAAATACAGCTTCCACACTGGAAAACTGTCTATCTGTGCACTGGGTGGTGGTGGTGATGTTACAGTGCAAATGGGTATGGAAAAAAAATGTTTGGAAAATCAGATGTAGCTATAAAGCTTTCCAACAACAACAACAAAAATCAAGTTATTGGTCTTCAAAATAGAGTCTTGTTCATTTACTTTAGGAGGGGACTTCTATGTACACATATGTTTCAATTTGTCCTATATATTACTATTCAACTCATTTTTGGTATTGTAAGCCAGCATAAATAAAAATATGTTTTCACTGCCTCATTTAATTGCTTAGTGTTTCAACCAGAAGCTCTAATATATTTCCCACACCGGATGGTAGGGAAGCTTAGTGTAGAAGTTATATTTTCATGGTCTCTTTCTGTGTACAGCTACCTCATAAATTAATTACCTTGCAAGTCTTAATTTTCATAAGAATCCACAACTTCCAAAATTATACAGCCAGGGAAGTTAGTAAATTTTTTCATTTAAATGACAAAAAGTAGTTTTCCTATAGCCAACACTACAAACTGTCAAATCCTGGTTATTTAAGAACAAGAAAACTTACAATATTGTTATTTTGTTGTTGCTGCTCAAGTAATTCTACTGCAGGTCTTTGAGATATAAATTTGACCTGATGACTCCCTTCTCTGGATAATTAACACTGGATTCCCAAATGTGCTGTAGTATTGTAATGGCTCAACTTGCACACTGAGCACACTGAATATATTATTCTCTTAATTCTTTGATTTCATTAAGAAACTCAGCTTTGAGCATCGTTTTTCTTTGCTGAAGAGGCAGGTAAATTCTGGAGTCTTGCTCCATTTTGATGGATTCACAGCCCAAAATGCACACAAAAACCCAATGGACTTCACCCATTATGCTATATTCATTGCTGTGATATTTAACTACGGAATAAATTTATTTCATAGTTTTCCTTTCTCTGTTTGTCTTTCCCAAACACTTCCTTCCCTTCACACACAGTAAGTCTTGCTATATTTTACTAGTGACAAACTCAACCAAGGAAAGCATTTTGTTGAGAAATCATCTGAATTTCTAAGGTAACCTGACTGGTGGGGCTGTGGGCATGGTGCATGAGGGTTACCACACAACCAAAGGTCATAGCAAGAGCTGCCGCCTTTAACCACACTGCTCAACAACACAGGAAAAAAGAGGGCAAGCTGTCAGGCTCTCTCAAGATTCTCAAGCTTGCTGTCCATTTTCCTGTGGATAGGTGTTCAGTGCAGAGAATCCCGTTTCCCCGTCAGCCTTGGTTTTGATTTGTTTTGGGTCATTCTGGTATGTTTGAGTCAATTCCATGTATTTGGGCCAGCAAGTTTTTGAACTACTATTGGTGCAATAGAGCCGTGCAAGAGTCCTGGTTAGGATACTCCAGCAGTGTCACTGGAGAGACCTCTCTCCAGGCCCATTTCTGCTCATGTTATTCAAACAAGCAATGATAATGAAGGAGATTCTTCAAAGGTGACAAGAGACCTTAAAGTGATGTTTCCTTCACAGTGTTCCTTGGAGTTATTATTGTCTCCACCTACACTAATTCACTTTCATGGAGCCTGACCCAGAAAAGAACTATCCCAAGTTTCATCTGACACCATCCTCCAAATTAGTAAAAATGAGAGAAGAATAACCAAAGAGGCTATTTTCTAGTGTGTACCTTCACTCGGAAAAGGCATTTTATTATTATGTTTTTTTTCATATAACTCTGCCTGGTACTTTTCCAGATGTAAGTTTTAATTCTGCCCTTTGACAAAAAAAGCATAGTATGACAAAAAAAGTGTAGTACTGTAATACCTGGGTACACAAATTGTAAGGCAGACCGAACACATTCAGTAATCTTTACTTGGTCTTTACACAAAGGTCTTCGTTAAAATGTCAATAAGGCCATTTTAAAAGAACCCACTGAGAGATTGGGTCAAGTTAAGGCATTCTGGCATCCACAAAATAGAACAGTACTAGGAAGGCTCAGAAAAGGCTGCTGAAGCTTGACAACCAGCAAGATGTTGTGTAGGTGTGTTTGTGAAAGAGAGAAATACGCAAGAAGTGCCCAAGGAAGGCTTCCTTGCCTGGAACTGAAAGCAGATTTGAAACCGTGTGGGGCTGACAGACTGAGCAGCATCCAAAACACAGTCTTCATAAGCTTGGAAAAGCATTCGCCTTGCTTATCAAGTCACTTTTTCTTCTCATCTCCTGGTTCCTTCCTGTGTCCACCTGTAAGACTGAGGCTTTACACCCTCACTTCATTGAGAGGATAGGAGTCTGAAAATCCTCATCACTGACTACTGTGTTTCTTCTGTCCGGCTGCACCGAGTGGTCACAATATCACTGCCTACCAGTACTCCTGGATTATGGCTGCTGCAGGAAATAAATGCTCTGTGTACATTGCTTAAATTAAATCAGAATCAAAGCAGTTTTTTGATTTATTAAAAATACCTAAATAATGAGCAACCAGTGAACAGTACTTAGAGGATCAATACGAGCAATAAAACAACCACAACACTAGGCTCTCCCACCTGGGACAGAGCAGTTACATGGCTTCAAACACTCATGCAGCTCCTTTGAAACCAGATCTTTTGCAATGTCAAGACCACCAAAAATTGTTTTTCAAGTGATCTGCTTCTAGCTTAAATAGATTAATTAATTTTGTGAAATGTTAAAGCTTTGTAATAATTCTATTATTGTTATGAAGGTATGCAGAGATGCTTAGAACTGAAATACAGAATTGAATCCAGGTATGGAAGCAAAACTTCTAATGGTGCAACCAGCTCTCTATAGGCGTGGTCCTAACTCACAGTTCCTCTTTCTGGTTTCAGTCCCTTTAAAATGTGCGTGCTCAAAATCGGGGCTTGATGGGTTGGGTCCTATCTCACGGAAATGTCTCATGGCACGTTTTGTGAGTCTGATGTGTCCAGCACAGACATATCTCAGGATCCTGAGAAAATGCTTTCTTTTTTGGAGAGGGTGTGTAGGGTTGCTCTGGGGCTGAGTAACTTCTGCGGGGCAAAGGGCCAAGAGATGCAAGTGGCAAAGGAAGACATCTGGAGGTTAGTAGTCCTGCCTGTGACAGGGGAGTTGAAACTTGATGATCCCTGGGGAGTCATTTCCTACTTGTGCCATTCTATGATTCTATGATTCTATGACACTAAGAATGTATTTTCTTTTATCTTTTATGCAAAGCCAATGCATGGAATAAAGCGACGTCTTCATTTCTTTCTGTATATTGGCATAATACCTCTTTACCCTTCCTTTTTGTAGTCACTTTCTTCTAGTTATGATGAATGTAGTACAAACAGCACAAGCATAATAAATTGGTTCTTAATTTCCTTCTAGCTGATCTTGAATTTGGCTGGTGGCTATAAGTGAAGTAAATGTACTAGAACGATATATGGTAAGGTTTGAAAATAAGGATCTGATTGTCACAGCCAAATAGTCATTATGAGTGTTAATCACCAAAACTGAATTCCAGAGTATACTTAACTGCACACCTGTCTGACATCTGGAAAATTGAACTAATCCATTTTATGAAAGGAACTCCAACTTGGAAATCACATTTGCGCTTGGCAGTGTTATGCTTACTATTGTTACAAATAGCCCTGAAGATGATTAGAATGGAAAGGAAATGAAGGCAATCTCCTTTGTTTCTCAGGCTGTGTGCTTTGTGAGTTTGACAGCATTTGGAGGGAGTTATTTCCTTGTTTTATCCTCGCCTGGCTCACAAGCAGCACCGAGGGGGCTCGTGCATGATTTGCCCCAGCCTCTGTAAGCTTTTGGGACGCAGGTGGTGCAGAAGGCTTGGGACAGGAGACTGGGGTGAATCCCACCCTGCACTGCCCTTCCCACTGCCCTCAAGGGACTGCAGCAAACCAGGAAGGCTTCATGCTGTTCATTTAGAAAGCGCTGAAAACTCCCTTGGAAGATCTTGTTGGATTAAAATGGGCAATTTATTAGTGGCACTCTTCCAAAACCTTCAAAATCTTGAGTTGAATTTGTGTAGCTATCTTGAACAAAGAAAGGAGAAACTCATTTCAGCATCACCTCGAGCTTCTCAGGACCCCCTTGAGTCCACCAGCAGCGCAACACAGATTTTGCTGGCAAACAGTACAAATAGTGCCCCGAGCTCAGTGTGCCAGAGATTAAACAAGCATATTCATCGTAATGTGAATCTGCCTCATATCAGCTGCTTTTTTATTTCTTTTTATAACTGCTAATTCATCTATCTATTAGCACAACAGGATATCTTTTATCAATGGAAGCGGCGGTTATTATAACAAAGTGTCGTATTTTCTTTCTTAAGAAAAACTAGAGAATCTTAGGGCTGATGTATTTCTTCCATATGTCTTAGTTGTTTAGTCGTAACAGCAGCAGCTTAAAAAATTACACACTACGAAAACCAAATAAGGAAGCTGATTTTAAATTTGGATTTTTTTCGTCCTCTCGTAACGTGTGATTGAAAGTTTGTGAAGTACTCAGTGTGGTTTATAAAACCCTGTCAAGTGCTTGTAACTTTGGCAAAGAAAGACTTATTAATACACAGTTTTTAATGTGAAATTACCATATTTTCAGTTAGCGAGCGAGGTCTTTTTCAGCAGCTAAAATTAACTGTTGAAAAACGTTGGAAATGTGCATGGTAATGAATTCATTTCTGTCAAAATGAAATCATTAATATTAATTTTTACCCTCCTCTGAGTGACTCCTGCGCCATTTTTCAAGTTAGAAAAGAAGTTAATGAGTTTGCAAGACCATTTCCTGTAATGCAGGGTGTGCAGGTCTCCCACCACCAGCAAAAGGCTATTTTAACTCCTGGCTCCTCCTTTGAGAAGTCTTTTTTTCAGTCTTTCACTTTTCCTCTGATTATTTACAGGCAAACCCACCAAAATTACAGTAAGCCTGTTTACCTGAGGTGCAGACCTTGAGATTGCCATGAGATGGTTTTCCAGAATGTTTTTACCAGCTGAGTAGAGCAATATATCTCAGTTCAGACTCTTCCCAAGGGACCTGTTTTCACTGAAGTCGATGGAAAAGTTCCCATTGATTTCAGCATAGCTGGATCAAGTCCAAAATTCAGACATTTCCAAGAGGTCTCCAAGTACAGAGAAAAAATAGAGGGATTCAAAGGCTCTCGATTCACTGGAAGGTTTCAGTACATGTTTAGTCTAATCTGATTGAATTACATTTAAGTATACAAGTAAATATAAGCATAAATTCAAATTTCTTTCTTTATAAGATGTATTTATTTAAAAATATCACACACTGTACGATGGCTGCACTTGCCATGCGTGATGGTGACATGGAGACTTGGTGACAATAGCCTGTAATAATAAATACATTTAGTTTCTGAGTCAAAAAGTGCAATTTTAATCCCACAATGCATCATAAAACTTTCAAAAGATGGCATTAACTGCAGTATCTTTCTAATTCAAAAATGCCTTTGTATTTTTAACTGGATGTGCATTGTTGGCTGTTGTTTTAATACAGGGGGGAGGGGAAACGATCAAATTTTATCCTCGTTTAATGCTAACTAAATATTCCTTAGCTACTGAAGTGACTTAATGACATGAGTATGTGGTCTTATCAAAGTCCCATTATTGTTCTGACAGTATCTCATTTGTATGCAAATCCACTTGCATGCATCTTATTCTTTGGCAAACGGTGCTAGCAAGCCAACGAGCGTCTTTTTAATTATGTGCATGTCTCTGCGCAGCATATTTGTTACTGCATATGAACATTATGCTGCTGTAACAACTGCTGTACCTTATATCATGCTTATGAACAGCGGTGCAGATCATCCTGCAATTTTTATCGTGAATGATAGACGTGCTCTGTCAGCTGCTGTCACCCAAGGGTAATCGCAGTACATAAGGCATCCTTTTAAATAAAATATTCATGGGGCACTTTTTTGTGATTGCCCATCTTTTTCATAATGATGCCCACTGGATACCTGTTCAATCAGTGCCTCATCTGGACTTACTTCGCATATTCTTGACCATTAAGAAAAATGAATCCTGTTGGACATGAACCAAAGTGGAGACCACGTGCACCTTTACCACAGAGGACAACTTTTGCATCAAAGGCTAACCAGAGTCCACAGATGTTTTTGGGACCATCTCTCCCACAGCAGCATTTATCACTGTAGGAGCTCCTTTCCTGTGGATGTACAACTCACAGAGGATGTACACCCCAAAATCTGGGAAGTCTGCTAGGTGATGTGAAGGCCCCCTGTCAGACTGGGAAGTCCTTGCCAGCAGATGGGCCACTCATGGTGACTCTTCAGTCTCTGGAATGAGGCAGACAGATCCCTTCTCTGAGGCCCTATAAGTTGAACCTTTTCTTCAATATGTTTCTTCAGAGAACTATAGAACTGTTTGAGTTGGAACACTTAGAGACCATCTAGTTCAACTCCCCTACAATGAACAGGGATGCCTACAGCTACATCAGGTTGCTCAGACCCCTGTCCAGCCTGACCTTGAATATCTCCAAGGACAGGGCAACCACCACATCTCTGGGCAACCTGTTCTGGCTAGCAATAGAAGGCTGATGTTGGCTTCATGCCTCATAAGACAACCCATCTTAACGGAAACACAGTACAGGAGCAAATAAATGATGTCAGAATAGGGAAAGTAATTCAGAAGTGCAGATTTCAGAAAAAAAGAAAAATGGAAAGGGTGGTGTAAAAGTCCCAGCATCTAGCTGGAAAACTTTTAGCATGAACCTCTGGAGGAAAAAAAATGTGAGTGTATAAGGAGAAGAGTAATAATGCAGAATCAGCTGGTAGAAATATGAAGGCACAGATCAAGTACAACAGTTTACTCTGAACATGGCCTCAGATCAGATGTTTAAATCAGATGTGACTGCAATGCATCCACATGTGCTGTGATTTGATCTATGTGGGAATATAGGGCAGGAGGAACTGTCTAGTTTATCAGCCCCAATGCTCTACAGCTTCAAGTGCCAAATCCATCCTTGTATGAGTTTATGCTCATGCATGCATACAGGAAAATGGAAAATCTGCATTCCTATAAAGATACCTGTATCTAGAAAAACAACTAAGAGCTACTAAAGAGAGGCCCCAGCCAGACAAGGCAACAAAACTTCCTCTATTACTAATAAACCTGACAAGCTGATTGATGGCTGTTTTTCTTGCTGTGATTTGTTGACAGATTGTTCTTTATGCAAAAATTACCAGGGTTTAAATCTGCATCATATGGCCCCTAATTCAACCAGCAATATGTTACCAATTAAATTCCGCTTAAGCTATCATCAACTAGCGAACCACAGACTGTGTGAAAGAGAATGACAGTCAGATAGCCAGTAACATCAGTTGTGCCGTGATTCTGAGGCTGGCCTATAAAGGAGGGACATTAAATAACTACATGAAAGATTAAAAGATCTGAAAATGAAAATGATGCCAGTTTTGCTTGTGCTGTTGGCAAATAGAGGCAGAATCCCTGCCATCGGTATCCCCCGCTCTCCTCATATGCAGGATGAGCCGCAAAGCAACGTTAAGGGCTCAGTGAGAAGAGCATTAACGAAACTTCTCCATTTGCCCTTTCATTTGATCTCAGATTACGCTTTGGCTAGATTTCGGCCCTCGCTCTTTGGTTTTGTTATTTCCATTGGCAGGGAGAGGATACATTTACTGCCAGGGAAAGGGCTGGATCCCACCAAACAGTGGAGGTGTTTACATGTCAGCCACACCTCCTCAGGTTCTTTTCCTCCTCACCGAAATGCCAGAGAGGAACACGGGTCCCCACGCCAGATGCTAGCTGAGCAGCACACCATCTCTCATTCCCAAATTCCCACATCTTCCAGGACTGCAAGAGCTCAGATAAAGGTGCTTTCCTGAGCATCCTTGGTCTCGCTTTGCTCCCAGAGAGGCAATGCCTTCCTCAGAACCTGTGTGGCCCAATGTGAGTTGAGGCCCGCTGCAGAGTACAGTACTGGTTGGGGCTCTGGATGAAGCACAGCACTTGGTTGCAGAGTGGAGGCAGGCTTCTAAATGATGCGCTGTGAGAAGCTTCCCGCTGTGAGTTTTATCTGTCTCCTTATCTCAGCTTTAATGTTGTGGTTGTGTATTAAGTGTATGTGTGCTTCAGAGAATGGGCAGTAATCTTTGTTTAGAAAGTCGAGCATATCGCTATTAACCCTAGTGAATTGAAAATTCCTTTTCCCACAATATGATCATCGCAGTCATTATTTACTTAAGAGCTTTTTAATGCTCTGCTGTCTGCGCTGAGTACTGTGGTATCCTGGGAAGGGACTGGAATTTGGAATCTCATTGTGAGGTGTCTCTAATGAACGACTGAATTCCTCTTCCGTTTTCACGTTGCAGTACAAAATCATAAGCCAAAAAACCCCACTGAGAAGCAACTGCAATCGTAACACTCTCGAAAAGTACAAATATCCCTCTTTTTGAAGATTACAACGTAAATCAGGCATCTATTATTTCTGTGTCAGTGTAATAACTTGCAAAGAATTTGCACATGATAAGAGGCATCCTCTAAGGATGACAAATTAGGCATAATAAAACAGTTAGGAGAGAACATAAATAAGAAGGCATCTGGGGCAAATCCTCTCCTTCCTCTGCAGTCTCGCAAGCAAACAGCTCTAGGGATACTGTGTCCTTGTTCACAATGCAACAGCCAGGCCTGCAGAAGGCTTTAGAGATCCCACTGAGCCTCTCCTCCTGGCTCTCCTGCCCAAAAAGAAGCAGCAAAACCTTTGGTTTCCTCCTCTGTCATGACTTCATGCAAAGGTGAGGAAATACCGTGCCATACTGCTTTTTTCTATCAACGGATGGCATGCTGTGCTGGCTTCATGAGATAGCAAAATGCAGGATGAATGGAGCAAGATTCCCCCCATATCAGAAAACTGGTAGAATGGTTGTGTTTATGAAATCAAATCTGTGTGTCTGTAATGTCTTCCAGTATGGCTGTGTGGTCTTCATCCATCTGTACAGGCATATTCAGGTGTAACTCAGCTGATTGTGGTTGAAATGCTTCCCCCACATTCCATATTGTAGCTGTAGGTGTCCCTGCTCATTGCAGGGGAGTTGGAGTAATTTAAAAGTAAAATGAGTTGGACCTTTAAAAGTCCCTTCCAACTCAAACAATTCTGTGATTCTGTGATTCCATGAAGTAAGAGTTAGTCCCTCTGCAATTCAGTAAACTTCTTGCATCAGCATTATCAGGACACAGTGTTTTTGCCTGTGTTTCTTTTCAGTCTTGCTTGTCCATCTGTGTGTGATGCTCTAGAAACTCCTGCAGCATCAGGCAGAGCCCGTGCCAACTGCTCTGCTATGGTGCATTTATCAGAGCTTGTCCAGCATCCTCGTTTGGATTTTTTCAAGCTTATTTCATAGGTTGCCCTGCAGATTGTGTGGGAATGCAGATAAAATTCTGCTGAAGATGTCAGCCATAAGGGATGTCACACCAGGCAGAAGGACATCTTCCTCTTCTCCATTTCTATGGAGAAGGTGACACTGCAGTGATCCGGTGTGGCTTCACTCTCTACAGCTAACATCAAATCAACAAAACTTCAATGCCTTGCTTTCTTATGTAGTACCTTTTTTCATCCTTGATTTCTCAGATGGAGCTGGGTTTATTTGGAGATTCGCTGATAGCAAATGCATGCATTAGTTAGACAAAATGAGCAGCAGGCTCATTTTGCAAGGTTTGTCTTCCTGTTCTACCAGCAAACAACAGAGATAACTTCTGCCTTCTGAATTTCAGTACTCTGCTTCTTTCTGGGCACGGTCCAATAGGAATTCAAGATGGTTAGATAATTTCCACCATTTTTCATGGATCTGGGGCTAGTCTCTCCTAAGACAAAAAGAAATTATACCAGAGATGAGTAATTACCCACTGGCATCTAAGCTGTATGTGCCTATAGGAAGGACATAGGGAAAACAGAATCTGTGCCATCTGAAATGGTGTCACCATCTAGACTCCAGCCAGTACATCTGCTACACTTCCTAATTTATGCAGTGATTTAACATTACAGTGGGTCCAGCTCATTGAAGCAAATTTATATGCAGGAGCACTATTTTAATCTTAGATTTAAAGTAATTTTAATTAATAATAGCTTCCTTTTCCAGTCTGTCAACATATTTCCACCTCTTGGCTTTGTAAGAATTAAAGTAAATACCGAAATAAAAATATTAAATTATTGCCAGACAACCAGAACAAAGGAAACAGCAGAATCCTGAAGTCTATACACGTGAAAAATGGCCAAGAGTTTTCAGCCCCATCCTGTCTACTCAACACCACTATAGCCAGCTCCATCTTATTTAAGACAAGAACTAAATAATGAAAATGAAACTAAAACTAAATAATGAAATGAAATGATTGCCATGCCGTAATAGACGACTTCACCCTTTATTCTTGTAATCTGTCAAGTGCAAGGTTTCTTTCTTACAGACTTTGCCTGTGGCATGTATCCCGATGCTACTCTTTTGCAATTTTGCTTCCTCTTCACTGGAAACAGCTGCTCTACGTGGGTAGCTCTTCACCAGTGTGGTGAGGCATTAAAGCTTGTTGCTAGTGCTGATAGAGCTAGTTGAGCTGCTTGCACAGAACATATGGCTTTACTGGATTTCAGACTCTAAACGTTGTCCCCAAAAGTCAGGAGGAGAACAGAGCATGGAATCATAGAACCATAGAATCATAAAGGCTGGAAAAGACCTCTAAGATCATCTAGTCCAACTGCGAACCCTTCCCCATCTTGCCTACTGACCATGTCCCTCAGTGCCTCATCCACACAGTTCTGGAACACCTCCATCACCACTCTTGGGCAGCCTGTTCCAGTGCTTGAACACTCTTTCTGAAAGGAAAATTTCTTGACATCCAGATTGAACCTTCCCTGGTGCAACTTGAAGCCATTCCCTCTTGTCCTATCACTGACACCTGGGAGAAGAGGCCGACCTCCACCTCACTACAACCTCCTTTCAGATCACTGTAGAGAGCGATAAGGTCTTTCCAGAACCTCCTCTTCTCCAGACTGGACGTTTCTAGTTCCCCCAGCTGCTTCTCATCAGACTTGTCCTCTAGAGACTTCATGACTCCATTGCCTTTCTCTGGACACGTTCCTGGCCCTCTGTATCTTGTTCTGAAGGGCCCAAAACTGAACGCAGTACTCAAGGTGCAGCCCTCACCAGAGCTGGGTGAAGAGGAACAATCATTTCCCTGCTCCTGCTGGCAACACTATTTCTGATACAAGCCAGGATCACCTGGGCACCCTGCTGGATCGTTTTGAGTCATCTGTCAACATCCCCAGATCCATTTCCTCTACACAGTCTTCCAGTCACTCTGCCCCAAGCCTGTAGTGTTGCCTGGGGTTGTTATGGCCAAAGTGCAGGACCCAGCACTTGGTCTTGTTAAAGCTCATACAATTGGCCTCGTGGCATTCTATAGGATGGGACTCTCTTAGCTCCTCTCTTGTAGACCCCAATATTCTCTGTGGCTTCTTTCAAGAAGGGATGCTGTCTTGCTGCTGGTGAGGGGGACATAGTGTGCCATGCTGCTACCAAACCATGCCAGCAAGATTGTGTCACCACTCCGTATACAGGACAGGGAGAGATACATGGGCTATGTCAGGCCTATTTCTATTTTCAGAGTCTGTTGTGATAGGATAAGAAGATTACGGTATCAAACTAAAAGAGTGGAGATTTAGACTGGATATCAGGAAGAATTTTTTTACAATAAGAGTGGTGAGGCACTGGTACAGGTTGCCCAGAGAGGAAGCGGATGCCTCATCCATCCCTGGAGATTCTCAAGGCCAGTGCATCACTTACAGATGGACAGGGACTCCAAACAACATGTATCCCAGTCCATTGTAGGGGATTTGGACCAGAAAACCTTTAAAGGTCCTTTCCAACACAAATAATTCTATGATGATTTTATGATTCTATGATTTTATGACACTTTATCTGGGATTGTAGGGATAAGACAAAGGGAAACAGTTTTAAACTGAAAAAAAAAGGTAGATTATCTTAGATTTTGGGAAGGGTGGTAAGACACTGTCACAGTTTACCTAAATAAGTTGTATATGTATGTCCTATCCCTGGAGGTGTTCAAGGCCAGGTGGATGGGACTTTGGGCAACCTGATTTAATAGGAAGTATCTCTGCCTATGACAGGGAATTGGAACTAGATGGTCTTTAAAGTCCCTTCCACCCAAGCAAGGAAAAATAAGTTGTGCTCAGAAACCACCACATGGGTTCCAATAGGGTTAAAATGTACCCACCAGGGTGCCTTTGGAAGGTGTGGATTTTTTTTAATATTAATTGGATAAAAAAATGGATGAATGTAAGACATAAATTTCTCTTTTATTCTGAGGAGGTATTCATTTAATGGTTAAACTTGAAAAGGAACTACAAGAAGCAGCCTGAATACAGCTTAAATGAGTTTAAAATTCCAGTTGCTTATAGCTTAAAAAAAAAAAAAAAGTGTCTGGAACCAAATGGGCTCTGTGGGGTGGTTCATGGGCAAAGTGTAAAATGACACATAATGAAATAAAGTAATTATATTTGCAAACCTGTTCAAAAGCCTGGTACAGACTGTAACGATCAGGCAGAAGCAGTCTCTCATTTCTCTTGGTGTTCTTTTGCAGAATTATGTGACCCAAGAAGGAAAACATTAAGATGTTCTGATTTCACCCTATAGGACAGAGAAATACGCTTTGGATAATGCTTACCATAATTCTATCTACTTGGCTCAGACAGTTATATTTTTATGAATCTTACGTTACTTTCTGTCACCCTCTAGGCAACAATATAGAGTTATTGCAGTATAAAGGAAAATGCTTCCTGTTGAGCGTATACTTGAACAAGTCTTAACCAAGTGGATGCTCTTAATAAAAGGGTAAATATACCAAGGAATAAACAGGTACAGTGAATAAAAGGAGAGACTGGATTTATTGATACTCAAGTTCACGGCACGGACCAGCAAAGGGTAGAAAACTCCAAGGTAAAGCTGACAGGCTGATCTCCATCAGAACTCTGAGGGAGTTGGAGTTTGGTTAAGTGAATTTAGTGCTCATTAAGGGATTTGCGGTGTCAGCATTACCCAGCCAAGTCCTCTCTCACCCTTGCATTGCTAACAGCACAGCGCAGCAAGATTAATTCCTTGTCTGTCCTCTTCTTGGCCTCTCCAATGAAATTATCACCCAGGGACCCCATTGCTCGGCACTGCCCGCTGTTACTTGCTCACCAGGAACTCAGCTGAGACCGTCTGCTCCTTCAGTGCAGCGTGTGGATCGCAGTGCCCAACTGGGCTTCAAACACTGGTTTAAGTCTGTGGGTTTTGCTCTGCAATAACTTATTTGTATGTCGTTAGTAGCGGCATAATACACAGAGCCCTTATTGGTCAGCCCATGTGCAAGCATCACTTCTTCATCTGGTGTGTGGTGAGAGAAGGTGTTCCCCTGCTCATTCCAATAACAGATACAGGTAGGCACCTCTCATCCTACGGCTTGCTTGTGCCAGCTCATGGTGGCAGGGACCTCTGTCCCCACCATTAAGAGCTGCAGAACCCTGCAGCTCTTCCCAGCCTGAGCTGAAGAAAAAATCCTGCCCAGTGCACTGGCTGCTTTCTTTGGGTCAGACAATGCTTGGCTTTTCTCCAAAATGCCCACACAAATCGTTTCCTTCTGCTTTACACCTCTCTTCCATCATTTTTTCCCACTTTCTTCTCAGTCTGGTTACTTTGACTGAAGGTTCATTTTGCACAGCGCAGGAAACAGAGACCTGCAAATACTAAAAAATATCAGTGTTTAGGCTTCCAAATTAGTCACACGGAGAATGGATATATTTGCACAGAAACCACAAGCGAGTATGAAAAAAATGAACGTACCATGCCTGGTTGGTATCTTTCCCTCTCAGCTGAAAGCCAGCTAGATATACTTCTCATTCTACTGGAAACTATTCATAATGAGTATACATGTATATTGCAAACCCTCTTTCCTTATGGCCCCATGTGGCTTTTTAAGCCCAGATATTAAGCCTTCCTCAGCATTACCTTATCCTTTCGTCCAGACATCATTCAAAGGTGCAGCTGACTTTCTAAATTACATCATATGTAAGTAGATTTATTTTTCCTTTTCTGCAGATATAGTTTAATTTCCTCTTCCAATTTGCATGGGTGCACACTCATAAATTTTAAATATATTTAACCTCTTTTCAAAAGATCCTTTGAATTTCTCTAAGGTCTGTGCCCTCTAAGTTGGATACACAATCTTTTGTACATGAAACCCCACCAAGAGGTCCAGAAATGCCACATTAAACGCCTTCCTGCCTTTCCAAAAGGCTCTCTCTTTCCCTCATGAAACAAAACTTTCCCCCATGTGACACTCCCATTAGCTCAGAAATTGAGAGGTGTTTTGTTTGCAGTGGCTCTGCTGAATGTGCAGTTTCTTGAGCACCACCACTGCAAGGGAAAGTCAGTGGGGCTGACCTAAGCCAAACAGCAACATTGCCAACTAGGGTCCTCTCTGCTGGCCTGACCACAACCCACTGGTAGAGCCCTGAGGAAGGCAGAGGAGCCATTTCAATATGGCAGTGATGGGTCGACCCATGATGACTCCTGAGGCACAAAGAACTTATGAGAAGGTCCCACCCTAAATTCTTCTCCGTTATTTATCCAAGCTTCTGTTCCATTTGAAGAGCTGCTTTGCCATCCAGGTGGCACTTCCACCATCACCACTTTCTTGTTCTTCAGTGTCAGATTTCCCTTTCAGAGAGTAGCCCATTTGGGAAGCCCAGGTCTACACCTGATTTCCAGACATTGAGGATGGGCAGTTTCAACAGTAAGCCCTTACCAAAGACACGAGTGAGAAGCAGGAAGGCGCTCAGCAAGATGAATCTCCCAGGCACACACTGAAGAACAGCAGCTGTCAGGGATGTTGTTAAATCCTGTCTACAAGCACCAGCCCAAGCCCAGTTTGAATGGCCAGAGACTGGGACAGCTGTTTTGCACACTGGCTGCAACCAGGACAGTTCAAAGGGTGGCAATGGGGACATCCCCAGTCTGAACTCCACAGTGCGTCCTGGCTGCTGGTACCCAACTACTGAAACTCCGGAAGAGCATAAAAAAGCCCTGTGCTTATTCACTGAGGATCACCTGCCTCTCCTTATTTTGGTTTGTAAATCACCCAAAAACATGTATTTCACTGTGCTCTTTCCCACATGTGCCAGCGCTGGCTTTGTTAGGGTCTCTGCTATGGTTGTCCCATGCCCTCAGCCAGCATGGCAGTGGGGACACTGAGGAGCTATGCTTTGCTTCCCTGCGCTCCCATCCCATGCCTGATCCCAGGGCGGCCTCCCAAGCCCTGCATACCTGCTGGTCTCACTTGCTGCCAGCCCTGTGGGTCATGCCCCTGTCACCCAGAGAGCCCCATCCAGTAAAGGGGCTTTGTTCTTCCCTGAGCCCAGGGAAAGACCAGGCGTAGCGTTGAGTTCAGTCCTTTTGTTGGCAGGTTAAAAACTTGACCTTCCCCTCCCCTGAGCCGCGGATGGCCCTGATAGCACTTCTGTCCCGCAGTTAAATATTCTTTTTAAATCCTTCTCAGCCTACAGGAGCACTTTCATAACATAAATAGATCTCCAAACCTTTTGTGTGGAGGAAAAAAAAAAAAAAAAAAGGACAGGAAAGAGAGAAACGAGAGAAAAGAAATGCGTGTCTCTAATTGGCATAATTCCTTCAGGCCCGGCTCATAATTTAAGACGGATCAATTCTCTGGCTGACATGATAGATGTCGACATCAATAGATGGGAGCGGCGATTTCTGTTCCTCCGTCCGGGGGCACAGCCACAGACACGCCTGCTGGGGGTCCTGCACATGAGCCAAAGCAGGATGTGGCCAGCAGACAAGGGTCTGACTGAGGCTTCCAGCCAGGCAACTTATTAAAATAATAAATATTTTCATTATCCGCTGAATCCATTATCGTTCTCCGTTTTAGCAATTGTTAACTAATAATTCGGATTAATTACCAAGCTAAATCATTAAAAATTAAACCCGTATATTTTGCTTCTTTAAAAGAGAGATAGTTTGTAACCATTTGTGTATTGTGCATGTTAAGTGGGAGGGCGATGAAATATGTTGTGTTAGCTTAGCTTTGACAGCATCTGTATCCATGCCATATTACACTCCGGTCTTATCAAATCTCAGAAGCCACGGTGTATAAATAGGCTGTGATGATATTTGCAGGAGAGAAATCATTCACAATAATTTTGGCATCTTCTGTAGTGACTAGCAAAGAACCACCCAGTGAACACAGCAGATAATAGCACAGTAAGTGGCGTATAAGAGCACAGGATTGAGGAGCACTTAACAAGAAGTCAGAGGTAGGGTTTGGCATACACTGGTTATTAGATATGAACACAGATTTCATCCTAAGAAATTTCAATGCGGATTGCGAGTCGAAGCTCCGTTCAGAGGTCATTTTACTTTCTGCTGAAGCCACAGTTGCTGGGTGTGTGTTAGAACTTAGCAGTTCCATAATGAAATATCATCAGGTTGAAGACACAGAGATGCAGGAGGGAAGCAATGCTGTTCAGTGAATAAAATTATTTATGAATGTGCATTTTATTATGGTTGGAGAACTAAACTATGGGCTGTGCAGCTGCTCAGACAGCGAGGTTCAGGAGGAGTCTGTGAAACTGGTTGGGCAGTGGTATGTGGCCCACTGGACTGGATAATCCAGTAGCTCTGCCTTGCTGTGAACTCTACCAGGCTGAGAAAAAACACGTTTAAAACTCCACTGTATTTAAGCCTCTACGTATCTAATGAAAGTGGAGTGCGGTACTGAAATTTAAATAGCAACCCTTCTGTTATAAAAGACAGACAATGGACTTCTTAAGAGCTCACTGGACAAATAGGACACATCCTAAAGCTCCAAGGGACTGATTCTGCGACACCTACTCTGCTTTACGAGCTCTTGTCCCCATGGAGCCTCACTCAGCACAGTGATGAGCTGCAGGAGCAAGGCTAAGTAATGCTTCCTGGCTTTTCATCCCTCAGGGGTTTGGGCTGGATGGGCTTCAAGGTCCCTTCCATCCCAAGCCATTCTGTGATTCCACCATGCTGAGGAATTTCCTATGCTGGTAAATACACGTAAATCATTCTGTATCTTACGGTACCTCCAGAACTCCTTTACTGGTCTGTGAAAGCATTCAGCCAAGGTATTGTGCGTTCCCTGGGAATTTATTTCTCACTGGGTAAATATTATAAAGGCAGGTTATGCTGAACAGATACTATGGGGATATTTTTCACATAGGATGTGAAAAATGTAGTATTTCTCACCTCCCCCTTATTTTATGTTGCATTACAATTATCTCTGCTCTTCCTCAGGCAGTTGCTATGCCACACTCAAGACAGAGCATCTGAGAAGAGGGAAATGTCAACTTCTAAGATGATGTTCAGCTTTCTTGTAACATGCATTCTTTATGTAATGGGTTTGAATTACATATTGTTCTCAGGCCTTAGCTCTTCATAGAAAGTCAGCTCGACTGGGCACAGTTGCTTGCTTTTTCTTAATGAAGAGTTGTTAACATAGGGAAGAGCACAACGAGGGGCCAAGTAATATCTACATGATTCATTAAAAATATATGCACGATGAGCAGTGTTAGATAGCACATAGCTTATTTTTATTTATACAGCGCCATGCATTCCTGAGGAAGCAGTCCTTGCTCCCTGTATGAGCTGAACATCACACTGCCAAGTCCCACAGCAAGAGATGATGGTTTCAGGCTAAAAGAGGGGAGGTTTGGGTTAGATGTTAGGAAGAAATCCTTTACTCAGGGGGTAGTTACACACTGGCACAGGCTGCTGCAAGAAGCTGTGGGTGCCCCATCCCTGGAGATGCTCAAGGCTGGATTGGATGGTTCCTTCCAACCCAACCCAACCTAACCCAGTCAGCTCTGGGCAGCTAAACAGTGATCTTCAGATGATATTAATTTCAATGCAGTTAGTGTTGATGTACTGTGTTCTGTCTGAGAAGAGAATCATGGTCATGATGGGAAAGAAAAGAACACAACAATAACAATATACATGCGAGAAATGCAAAAAGCAAAACAAAAAACTCATGTATTAAAACATATTAAAAACATAAAACATGCTGCCTATGTTGCTATCGTTATGTATTGCTGTCTGAAATTTAACTCACTCAGTGCTGCTGATGCTGTTTGTCTCCTTTTCATATTGATCTTGGTTTGGAAGATGAACTGAGCTCACGGAACGTCCCTCCTGAGTCTCTGTTGGGTCTGTAAAGTGCCATCACAGAAGGACCCAGGGCCAACTCCACCACTGATGCAGAGGGGTCTCCCTCCGTTGATTTGGTTCACAATGGCAGCCCAAACCTGCCCAGTTTCAGTTCCCCTTTAAGGGTGATTTCAGCTCTGCCACAGATCACTACGCACACAGATCACTACGCTGGGGCTCTGTGGAAGGACCAGGCTCGTGCTGCAACGTGGGCTACCGAATGTCACTTAGAACGTTGAGGGCGTTTGCAGGGTGGGATGTGGTTAAGGTCGGTGTCAGTAGGCTGCCCTTACTCCTTCACACGTAGGGTCGCTCCAAAAATAATGCTTCCTATTTATTTCAATGGAAACTACGACAGAAACAAAGAGTACAACAACACTGTTTGATAGAGCAAATTCTCAGCAACAAAGCGTTCTTTTTCAACATAGCCACCACCATTAGCCATGCATTTTTACCAGTGTTGAACAAGAGCCTGCATGCCATGCTTGTAAGTGTCTGCACCACTGGAGGTGACCCACTGTTTTGTAGCTGCTATGACAATGTTGTTGCTAGAAAAATGTTACCCATGCAGTTCAACTCTTCACTGTTTTGTTTCAATAACTGTTCGGAACTGATGAATCTCAGTAGGTCCCATTGTTTTCCGGATGGAGGAATTCAGTGACGCACCTTCGCTCCATCCGCACTTCCATGTCAGACACCATTGTGTCAGACCGCCCCTCTGCTGCCATCTGTCGCACGGCAACAGCACGTAAGGGGATGTTGGCGGGAACGTTCAACCTCTGCTGCCATCCCACCAACATCTGCCTGTGTCACCGTGGGCCGAAAGAATCAAACAGGGGGCACTACTTTCAGAGCAGCCCTTTTAATATTTGCATGGGGAATTTCGTCAGCCCCGCTAAACCTTCCCTCAGCCGACAGCAAAGGCTGTTTCTAGGCGGCTCTATCGACGCTGCCCAGCTTTTCCCCTTCCCGCCTCCTCTGCCCGGCGGCTGCCCCGATGCCGCATCCTTCTTCCCCGTGCCGGGTGCCAGGCGCGGGGCCGGGCAGTGCCGGCGGTAGGAGGCAGCAGCGCCCTGGCTGTGCGAAGGCATCGAGGCGGCTCCGGAGCGGCTCAGGGTTCTGAGGGCTCTCCGAGAGCCGTGCCGGTTTCGAGCTTTTCCCTCGGAGCGCGTCTGCACATTGTTTCTCCCTTCTGCGATGACACGGCACTTCTCCGGCAACCAAAAAGCCCGATGATACGGGAAGCGTTTGAAACGCATCGCCCCCTCCACCGGCACCTCTATTCCCAACCACCCATCACCGCGTTTAAAGGACCCGTGCGTACCGCGGTTCTCGACCCACCGCGCACATACGCGCGGACTTTACGTAGACGCATCCCGTAGGTGCTGCGCTTCGCACAGGTGCAGCCCACGGCACAGCACGAGGGCACGCGTGAGAACCCCCAAAAACCCGACCGTGCCCCGAGTGCAAGTTGTCACCAAGTGCCGAGCCTGGGCCCGCCCCCCCGCGCCGGGCGGGCGCTGCGCGGACTCTGCGCGGGCGCAGCGTGCGCGGGGCGGGCGCCGCCTCGGCCGCGCTCTCGGCGCGCAGAAGGGAGGGAGGGAGGAAGGAGGTGCGGGGGGAGCGGAGCGGAGCGGGAGCCGAGCCCGGCGACCGAGCCGAGCCGAGCCGAGCCGCGCCGAGCCGCTTCGGAACGAGCGGTGTCACGATCTTTTTTTTTTTTTTTCTTCTTTTTTTTTTTTTTTATTATATAAATAATATTATTTAATTATTATTACTATTATTATTTAATTTGTTCCTTTCTGTTTGGAAAGCGGGGGCAGGTGGCGAGGAGGGGGGTGTCCCCGCCCGCCGTGCAGTCGGGATGCGTCCCGGACGCCGGGCGGCTGCGGCGCAGCGGCGCTGAGCTGAGCTGAGCTGAGCTGAGCTCACCATGGACAGCTTCGACTTAGCTCTGCTCCAGGAGTGGGACCTGGACTCGCTGTGGTAAGCGGCGGGCACGGGCTGGGGGGACACGGGATGGGTGGAGGGAGATGGAACCAGAGCGAGGGCTGAGCGCTCATCGGAGGTGTGCAGCCATCGGGGGCTGCGATCCTTTGGGGGCTGCTGTGCGTTTAGCGGGAGGGCAGCGATAAACGCGGGGTGCAGCACCAGGAGGGTGTAGCGTCTCGGGGGGGGGGGCGGTGGGAGAGGGCATCACCGGAGGGGCTCCAGCGGGAGGGGGTGTAGCACCTCGGGGGACACCCTGCCGCTGGCTCCCCTCCAGGAGGATGCCCCCTCCCCATCCGGCTGCAGCCCCCCAAATCATTCCCAGCGCCGCAGACGCCCCCATCCCTCCCGCACGCCCCTTTCCCCCAGCTTGGCCGCTCTCAGTGCCCCGCTTCCTGCCGCCCTGGCCCCCCGCACCGCGTGCCCTTGACCTCCCCCGCGCCCCCCCGGCTGCGGGAGGGGGGAGCCCATTTCTAGAAATGTCATTAGCGGCAGAAGTGGGAAGCGCTGCCTCCCCCCCACTGTTCCCCCCCCCCCCCCGCAACTCCCGGAGCAGCTGCCGAGTGCCGGCGGGGTGCGCGCTGCGAGGGAAAGGGGTGTGTGTGTGTGTGGGGAGGGGGAGCGGGGGGGTGGGGGGGGAGTGCGGAGTTCTGCCCTAAATCACGGCCGCGCTTTTCTCTTATTCGTGTTGTGATGTATTGCCACGCGTTGCGGGATCCCCGTGTGTCGGCGGGCGCGTTGTCCCCGCGGGGCAGGTGTCACAGACCCCAGCGTGGAGCTGCTCCCTGCCAAAGCCCTCGGGAGGGAGGGAGCCGCTGGGGCTGAGTAATGCCGTTGCGTGCTGATAGCGGGCGGCCCATAAAACTTTATATTGTGGTGGGAACTTGAAAAGAGCGCCTATCATGCAAAATTAGTTACTGCCCCATAAAAGTTTTTAATTACAGCCTTTCTGCCTGCGACACGAGTTAAGGTTATGTCCTCCTTTCAGTTATAAATACCAATGTTCGGTTTATGTGCAACACACAGCGTTTGTCTCAGGTCTGATATTAAGCTTCTGGTCCATACGCACAGTTTAACAATTAAGTTATGTGGGGTTTCTACTAAACGAGAGCAGGGGAAATAATACCTTGATGCGTTCAAATGCTTTTCCCTTTCTTGTTGAATGAAGATGAACTTTGGAACGATTTGCTTTTTCCCAGCCAAAGCATGGGGACGTTCATCATCCATTCCCTGAGCTAACTGTTGGAGTGACTACTGAATTTGAAAAGCCAGCAGTGTGACTCCGGAGAGTCAGGGCTTTGGGTCTGCTCCTCTATGACCCTTTGAGCATGTTTTCTGAGTGTTGTGGGGGCACTCAGAAGTGACCACGGTAGGCACAAAGATCAGGTGTGAGCCCAGAGAGACATCAACCATCTCCCAGCTAAGTGACACTCTTAGAAATGTCAGTATTGGTGTTAGGAGGGATCCTGTGCTTTCATAGATTTTTTTATCTGACTGTTTTCCCTCTTGTTGCTGTTCAGAAGCTGGGTTCAGCAGAAGGGCTTCAGATCTCAGCTAAAAGCCGCTGCGTAGCAGCAGGCCCACGCTCCTTCCTGAGCTCTCACCCCTGTAACAGGGGGTGGGCCCCCAGATACTGAGCAAGGAGGTCAGGGACTTCAAGACAGGGTTTGTAGGCTTGTGCTCTGTGGCCTTGGGTTGGAACATCCAAGATCACAGGCAGGGAGGGTATGCCACAAAGCAGTTGTTTTGACGCATGTTTCCAAACAGTCACTTTGAAAGTGGCACCAATTGAATTGAAAGAAAAACCAACAAAAGGCAGCGAAAACTTGGAGAGATGGTGTCAAGGAGCAGCTGCACCTGAGTGGGTGCCGTGTGACCAAAAAGGAAAATAAAATATAGCACAAAGATAACAAGCAAGTGCTCCGCAACAAAGAGCGGCACTTAAGAGACTTAATTTTCTCTGCAGCAAGAATGAATGTTGTCCTTTATTCTTTGGAATGTAGCTATAATGACAATTTGTGCGTTTAACTGATGACTGAAAATCCACTTTTTGCAGTATTTGGTGAACGTTTTGCTTAAGTGTGCAGTAATTAAATATTAACGTGATCTTCTCAAGTGTTTTATTATTATTATTATTATTATTATTATTTGGTATGTTCTTGGAAAATCAAAAGGGTGTGGGAAGGGTTTTCCAGATGAACAGAAGCACGCCGATCAATTCTCATTGATTGTTACTTTTATGCTGTTAATGAATTTGCTCTCCAATTAATACATGCTATGTCTTTTAGTCTGCCTTAACATCGAAAATGTAATAATGTGTTGTGTCAGGGCTCTAAGACAGTGTTTAACCAGTGAAGTGAAATGGGAGAATACTGTAAGCTCTTCTCTACTAAGGAGCACTTAGGTTTTATTTGTGCCGTTAACACTTCAGCTTCCTAGTAAACTAGAGTAATTCAAATAGTGATGGATGAGTACCATCTCAAATAGAAAATACATCAGAATACACAAATCTGTGGCATAAACAAAACCCGTTTCCAAGTGGTAACTCTTTATTTTTTTGAGGTGGTCAAACCAACATCACCTGGGGCTTCGTGACCTCTGAGTAACGTGTCTATCCCAACCACACAGCCCCACCTCCTGTTTGTCTCTTTTTATTTGTATGCAATTTGTGTAGTCTGATTTGTTCAGACTCAAGGATGGGTGTTGTCCATTGTCATAATTTTGTGTTCGTTTACACCAGACAAGAGATGGAAAATCTCCGTTAGCAGTAAGACATATTGCATGTGCTGGAAAGGAGGAGACCAAAGGACACGAGGAGTGGTTCTGTATTGTAGGCATTCACATCATTATTTGTTTTATTTAACAACCCTACATCAAAATTTGGTCAGGCCCTTAGCTGTGTGCTTGGGCTTAGTGCATGGCCAGCCCTGGTGAAGACTCACGGGTGATGTGTCCCCTTCCTCAATGCCTGTGTAAGACAGATGCGTAGAATGAAGTTCTTTCCCATTCATTAAAAACAATTTGCAGATTTATTTAATTCCTTACTGTGTCGTGTCATACGAGAAGATAATCCTGAGCGTGATACGTTTATTAGCCATTAACGAAACAATGCTTATGTAAAAGAAGCCACATATGTGATCAGTGTATTTGGCACTGGTAATTCTAGATATTCTCAGCTAGCATCAGTTCTGTAGAGGTTGGATAGTCGTATAAAAAACTAAAAAAATGTATAGCTGTAGAGCTTCCAAGCTGCAATCAATATCAAATGCCACAGCGTAAGGTGGCCCGGTGTGTCGTACAGACCGCGTATTGAGTTACTGGCTCATTTGCTATCTTTGGGTCTGTTCCTGCTCCATTTGAAGTCAATGAGAGTTTTGTTTGGAAGTTGCTATTAACAAAAAGTGGCCAGACATCCAGCGCTCTTATAAATGAACCTTTTGTAATTTCTTGATCCCGGGTTGTCTAGCTTTTAGTCGCTACATTTCGTATTTGTCCAAATCAAGACTTTTATTTTGTGTTCTGCGGCTTCTAATGGAGACAGTTTTAGAAAGCGAATTCGACAAGTGCTTCTTCAGCCAAAGCAGAATATCCAGATGTTTGTTTTTGGATCACAGTTAGCAGTGATTTCTTTTTGAGGTGAGGGTGTCACTCAAGTCATTGTCACAGTGGGGTAAGAGGCCAGGCCAGGCCGCCCATGTGCAGACAGCACACAGCCATGATACCTCCCTCTCACAAAAAAAAGTAACTTATGTGCCTGCTTTTATGCCCCATCTCTTTTACAGCTCTATTCTAGCCCATGTCCTGGACTTTGTCCCTTATTTCTTTTACCTCTCGGGCCCCTTTCTACCTGAAACCCTGAAATCTCATTTGTCTCCTTATTGTCTCTATCTCTGTGGTGCTTTCTGTTCTGCTTTCCTCCCAGGGTCAACTGATGGTTACCACCTTCCCCTCACCAAGATCCCAGCTAAAAATCTGCTCTTCCTGTGATGATTGTACATCGTGAGCAAACAATAACAAGCGTAATAACTATTGGCTGTTCCCTTCTCTTGTTTTCACAGCATGTTCTTTACTCCTGATGCCTGTTTTTCAGGCTGTAAGCCCTTTGGGTCAGGAATTGCTTTTATTGTTTGAATTTTATTTTTTTTGTTGTTCAGTACAGCACTGAATAAATTGTATGTGCTAAACATAATAAGTATAAATAATAACAGCAAGCTTTTTCGTGGCCATAGTACTTTATAAGCATCAGCTGTATAATCTTAAAAATACGCCTGTAGGACCATGTGAGCTCTCAGTTGCTGGATGTGATGTACCACATTCTCATCTGATATAGGCCCATAGAGCTCCACTGAATCCAGAGGCTTTGATGTTTTGTATCAGATGAGGATCTGGCTTATCATCTCTGATTTACAGTATGCTCAGTAACCTTGTTTTAGGATTTTTTAAATGCTTTTTTTTTTTTTTCTGATCAATGAGATGTGGATACATCATTGCTGCAGTGTATCTGCTTTTGCATCTCTCCATTGAGGACCATGAACACTCAAGCCCACAGGTGCCCATGTTTGAAGCACGAAGCTAGCAGCTTCTTGATCATTCCTGATGGACTTGCAGATTTGTGTTTGAATGTGTTTTCCATGAAAAGCTGAGGCAGAAACCTCCTGAGATTACTGGAAGGCAATTCCAGAGAAGATGTGAAGTGCGTGCAGCATTTAGAATCACAGAATCATTATGGTTGGAATGACCACTTAGATCACCTAGTCCAACCATCAACCCATCACCACCACCACATTTCACATTGTGTGTAAAAATTGTGAGGAAAACACCAGGTTTATTAAAACTAGTGGAGGAGATACATGAACTATGAAGGAAAAAAAAAAAAGAAAAAGACGCAGAAGCAATACAGGTTATGGGCACATCTTTCCTGTCATCCATATATTAGGAGCAACATTATACTTATCTCTGTAACACCGTCATTAAAAAGCAACTGCTTAATTGCAAGGTTTTTAACCTCGTGTAATGAATTAGTCCATTTCCTAGTCATATTTATGACTATGAAACAACAAAGCGAGGATAAAAAGAATTCCAGCAATTATTCACAACATATGTTCAGAGATATCTGAAAGTCTGGTTATAACTTTATTAACAATAGCAGTTATAAAAGAAAATCAATAGAAATGAAGAAAAAATTACATTAACTACAGCTAGAAAACAGGGAGGTTAAATTCTGTGTGAGATGGTACGTATCTCACCTAACAGGGAACAAATAATAACTTAGAAGTGACATCCTCACAAAATGAGATATCAAAAAAATTGTAATTTCCATGAGCCCCAGAGACAATGTCTTTGTGCATGGGCTGGTTAGCTGTAAAGCTAATTCCAGCTGAAAACTACAAGTTGCTTTGTGAAAAACTGAAAGTAGAAGCGAGGAAAGCTGTCAGATTCCTTTGTTTGGAACAAGACCGTCCCTGCGGCAGCTCTGCCCTGCTGCTTTGTGGGAACTGCCGTGCCCAGGGCTGGCTTCATGGCTGCCGTCTGCTGGGGAGCCCACAGGGACCCACCCCAGCCTTGCTGACTTTATTGCTATGCCACCTTCCCGCCCAGGTGTCCCTGCTGGGAATCCAACCCAAAGGGACCGTGGGCTCAGGAGTCAACCCCAACTTTGCTGTGTGTTTGGGGTGGTTTATCTGATGATCATCTTGCACTGGCTTTCAAAACTTTCCGCTGTTTTCTGGTGCAAGCCGCTCATTTATTCAGAAAGTGAATGCTCTGCAAATACCGTTGGGTAGCTGAAAAATTGCATTAAACATCTGAAAAAAGTGAGCAAATCAGCCATATATGGAAGAGTGTTTGCAACATTACCAGAGGGCCACTAACTGATCTTCTGTCTGCTAAAATCAATGTTAGGGCACTGATTGCGCTTGCTGCTGCTGCCTAAGGTCTCAGGAGAGCCAAAATGGACACTTGTAGTTGAATACTCAGGTAATAACCTATATAATTTCCGAATAATTTGTGGGTAGCAACGAATTCATACTTAGGAGAAAGAGTGAATGAAGTGTAACTGCGGTTAAATGAACACAATGGCACCTATTAACATTCTGTGCTAAAAATTTTCTACGTCTTTGCAGAGGTAGAAGTACATGAGAGAGCTACTTGTGTTCCTCTCTTACAGCGCGGTATCTCAGCTTTCCCGGTACCTTAAACAAACAAAAAGTATGTGTTAGTGACTTAAGTTGACTGCATTTTATTCTCTTAGGAAGATGTTAACCTGCACGCACGTACCAAGTACCAGGATGTGGCGTATCTTGGGAAATGTGACAGTTGGAATGCAATTTATGCTTATCCTCGGAGATCCTTTATGTTCATTTTTTCTTAAATAAATTAGTTCCAATGCAGCAGCGGTGGCCTCAGCAGTCAGGAAACACTTAAAATTGTGCAGGAGAGATCAGAAATCTCTGCTAAGAAGCCTTTTGTTGCTGCGCTTTGTTTCTCAATAAAGATGACCCACAACTGCAAGTATTTAAAACTGAAAACAAGAGGGTTGTATTTGACAAAGCCACACAACTTCTTAATGTAACCCAGTCTTTCCGTGTGGTTGTTTTCACATCTTTGGGACCAAAGAAAGAGTCCTTTGTGGCTCAGCCTCATTTTTCTGAATGGCAAGACTGGACAAATAGAGGACGAAGGCAGTATCCTCTTACACTGCGTATGTTTTGATTGCTTTGAGGGGTGATCAGTTCTTACTGCATGTATGACAGACGAGTGGGACAGGAGGGAGAAACACTGGTGAAGTATGTGTGTATTTGTAGGGATCTGATTTAGAAGTCTTATCAGCCATGCTCTCTCCTATTGTCCATCTCCCTGTTTCTAAACTTGCTTTGGTCTCTGTGAAGGTTTTGGAGAGCCTGTTCTGGGGCACGGGCATTGGCAGATAACCTAATCCTCCTTAGTGTGGGTTTGAATTTTGCTCTGATGTTGCTAGAGGGTGCCTACCTGCTAGCAGTGCATTGAGAGAAGGTAGATTCTTTGTCATCAACTACTTCTGACTGACCACAAGGGTTCGGCTCTTGGGTCTGTGGATTAAGGGAGGGAATGACATAATTTTAATGTATCCGTGCTCTGTCTTAGCACAGCAAGTGCAGTAATTGGTTGAAGCTCAATCCAGAACAAATGAATGAATTGTGTTGCCAGAGATGCTTTAGAGAAGACAATGCTGTTGGTATGCATCCAGTAGAAGAAACATTTTTACATTTTTTTGTTTCTGAAGCAGTCAGCAAGGGAACCTGTCATGTCATCAACTGTTTTTAAAGGACAAAGTAACAATAAAAGCTAAGTGTGCTTTTTTTCATTTTTGTTTGGCAAGGAGAGTATAACATTTTCTCCAGGATGATGACCTTGAGTTAGCTAAATGTCACCAGTTTAAAGAGTAAATTAATGTTACAATGTGCTTTGTTTGTGGTTAGGCTTGAAGGCTGACAGGAATTTCTTAGTACAAAAGGAGATTGTGTGCTATTCCATTTATTTAGGCTCCCTGCAAGAAAGCCACCATGATCCCAACTGATCTGAATTAGTATTACCACATTGCCTTGCATGTTTGGATATAGAAACGTGTTTGCAGCTAGCTTATAGTTCTCTACCCTTTTTCACTGCATACATTGCTCCAAAAGGGCCATAGGAGTTTATATTTTTTCTTGATTATTTCTGATCATGAAAATCTATTCCAATATCATAGCATTGGAAGGAAAAGTGTACGTATTTCCAATATGTGTGTGTTAATGTATTTCTGCCTGAGGTAAGACGGCGGTGAGATAACCCCATGAAAGGAAAGTATAAAAAAATGCAGTTTCCACAGATGCACGTTGGCTTTTGTAGATCCAAGCAAGGTGTCTTTTACAACATTCTTCAGGAACCTCCTCGCCTGGGTGCATGGCTGTGTGAACATGATTACATACTATGGTGGTAGAAATGCAACCTTTTTTTGTTGTTGTTCTTAGAAGTAGCAGTATCTTGAACTAATTACAGCTGATATAAAGCACATTTAAGGAAACCCATTAGAGGAGAATTAGAACTAGAGCAGATTAGCTAGTCTTTAATGGCCTTGACTGTAGATCTTTTGATGCCTTAGTAGCTTTTCTAACACTCATTGCTCATCTGTCTTGACTAAATGACTGAGGAGCTTCTTTCAACTCACAGTCTGGTTGTAATGTGAAAAAAATTGCTGTTTTCAGCTGAAAAAATGATTATCTGGGAAGGTAAACTATACCAAGTCCTGTGCTACGTTTCTTGTTGAGATTTAAAGCATTATTTTACTGCTCGATATGACTATATAATAGAAAGAGCAATCTCTAATATGCTTCCTCATAGCTATTAATTATTTACTTTCTTGAAATACAGATCATAGGCAATTCTACATAACTTCCCTTCTTACAGACTTTCTAGTCTCTGCCTTTATTTTTGTATGCTTTGCCAATGCCTGTAAATTCATTCTCACTGAAAGGGGAAATTAGTAATTTAGACTATTGCAGCTGTTTCATAATTAATTAATTTCAATTTAAAACAATCAAGTAATGCCCATCCATTTTTCCGTGTGCTTTTCTGAAGCAATAAGATTCACAGTATCAAAATAAGTTCCAGATGGAGGTGCATACTTTATAATCGGAGAAAAAGAGACCTTTTCAAAAACCTGAAAAGTCCTGCCCTGATCAAAACAAAATATTACACTTAAGCACATTTTTCAAGTTTTGAGCTTCTATTTTAAGGATTAGTTAATGGTACCAATCTGACATGTTATGTTGGATGCTAACTTATACATAGAACTATAGAGTGAGAGAAAGGGTGATGCATGAGTGTTTATTCATTTGTTTCCTCAAATACTTCTGGCATCTGTTAAAATGTAACAAGGCTTAGCACATTTTTCCATTTTGGCACCTTGTTTTCTATGAAAAAGAGAAATATTTGCAATGATAAATCATCTCTCTGCTAATAATCAATAAATAACACGTTCTCCCGAGGGGGAAAGAAAATAAAAAGTACGGTTAAATGAAATGAAAAATGTTGAGCAGAAGGAAAGATGATCAAAATGGAACTGTGAAATTCCGTACATTCCTATGCCTTAATAAACATTGGGGTTTGCAGAGGAACTTTTAATATGGCAGTTTGCAATAGGAGTTAAAAGTCTTTTTTGAACACGAAAGACACTTAGGTAGGAGATTTCTATTATGTAAATGTTACTGTTATTGGCGATAGCCCATTATAAAGAAACACTTTCTATTCCAAAAAGCATTTACAAATAATGGGATAGATGCTGCAATTTGTAGTCCTGACTTGGACAACTTTCTCTTTGAAGTCAATGGAAGTTTTGCTTGAATAAAGGTGGAAGAAATTAGCCCATTCATTATTATCTGAATTACATCAAGAGCTGACTGCTAAACAATAAAATCATGATTCATAACATAACGGCTTCACTTAATTCTTTTGTAGTCTTAATATATCTCATTATATGGTACTTCTGTTCTTTCGTCTCTGTGCAGTATTCAAATTAATAACAACCACCTTTACATAACTGATGGTTAGACATGTTTTGCTGCCTTAGCAAGATCAAAGGATTTTATATACCCTTTTTGGATAGATACCAAGAATAGGGTGATCAATCTCTTCTGCAACCATTAAGCACAGTATAAATATCTCAGGGTACCCAATTAGACACAAGTGGTTTGCCAGATGCTGAGAGCATCACCAGTTGTCAAGAGCTTCCCAAGTCTGTGGGGCAGCCCAGAATTTATGAGGGATTAGCGGTGGTCTGAGTTGTCACTGTGCTGATTTGTGCTCTTTCAGCTGTGCCCTGCTGTAAGCTGCCTGTATGATGTGTGGAGATAAGGTTCAAGCGGCAGATAGCTCACTCTCTTCCAGGCACCTCTGGGAAGAGGCAGGAATGGATGCTGGTGCTCTGAATCTTCTCCTCCCAATGACCCGGGGGGAGTGGGGGTTAGACTGTGAGAGACAGCCGGATTGGAAGTGGGGAGGGGAGGGCATAAGAGAAGACTGAAGAGAACTGCTCAAGAATAGTGACCACCAAAAAGGCTTTAAACCAAAGTTGGAATTAACCCCTCACCAGGAAGCCATCTGTAGCCCTTGGGCTTTAAGAATTCTTTTTATCTGGAGATGTAATTGAAACAAGATGTGTAACAGCTGCAAGATGTCAGGTTTGTCAAAGGAACTAGAAAAACAAGTTCTCTGACACACTCGCAGCAAAGTAACCTATAGCTAAAAAAAAAAAAAAAGAAAAGAAAAAAAAAGATATAAATTATCACTTGGGTTAAAAAGAAGAAGGATAAAAGGAAAATAGTAAAATAATAAAAGTCGTGGTTAATAGCGGAGCATGGATAATTTGAAAGTAAACTGTACTGAAGGTTTCCAGAAGAAAAAACAAACAGCTTAAATCTTCACTCCAGCAGAAACAATGCTGAAACTGCTCACATCCCTGTTGTAACCAGTATTTCACTGAGGAACTGACATGGTTGGTGCTCTGCAGGAGAGGGCAGTAAGTGATATTTTACCCTTCTGCCCATTGCTGTTGTTACTGCATCACCATTCCGACCCTGCTCATAGCTGGAGGGTTGAAACTTGATGATTGTTATGATCCTTTTCAACCCAGGCCATTCTATGATTCTATTATTTCCTGTGCTTGGTGCTGTGCAGAGCAAAAAGCTGGTTGTGGGACCAAAAACTCTGCAGACAAATTGGAAGACAAAAGACCATAATGAATATAGGCAAAACTGGTCAGGAAAGAAAGATGGGGAGTGTTATAATCAGCCAAACAAACAGTGGTCACAGCAAGCCACCATCCTGACAGTGCTGCCAGATGCTGGATTGTGGGAATGATGGAAAGAAACAGGACTTTCTAAGCAACAACCTCAAAAGGAACAACTATGTGATTTTGTGCATGTTTACGAGGGTTTCTCCCAAGCATGAGTGACACCATGAGGATAGCCTGAAGGTGTTAGCTGGGAACTTGGAGAGTGAATTGCCTGAATGGGTCAATTGAAGAATAGGGCCAGCTTTTCTGTAATGGCTTTTTATAATAACGTTTCCTAATTGTAGGTCCTTGATGATGAGCTTCGTGTGGGAGCTGGTGAAGAGCTGTAAGGAAAAAGGGGCACAGTCAGAGTATCCTGCCTAGGAAATGCTGTTTCCTGCAGCGCTCCAGCTAGAGCTAGTCCTCTGTTATAAAGCCCAAGTGTGCAAGTTGACATTCGCAAAGCAGCAGCAAAATGGCCCTTAGCAAAGCTCTCAGTAGATGAGCTTGTTGAGTGACAGTCTGTTGCGCGTTGTAGTTCAGGGCTACAGTGATCCAAACAGGTAAAAGATACAGGTTTGCTTTGAGTTGGAAGGGACCTTCAAGATTGTCTAGTTCCAACCCACCTGCTCTGGCTTCTTCAGGATTTCTTGGTGCAGTATTGTGTATCTCAGTGCTGTGGAGTTATCTGTGGGAAGATTGGAGCCTGAAGTCATATAAGATCAAAGGCAATGAGAGCATGTGAGCTTACTCTTCCAAATGACAGAAATAAATGCCACCTCTGTGTACATGATGCTGCAACCTGCAAAATATCCTAGAACAGCTTCTGTGGACTGGTGTTGAAGGTAACTCCTTAGGGCTGAGCTTACTGAAACGGTAATAACTATTGGGTATTATTCAGGGCATCATCAGAATACACGTGGCACCAGTGGGAACTAATGAAACATACTTCTTGCAGTAGTGCTATGGAGTACCACTGCAGTACTGCTGCTTCAGATCAGAGTCCTATAGCCGCACCTGGATAGCGGTACAATGCACACAAATTCCCAGTATTATAAATGAATTGGAAACATAACTTTCATACATTCTTTTCTGTTCAAAAGAAAATGGAAATCTAATTTCTGAGCAAATATGTAACTCAGGTGCTCTCTTTTCCTCAACTCATATTCAAATGCAAAACCAGCTAATAAAATTTCAGTGCTGCTTTTACTGTAATTTGGTTGGCGGAAGAAAAGTCATCTGTTAAAGCTCAAGTCATTGTAACTCATTAGGTGCTAATGGATCTGCACTGTGGAACGGGAACAGGCTAGCTCTATTGAAATGCTGCTAGTTCACCTTTATGTTCTCACAGTTGCCTCCCGAGGATTGAAAGTACAAACAAGTTTTCTCACAATAGCTGTAAGAGTATGCTAAAGTAGCTGCATTTGCCTTATCCCAGAAGTCATTGTCTGCACTCAGAGAAGTACAGAACCAAAGTGAATCCAGAAGTTTGAGTATGGATCCTGTATTTCCTCCTCGGAAGTCTCGGGGGAAAAGTTTGTGTGCTCACAGATGTCCCATGTATGTGCAGTAAATCCAACAAATTCTGAATGTGCCGGCCTTGCTGCACCTGGTAATAAACCACGGTAATAAATCAGGTGATCTGCACATGCATAATAAATCTGATGCACCTGAATGCAGGCACGCAGGATGGACATGCTGTGCACAAACTGGCTGGTTTCCAGGTCTTCTGGATGTCAGGCTTCCGCTGTGATGGGCTTGCCTGGGAGTACCAGCAGAATTAGTGACTTCTGCTCTTCATGTCAGAATTTCCAGGGCACGTCCTGGAGGATTGGCAAACTAAAACGGAGACTAAAACCATGAGCATTGTTTTTCATTGTGCCCATACTCATTCAAACTAGACTATTATCCTGAGAATATAAACAACTGTGCACCCATAAAGGTGCTCTTCCTGACAGCGTAGGCAGTTTTGTAAATGATACCTCAAAACCCTACAAGTTTAAATCCAATACTCCATCTGATTTCTTTGCATGAAAGTTTTGTAGGTGTCAGGTGAATGCTCTTATCAACTCAGAGCGCTGGCAACCTGAGTATCTTCTGTGATTGCATCACTTTGTTTTTCAGGAGAGCTTTAGCTTAAGAGCTGTGAATGTGTGAGGACCATCCCAAGGGTGATGGTGGTCTGGGTCACCCTAGGAGGTCAGGGATCGAAGCCTGGTAGGCCCACACTGTGACTGCGTATTCTTCCCACATGTCTGAGGATGTTCAAAAGTGGAGATACTACAGAGGACCAAGGGTTTCTTGCTGCCCCGAATGAAAGGTGATGTAGCAGTGGTTTTGCAGATGCTTTCCTCTCCCCTTTTGATTTGCTTACGCTCCAGACTCTGAGGCTCTGGTGGGTGCAGGGACTGGACAAAGTGTTTCAGGTTAACAGTGAATGACTTTTCCCAAGTCTTTGTTTTGGAAAAACTGGGATTGTTTCATTTCCACTTAATATTTTCAAGTTTGTCAGTTCAGCCAACTGCTCTCCCCAGTGCCGTCTTGAGGTTTTCAAGAAATGCATATGTGGGACTTAGAGACATGGTTAGTGGGCATGGTGGGGATGAGCTGATAGTGGAAAAAGGCAACCTTAGTGGTCTTTTCCAACCTCAATGATTCTGTGCTTCTATAATTCTATGTGAGTTATTTTGTCATGATTCGTGGGGACCAGAGTCAGGTTGGTTCTTGCAGATTTAAACATTTTCCTAGGTAAATTATTGTTGAGCATTGAGAAAACTGCCTGTTACCCTAGCCATCCTATTGCTGAAAAGTTAAGAAAATATCAGAAAGAATGCAAAGTTATCCAAGAATGATTAAAGCAAGACCTCCCCTTTCTGTTCTGTTTCTTCTATCTCTTCCTATCCTCAGAGTTTTCTTCTGCTAATGGAAGCTTTTTGTTTTTATTTATTTATTTATCTGAATGAAAGCAGGAATGAGCCCCATTGAGAAATAGCAGCAGAAGGAATGCAACTCTGCCCAGATGAGTGCTTGCTTTACCCCCACCTCTGCATTCATTTGAGAGGAAAAGATCTCACACTTGCAAGTTGCGGCGACTGATTTCACAAAAATGAAAACATTTCTGTTTTTGCTTTCTCTGGCAAATAAGCCTTCTTTACCATCATGATATGGGCTGCATTGAAATGAAACCAGAGGCTACGTTGGATTGTAAATCACTACATTTGTGTGTAAATAAGGAGTACACACAGAGCAGAGATGCTAGCGTGTTTTCAATAAACTAGAAAGCCTTTAAGATTTTACTATACCCTACTGAGTTATAGTCACATTTCTCCCCAGGACTTTCTCTCAGTGGTTTTCTGTGCCAATTCAGGACATTGCCTTTAAGCTAATTAGCAATTCTGAGCAAAGTTGGAGGGAATTCATGTTTTCCTTCATCTGGGCGACATGCTTATCAAGACAGCTACCTCCAGTCTGATGCAGCAGGCTGCCAACAGACTTGTCACAATTTATGAAAAGAGTTTGTGGTGGAGATAGAAAGTATAATGAAAACCACATCCACCAATTAAACACCTACATTTCCGTTTGAAGTCCAAACAATGGATGACTTTCCTTTCGCAAAAGAGATTTCTCAAATCAAAGCAACTTGTAGAAGCGATATAAATTAGGAAGGGAGCTTTAAGTACATTTTTAATGAATCTTTGGCAAGATGAAGTAGTGAGGCATGATGCATTCATGAATATGATCTGCTTGAAAATATTCAGCTCTCGGCAATCAAGAAAAAGTAAAGCAACCATTTATGGGACATGATCTGGTCATGTCTTCAGTAGATATGTTATCAGCTTTTTTTCCAATAGACAAAGAGCACTCTTGATGCTTTCCTTAGTGCGTGATATATGGTTTGAATACCAGAAAATTACCCTTGGTCAAATTTTTGAAGTGAGCAAAAACTGACCTCTTAAATAATGGCAAAATATAGAAGAGGATCTTCAGAAAACATAATGAACTTGTCAAGCTGAAATCATTATAAGGTAGATCCAGGAAATGACACATTCAGCAGAACTGTGGATAGAATTGTAGCAACAGGAGCTTTGGGAGCTGTTTTCTGTGAAGAAAATCACTGGTATCAAAACATTTCATTCCAGGGACACAGAAGAACAGAACAGACACTTCAGAGAAAGGGTGTCAAAATTAATTTTACATAATTTTACTGTCAACACTCAATTACTAGACAGTTGATACAGACCAGATGCAGTGAAAGATATTGCAAAAATACACAGTGTGATGATAAAAACAAATGGTATTATTATTAACACTGGGGTTGTATTTATCTCAAGTGATGCTCTGAGATTTTTTGGCACCACTTCCACTGAGCATCGCGTCAGTAGGTCTGTAAAGAGTTTGGCTGTGTTCATAGAGAGCAACACCCGAGTCCACCAGCTTTGTCCCATATTTTTGTCAGGAGGAAGACACTGTATTTTGTCTTCTGTGCTCAGCATCACATGAAAACAGCCAAGCTTCTACTAGACCTAGGCCCACAGTGCTGTACGTGTAGGCCCCTTTCAGTCTCTGCCCCATTGGGCTGTGTCTACATGCGCTAAGCTCCCCAGAAGGATGTGGATCAGGGGAACCTTTCCAACAGGCATGTGTTCTGTGTGTTTTATGTTGCCAGTGTATCACATGCTGTACTTATTTGGGAAACTGCTATATGCATTTCCAACCTTTTTCTTGCCAGCGAGGACACCTGACAGGCTGACAAGGAAAGGGTTTGAACCAGGCTTCTCTCTGAGACTTCATTTTCTAAGGATGATAGAGAGTCAGTAGATCATTCATTGTAAAGTACTTCAGACAGTAAGGCATCTAAACCTGAAGTCTGCGATCTGAGATGTGTGGCTGCTGAGAAAGGCAGGCAGTTAAGGCAGGAGGCACAGTTTTATTGCTTATGAGGAGCACACATTAAGGGAGCACAGAAGAATCTTAGGTCTGAAGTCTACAGAAAAAGCAAGCAGCTCTGGGAGGTCAAAGTGCAGCATATAATCCACAAAAGATGACTGTTAGCAGCTTGGAGACATACCTAGGTTGGAAGCTGAATGGGTTACTAACATACTAGCTACTACCTGAACCACTAAAAATCACTTTGATTATACCTGTCATTTAATATGCCTAACGATCACAACATCAGCCAAAAACAACTCTCAGTTGTTTGGAGACTAGAATTTGATTTTATTTGCATAATGAAGTACTGCAGGCTTATGCCAGGAGGTTAATTTAGCTGGTCATGTACCACCAAAGCAGATCCTTACTTCAGCTTTTACAGTTCGTAAGGACAGTATAACATAATGGTTTATGTGCACAGTGTGGTCAGAATTAACTTACTGAAATCATAGAATCAAAGAATTGTATGAGTTGGAAAAAAACATGAAAGGTCATCTAGTCCAACTCCTCTGCAATGAGCAGGGACACCTACAGATAGGTCAGGTTGCTCAGAGCCCTGTCCAATCTGACCTTGGATGTCTCCGGGGACATGGCATCCACCACTTCTCTGGGCAACCTGTGGCAGTGCTTCACTACTCTTACTATAAAGAACCAACTTCTTTATATCCAATCTAAATCTCCTCTCTTCCAGTTTGAAACCCTTTCCCCTTCTTCTGTCAGAACAGACCCTGCTAAAGAGACTGTCCCCTACTTTCATCCTCTTATAAATCTCCAGTGCAGAAACCCCACACAACCCAACTAGGTACCAAGTTGCCATAGTTTCCCGGGAGAAATGCACTTGTCTCCAGTCTCCTCTCATTGTCTAACTGAAATGCCCAAAAGTGTGCACAACTCAAGTAATGTCTATTGCTTTCATGGCAGTCTAATCACAGCAAAAACCAAGTTCTCCTTGACTCCTTCCTTTGGCAGGCACAAGGTCTGGCTCCCATGGGTACTGAGAACCTCGTTTTTGGGTGCTGGCTTCTCCCCATCTTCAGTGTGGGAATTTTGGCAGGCAGTGCTGTGAATTACATTCTGGAAGCTGGGTGCCTAACTCTGCCCCAAGCTGTGCAGATCATCCCAATACCTGTGTCCTGTAGAAGTTGTTTTAGATCTTAATGTCATTATATTTATTAAGTTTAATGTTTCCACTCCAGATTAATTGAAGCCAGCTGCTTCTCTCTAGTGAGGACTGGTAAATGCTTTTTTTCGGAAAAGACAAGGATGTTTGTCTCATCTTTTGGATTTTCAGAGAAAGAATGTTTGTCCAGAAAATGTACCCAGTTTTGTTGTTAATGCTGAGATGTTCTAAAAAGAGAAGATAATTCTCACCTAATCTAATCTATTTAGAGTATTTCAAGAGAGCCCATTACTGGTGTCTGAGTGACAAATGAAGGTCTGGATTGCACCTGCTAGGTATGTGTCTGGGGAAAAGGCATGTGCAGCTCATAAGGGTAAAGGCATGCGTGTCCTCATGCTCTCATGCAGGAGCTATCCCCTCTACACATTTTTTCTGGTGAGACATATAATAATTCCCAGCAGACAACAGGTCAGATTTCTAAAAGAATATCAATAACTATAGGCCTGCCTATATGTGAGAAGGCAAAATACATGAGGATGTAAACTGAGTAGCCTGCTGTACAGTCTGCAGGGTGCTGGCATCGGTATGTGGAAAATTGCACACATATGTGCTATTATTTAACTGAATTTACTTATATAGATATAAAATATAGCTAACATAATGCCTGTACCAAATTATAGGCATTTCTTGTAAGAATGAGAAGTGTCACTATACGGCAGTCAAAATTAGTGGCTCCTATCCAGATTTTGAAGATAGCCTTTATCTCTAATTGGCAACTCCTGTCATCCTCCTGAACCTGGTGCAGACATGAGCCTGATGCACAGATTTCCGCGTTAGCAATAGCAGATGATTTCTTTCTAGAAAGAAGACGGGGACAAACAATCATCCTGTTCTGCTCCTTTCAGGAAGAACGTCTCTCTCTGTTCCTGCTGCAGTTGCTTGTTCCTCAGGGCCAGTCACACCAAACAGCATTTAGCAAACAGTTTGAGATTTCACACCTAAGGCTTCATCATCTTGACTGCAACCACCTCTGGACCATAGCAGGGAAGTCTCTGACATGTCCAGCTTTCTGCCTCCCTCCCAGCCTTTTACATAAACTCCACTGACAAGAAAAATCTAAGACCAAGCTGTGCCATAGAGGAAAGGAATATGCAGTTTACAGGATTCACTGCATACCACCACTATCCTGTATTTTCTCATCGGTGAGAGGGAGGAAGGGAGATGGACAGCAGCAAAGCTTCCTCATTCACCCTTGTGCTGTTGGAGGGCTTCTTAGGGCAGGAAAACTTTTTTGCCGGTCAGAACTGCCTCTGGGAGCACATGGCAGAATAGAGAATCTGGCTGTTAGCATGTATCCTCCCTAGATCCCAGCTTGCATTCACGGATGCCGGTTATTTCTGGAACCGTGTAGAGTGCAACATGTATACATTAGTAAAATCAAGTCCTTATGCTGTTCAGGAAAAATTGGCTCTGAGCTGTATAGCTAAAAAAGCTATCTGTCTGAGCTACTTAGAATACTGCACAGTTTTTGCCAGCTGAATAAAACTGATAGAATTTCTATGAACAGAAAGCTTTTGACAACAGTCTTTGAATTATGAGTGGCAAGAACCATTCTCTTCATTTTTAACTTCTAACCTATGATGTATAACGTAGCCCTCATTTGAGGATAAGAGGTTAGTATCTTATTGACTTGGCTTTAAATTGCATTTCATTGTATTAAAGAGTATCTGCCTTTTTTTTTTTTCTTTTTTTTTTCTTTTTTTTTTCTTTTTTTTTCTGTGGAGCTATATATACTGTAATGGATGAAATATTTGACTTGCACATAGCTCTAAGGCTAGACTTTGGAAAACATTCAGCTACAAAGCTAAGATGATATTTAGTGAAAACATCCCAGAAAATTATGATTTTACAATTACCTTATTGGTAGTTTGATTTTAATGCAGTTTTGCTGATAGCTACCTTTGTACTTAAGGATTGTAAATTAATTAGACATACTGTTTCATCTACTCAGGAGGCAGGAGAAGAGCTGAGCTAATAGCTATGGGAGTGCTGCACCAATTTGAGACTGAGGCTAAAATGACATGATAGAGGGAGAGGTTAGTCCTCTTCCAAGGTTGTCACTCCTGGTCACATTTTAATGTGAATTTATTGAACTGAAAGAGGTTAAAGAGGTAATTCTGCACAAGAAGAGAGAAATTTCTAACATAAAATGGAACTCATCAATAGTCCTGGTGTCTATAGGGAGTTGTCAGATTCCATAATATTAACCATGTAATTAACAGGATATATAAAGTGATGTGCTTTCAAATAATTTATATTTCAGATGCCTTTCGATGTGCTAATAATACTTCTTCTTTTTTTCCTCCAGTTTCTTGGAATCACTGCATTCTTTTTTTTTTTTTTCTGTATAAAAACCCTTCACATCTATCAGAGAGTTCTAACTAGAGCTCATTCCCAAGGGTGACTTAATGGACAAAGTATGGATAAATCCACATGCCAAATCCACTTTACAATATGGCACAGCTGGCATTCTCTGCTCAAGTTCAGCTCTCAAATAAACTTGTATGAAAACAGCATCGATGCAGAGTTCAGGTCAGTGCATATTGCTTCATCGTGTCCTGGAAATGACCCCTCCTACTGGCAGTAGTGATGCACCAACTTTTGCATCTCCCTTTCAGACGAGTCAAGATGTGAAGGGTCATTTGCAGAGTACTCAGCAAGAAAGCATGTATTAAATCTTGTGGAATTTTGTTGCTCTTGAAAACCTCAATTTTCAGTCTTTAGTGATTGGGCTTTGAATACTCATAGGCTCTACACTAACCTTTACTGACAATCTTTATAGGCTTTGCAATAATCTTTAATCATCAGTCATCTAGGTAGAGGGAAAAAAAAAGCTTTTCTGAGAACTGGACTTAACAAAAACTAGACCCTGCTTTGTCTGCCTGCTATAAGCCAGCCGCCCCATGCCACCAACTCTGTGCCACTGATTGCAGCTGCCTCCCTTTGTGGACGTGGGTGGAAAACAGTTGCATTTTCTGTAGGACTTTTTCGAAAATTCTGTCAGATCTAGTTGAAATCAATCAGCAGGTTCAGAGTTGCTGCCAGGAGAAAAGGAGCAGCTGATGGGTAGACACTGTGGTCTTACTCTGTGTTTCCTTAGGAAACCAGGTTGATGGAGAAATACCTATCAATCCACGGAGTAGACCTGAGTTAAAAAGTAGTATTTCTTGTTTCAAAACCATATTTATGTGGAAGATGGAAAAAGAAATAAAAAGGTGCAGGTTTTGTATCTGGCTTGAAGCCCAAAATAAATGTTTGCTGGAAGTTTCCAGCCGAAGAAAATCGGGCCTTTCAGAAGAGGAGGTGTGGAGGTGGCCGTGAGGGGCAGTGAAGGTGCCTGGGCCAGGCAGCCTCTGGCACACGGAGAATTCCCACCTCTGGTACACGCAGTTAAAATGGTGTAAAACTATAAAAAGGTGGTTGGGGAGAGGAGGCTGAGGCCTGGAGCTCAGCCTGAGGCAGCTCCACTTCCCCAGTGCATGCTCAGCAGTCCTAGAAAGACCGAGCTTTAACTATGCCTCTCTTCTGCTCTCTTCATGTGCCAGAATTAACACCTGCATGTAATGTACTGGACTTACAAACTGACTTGGTCATTCAATACTCTTATGACTACATTTCACTGTGAGTGAAGAGGAGAATGCCTGATGCGGTTGCAGGACACGGGCCTAACAGTAGACCCATGCAGGAACCACCTGATGAGCATCAGCCTAATTGCTAGGAATGGTGAAAAATACTGTTTCCATGCTCACTTACTACAGTAGAATATCTTTGTTTCTTGTATCTTTGATAGTTTTAACTGATAAAGAAATGGCATTTTAGATATATTGCAATAGCTGTGCATATTTCTATCCAAAGTGGACAAAGAACAGTATTTTACAGTAACCTTTATGGCTTATGAGAAGTTGGAACACTTTCTCCTCCTATACGTTGGCCATGCTATTGTGAAAATTCACTTATATAACCACTTCCAGCAGCCGAACAATAAAACATTTCCAGTCCCCCTACAAGTTCACTTTATAATAATTTAAAACTGCCCGTTACCACCAATAACTTCAGTGCTGAAAACCAGTACAGCAGCTGTAAAGCCCTGGCATATAACTTTTCATGGAAGGCAGTGGTTTTATCACAGCCATGAACACGCAAGTGACCTGGGGCATAAAATTACTGCTAAGAAAAAAAAAGATCTATCTCCACAAAATGCTCAGATATCTACTTATAACAATTACAACAATGATGATTTCACATCTGTTAGGCAGACAGTTTTAATCTGTAAAAGGTTAAGTATTTGACAGTTACTTGTTCTTACATACAGATTAGCTGCTTGAGGTTTTAACCTTTAGATGTACTTAAGCAACTACTCTTTAAAATTTATTGTGTAAAACCACCCAAATAGAAATGGTCTCATCACTTGTAACTAAAGAATACAGAAGATCTGGGAGACACTGTTCTCCTTTCTTACCAAATCGCTTGGTTAGCTTTGCTTCTTTCTTTGTGTCTGAAAATATTTGTACGCATGCCACTTCAATTTCTACAGCCAGTGCTTCTTAATTAAGGGATAAAAGGAGGTTTCTGTGATTAAATGTGTGGAATCAGTTATTTAGACTTCATAAAAGTTTCTGCTTGAGAACAAGATTATTCCTGCACTTTGAATTGGGTAAAATATTCTGAAAAGACAGAGGGAGAGGGAAGGAGAAGGTGAGAATCTTCGTGTGCCCTTTGCACTTCCCTGGGAGTGGAGACAAAGGAATTATTTATGTAGCAGCAGAAAGATCTCCAGATTTATCCAGATTTTTGTTAATATTTCCGAAGTATCATAAAACGTGGGACATTTAAAATCTCTTACATGGAAATGAATTAAATTAAACCGGGATGGTTGTGTTTGTTTGTTTTTTTCCTTCAGGATGACACTTACAGGGCTACAGTGTGTCAGTGGGAAAGGCTTTCTCACTTGCAGAAATACAGCTTCCCAGTCCTCACTTCTTCCTTCAAGAGGTGTGTTAGACGACCTCAGTCTTCTTTCATGTTTCTTAGAGTCACGAACTTCTCCTTCTCCCAAAATGGCCAAAATTTGGGTCTCTGGGAATATGGGCCTCGGTGGCATCGCAGAGCCAGTTTCTAGAGAAAAACATAAACCTCCACGAACATATTGAGCACAAATGCGTTTTTTGTATCAGGCACATAAATGCTTTATATATGTGATTCTGGGAGGATGTAGAGAGAGGGAAGATGAACACTTCTTGCGAAGAACACATCATTTTCTTTTCCTGCAAAGTTTATCATGACTCAGAATGCAGAAACAACAGATTATGTCAGTGGTGATTGTGTAAAGGCTCATGCTTACCACAGAGAATAACGTGTTGGGTAAGTGCTCTGTATGAGAAGCACATGGTGGGCATATCACTGATGGGGTAGAATTAGACTCCAGCACACGTGCTGGGCAGCCACGAGATGCTCAACACCAGCAGTGTTGCTTTACAGACCTTCTTGTTCTGGTACCTCTACACTCTGGTATACCTCACTTTGGTACGCTGTGCTTGTGGAGGCTGGCTCTTCCCTGTGCAAAACCATCTGTATGGATCCACTCTGGAGATAGCTTCTTTTATCCTCACAGTGGCAATGACCATTGTGTTTTTATGTCCCACTCACCTTGCATCATGATAAATGAAACTGAAGTAGGTCTGCCAGCCTAGTAATACTGTAGAGCATTTCAACCCCATTAAAGTCTAATGGATATCTAGTGACTGCAAGCGTACTGTGTGCCAATTAGAATATTTAAGCTGGGCAATAAAAAGGAGTTAATAAAAGCACCTTAGGACTTGAAAATACAATTGAAGGTAACTGTTTTTTTCTTCAGATATTTGGACAATAAGCTAGTTTTTAAAAGAAAATTGATCTGACACTCTTTAAAGGCCAAAGAACATGCAGAAGGATGCCTTCTTTCCTTGCTTTCTCTACATGTTTTACTACGTATTTAGCAACCTAATGATTTTTTTTCCACCTTACATGATGATGAACTCTTTCAAAACTGATAGCTACTGCAATCAAATGTTTAACTATATGTTTCACTCCCTACATAGAGCAAGAACTTCACTGAAGATGCAGAATGCCAGTGGCATGAATATTTAATCGCTGTATTTATAAGGTTTTTAATCTTTCAATCTCTCCCTGGGATTGCCAGTCACATTTGTCTGGTCTGTAAACCTCTGTACAGGTATTTAAATTTCAAAAGGAAAAAAAAAAAAACATAGAAAGAAAGAAAGAAGTACACGCAATTTCAGAAATTTGAAGCTGTGAAACTTTCACCTTATTTGTTAACTAAAAAGTAAATAGAACAATCTATTTTCTATTCTTTCGAGTTTCTGTCTTGCAGTATAGTGTATTTCAGTTCTATGTAAGAGATGCAGTTAGTAGAGAGCTACAGACCAGCTTCAAGCTGTTACGAATTGGTAGAGTCCCATTAAGTTCTTTTGAACGAGACCAGTTGGTTAATGGTAGCTATGCCTGTGGCCCACATCTTGATCAGAAATCACAAAATTCATACATTAGCTATAGTTGTCATGTGTGGAAGCTATTATTGAGGTTAATTGAATTAATTAAAATAAATATTTATGTTTTAAGCAAAACAGTTTATGTTCTAGTAAGATAACAGACACATTTTACACATCCTTTTCTGTGCTGAATTTTCTTCCCTACAGATAATGATCTTTCAATCTCTGTTCCATAAATATGCATGTCATGTTCAGGTTTCTATTTAAATGCATGCATGAGTAACTAGCGCTGAATTTGATTAACTTCATTAATGATAAATAATGAAGAATACTATTTTAACTGTTTTAGAACAAACACCTACTCACCTGGCTAATATTACTTGCTTGAGTTGCCTTCTTCATCCTAATGGGATCGCACATGGGGGTAAAGTTACTCACATATGTATGTGTAGGTTCAGTCTTTTATTATGTAGCAACCTTTAGAGCTTTTACTATCTGGCAAGCAATCATTTATATCCTTTTTAAAAAATATTTATGACTTCTTTGACTAATTGCTTTTTACATGACTTAGAGCCTTTTGCGTTGGTACCATTTGTTAAAGCACATTCAGAAGCAGGCAGAGCAGAATCATTTTTCAACTTTTTAGTGTCATTTTTATAGACAAATAACACTTGTAAATGATGGATAATAGCCGGCAGAATGCTGTGTTGTATAAAATGAGCATGAATTATCTTTGTTGGGAGATAGAAGGTTAACTTGCCTATGAACTAATTGAGGAGCCTCGTGGTAAATGCGAAATGGTGCATACACATTATAAACAATGTCCTGAAGTAGCTAAAAGGGGGATCTACATTAGTTCTGTATTTCAGTTCTTACTTTGAATACTAGTTGTTTTTTTCCTTTCCTGAAAAGAATAATCCTCGAAAGCTCTAACAAATGATAACGAACCCGCGGGAAGTACAGAAGGAGAGACAAAGCAGGTGGCTTTAATAACATGACAGGTTAGCCTGTCATTGCCTTTTGGGGAATCTTGTGTTTCTTCAAGTCCGATGCTGGTTTGGTTGCTTCCATTTGCAATTTTTACTTGAACATTTGTTTCTTGTCATGTAAAATAATGCTTGCTCGGCCAGAAAAAGTTACCACATTTTTTTGTGTTCTGCAGTTCATAGTTTACATTTATGCCATATTTCATGGCAGAAATCAAAATAACTGCTTTTCTTTACCCAAGAAATATACGCAGATGTATATTACAAACCTGTTCAACTGCGCAACTTTTTTTATAGGAAAGTGTTTGACAAATGCCAGTTAATGTCAAAGGATACAGGTGCTCAGTGCCAAGTGATGGCATGATATACAAATCAATCTGGTTACAAAACATTCTTTACATAAACCATGCAAGACTATGACCTAAGAGGACCCCATGAAAGTGCTTAACTTGATTCACAAGAACAGTGCCAGTGATTAAAATGAAATTAATGAAATTATTCAAGTATTTTAAATGCGTGTGTTCAATAAAATGAAGTAAAACCAGACTTTAGGCTTGCAAGTTCAATCTAAAAAATCCAAATATTATGGTCACTTTCTGATTAGAAGGTCTGGATCCAATTTGTCAGTGCCACATTGCACTTTACAGGACGTGGCTGCAAAGTGGGGGTAGCCAACCTTTGGACTGTCTGCAGAGGGAAGACTTTTCCGCTCCTTTTTTTTGCAGTCTGTTCCTTGCAGGTGGTTAACCTCTTTTCTTTATGGCAGCTTCTTTAAGTGTGGGCATGGGGAAAGCTGCAGACCATCTAAACTGTTCTGATGGTTTACAGCTGGTTTGTATCTCAAGGGTGGTCAGCACGTCCCTCATGATACAATCAAACATGCCTACAGCATAGCCAAAATGAAAGCATCACTCTTGTAATTCAGCCCTGTGCCAGCTCCTGTGATGAGCTGAGCTCTCCTGCACTCGGGCACATTTAATACCTGCAATGTGGCAGGTGTAGCCCATCCTGGAATAGGGATGAACCTCATGGCTGCTGTACTGGGAGCAGCACATTGTGCTGCCATGCCCACCCCAGCTGCAGGGCAGGGACCGCTGCTTTAAAATGCAGCATCCTGAGTCCTTTCTCAGGGGTTTGGTGTGTTCTCTGAAGCCTCACTGAAACAGGGTGCTTGGGCTGACCTCGGGACTCAAACTCATGTTCCCACAGTTTTCCAGTGCTTTGGTTGGGCTTGCTTACCCTTGCGGGTCGTTGTAAATACTTAACATTGTATTTACACATCCTGTCTTTAATTTTTGCAATGGTTTCAATTTAACTTTTAAATAAATATTTAGGGTGGGGATAGAAATTAAACAGTTGAGATCCTGCCAGGATCCATTTTTTGTCCTTTTTCAAAGGCACTCATGAGACTCAGATGTAGAACTCTGGATAATATCCTTCCAGTTATGGCATCTGGCTTCTTGGCAGCCTCTTCGAGGAGTTGGCAGGCTTGGTGTTGCCTTTAGATCCAAAACTAGCTCTCTGGTAATTTTTTTAAGATGCTTTCCCCTTCTGCTTGTCATTTTTGCTTGGTTTACCTTTGATTCAGAGGAATTCATGCATTATTAATCATCTGAGTCCATGGTGCTTGCCCAGTTTTCTGTGCTAGCCAGAATTCTCTGGTAAAAAGAGCTTGTTAATGGTTTAAAGATAGGCACATATATCTGTTTTAAAGTGGTCTCCAACTGTGTACAAAACTCTACTTTTTTTTTCTGAGTGAATCAGAATAAAGGGAATCTCAACTGCATTGGACTCGAATAGCCTGAATGTGGGGTTTTTGTTGTTGTTTGAGTAGTTTCCTTGTCATTACAGTAGCACTCAGATCTGTGTTTTTAATGCTAGCTCTTTGGAAGATAATGTAATAGATTTAGTTAAAAAAAAAATCATTTGTGTAGGGAATATTTGAATATTGCTGCTTTTCAGATATTTCCCTTTTTCTTTTTCTTTCTTTTCTTTTTTTATTGGTCACTTCTCTGTCTTTCCTGATCTAAACTTACCACCCTGTGGACCCCACCATACATCTTTCAGTCTCTCAGAGCTCCCAGTTTTCTGTATTTTTTTTTTCCATGTTGTGCATAATGAGCAGCTGTGTATGTGTGAGTTTGTGCCTGCGTACCAGCATGTGCGTATGGAGCAGCATTGCCTGAAGGCAGCTTGCAAGCCCATGGAGGGGAGTGTATCAGTGCACTCATCTACATGCTGCTACTGACAGCACGGCGCAGTTCCCCTGCAACACAATATTCAAGAAATCACTGTCTGTGCTCTAGCTTGCATCCTTACTACCACACTGCTCCCTGATGTGCACCCTTTGCTGAAACCCTGGGGAAAGGAGGGCTTGAAACCTGTGATATTACCCTTCCCTCCCAAGGAGAACTATTGCAGCGCTGAGGCCAGCACTAATTGCAGCCTTTCACACCCCAGCAGCAGGAGCGAGCACCAGGCAGCTCTCCAGGCAGCCGCCTCGCCTCGCAGTGCCAGATCGCAGGTGCAGCATGATGGAGGCAGACCTTTACTCACAGACCTGCGAACCTGGGACACCGGGCTAAAATATTGCTGCTTTCTGCTGGGAGTGATAACAAGCACACTCTGTGACGGTGGGCATCCACAGGATGGGGGATTTGGAACCCCTTTGCAATTTTGGGGTTGTTTGGGGGGTAAAAATGCGTTCTAGTGGAGCCAGCAGAATTAGATCACAGAGAATTTTTGGTCAGAAGAGCAGTATTGTTACTGTTTAGTCAATCGTTGCAGATAAGAAAAGCCTGCAGAGGATCCCTACTGAACAAGTCGAAGAAGAGCCAGTCTGCATTTAAAAGAAGGTGTATGTCAGAGGGAAAATATGAGAGTGCATCAATATATTTCTCTTATAATTTAAGATCCTTTTGAAGTCTCCTTGCAATTTAACACCTACCGTCCCCTTTAAAAAGGGTACAAACCTGCTTTGCATCTATATATCATAGCACTTAAAAGCTCCGGTTCGTTACAGCTCTGTGTACCACACAAATGCATAGAAATGAATGACTGAGTTAAACAAAAATAATGCGACTTACATTATTTCAATTTTAACTGATCATGCCTCTTCCCTGCTGTTGCAGAGAGAGCAGCCTAATCACAGAGGCAGTAACAGCATGCTGTGGTCAACTTTTCGAGTCGGTGTATCATCACAGATAAGAGGTCCAACTCATCCCTTTCTTTGAAAAAAAAAAAAAAAAAAAGAGAAGCAAAAATGCAGCAAACAACCAAACAAAAATGGGAATCCAATAAATTCTGCAGAAAACAGAGATATTATAAAACAAGGCTCTTGAAAAGCCAAAACTTGCTTGTGCATAGGCTCGTGTGTGTTACAAAACACTGATTTCTCCATTTTAATTATTGACTTTATAATAAAGGCACTGTTCAGGAATTTTGACTAATTGCATTCATTTTCAATTCCCATTTCTTTTAATTAGTTATGACTCAGACTTGATTTGTTATCTTATGCTTCATTATTAAAGATAGTTAGCTATTGGAAATTGCCAGTGCACTCCACATAACCTCTCTGCACCCTCAATTTGCATACAAATATATAAGGAGGTGCTGCTAGAGAGAGGTCAGAGTTGGTGTCCATGGGGCCAGACCTTGGACTAGTTGCTTTATGGTGTGGGGAAGAGCAGCACCAGGGAAGGGATGGACTCACTGACCCCTCTAGAATCTCCAAATGCACAAAGTCAACCTGCATGCCTTGAAGTGTGTAGAAACCTGACGTGAGCCAGCTTGGTCCTCTCTCAAGTGATCTTTCATCACTGTAGTCAATCCCTTTATTTTAGAAGGAGGGATGAGCTGCCATAATGTATGTTCATCTGGCAGGGAGCTGACTTCATTCCCTTGGTTGATTTGCCTTGACTTTCCTGAGAGCCCCTGTGAAGACAAATCTTCAATTGCAGCAGTATTTCTCTCCTCTTAACCTACAAAATAATTGCCTCAGCTGAGATATGTCTCTGTTAGCTTTTTTAAAAATGCTGACTTATTAATGGAAGGTTTTTTTTTTGTTGTTTTTGTTTTTTTTTTTTTTTTTTTCTGAATTACGTCAGGCTTTCTATTTATACACTGTTTCCTTTTCTGACTTGATGGTGGATTAGGGGACAGTAGATAGGTCTGTGATCTTGGGCCACACAAGATACTGGCTCAGTTCTTGTTAGAAGTTTAGATTTTCATTGTTCTTGTTACACCCCATTTCCTAAGGAGAAATGTAACTAGGCTTGAACTCTCTTTGTGGTGCAAGTTACAAAGCATGACTCAAACAGTCCAATGTGCACATCTACATCCAGGTATTTGATCATAGAATCTTACAATCACAGAACGGTTTGGATTGGAAGAGACCTCACAGCCCACCCAACCCCAATTCCTACCATGGGCAGGGCTGCCCCCCACCAGCTCAGGCTGCCAGGGCCCCATCTAACCTCATCCCTTGAGCACCTCCAGGGATGGGGCACCACAGCTTCTCTGGGCAGCTTAATCATTCACTGTACGTAGCACTGCTGATATGTAGAGTTGTTGTATGTCATTCCACAGGCAAAGGGTGCCCCAGAGTTTGGGGAACTGCACACCTACAGCCTTCATTGCCATTTGGACAGCATCGGCTGCACGCTCTAAATGACCGTATGCCATACAACCACTGTGCCTGTGCAGTAACAGTAAATGTAGCATCAGCTTTGATGGCTGAATGCTGAGTAAAGCAGAGCACCATAACAGTGTAGAACCCACTGAGACTCCTTTTGGCTTGTACAATCCTATCTTCAGTTTTAAGAGTGCTGAATTTTATCATAAGTGATGAAATAATGCTGTTCAAAAGCAACAGTACGTAGCACTACCTGCCAAGATCATCTACATATATTAGGAAGGCAACAATTAAAAATTTAACACTTGAACTCTTGGTTTTTTTTTGTTTTTTTTTTTTTTTTTCCTTTTCTAGTTCTAACTTCAGGTTACAAACATGAATGAGCTTCAGGGAAGTAATTTGCAATGAATTTTTACAGCTCTGCTCCTTTTTTATCTGTAAGAGAGTGAGTAGATAATTCAGCTTTCATTGGAAAACAGCTCCAAGATATGTATTTATAAAGGATAAAGACATTAACTTTTTGTTCCCAGGAAGTTTAAATTGCACTAGGTTTGCAAATTTGCAAAGTACTGTGTAATACATCAGGCTGGTTCAAGATATCCATGGATGAGTGTCTGTGGTCGTTTGATACTGTGTGGATAACTGAATGAGCTGAATGCTTATCTTGTGTTGATTCTGAGTTTATGAATGCTAAAGACGGATCTCCATGTCACTGGTTTAAAATCTTTGATTAAAGCAGCATGACTCGTTGTTTGAATGAAATGTAATTCTGGTAATCTGCAATTACTGCATAAGCATTAGCAGAAATGGGAAAAAGCACTGAGGTCACAGAGAGAGTGATACCCAGTCACCATATGTATTTATTAGTGTCACCTACAAAATTTATGAAGCAAAGTAGTGCTGAAAGAGTTTGCTGTCTTTGTAAGCAATGCTCATTTGAGGAATTGCCTAAGATAAATGGGTTTGCCTAATTGAATCATACACTTTCATAGTGTGCTACATATAAAACTAGACTAGAAAATAAATATAATTAAAGTAAACATGCCCTTCTAATTAGTAATTGTTTCTGCTGTTTTAAGCAAATTTCAGTGGCACAAAGTAGCTGTTCCAGTGTAAACCTAATAATGGAGGCTGTAATAACAGGTGTAAATTAACACAATGGAAAACATTTACAGTGTAACATTCTAAATTAAAAATGACATTAACAAGTCTGATTTTTTAAAAGCTGTATAATTAACATTTATTCAACCCCTGACAAATTAGCGCAATACAAATACTGGATGATTTTATTTATAGCTTATAATGTTTTTCATGCTTTACTTTTATTAAAGAGTAAATGGAGTGAATGTGGTTAATTTCTCCAAGAATAAGTCATATAAGGGAACTGACAAAGGAAAGTCAAGGAAAAATAGAAAGCAAATATATTTACCCAAAGGCATTCTTTTTTTTTGTTAGTGGTGTCCAGGAATTGTTTGAATACTTAACAGTATCGTCAGAATCGGTGTTCTTGACAGTGTATCCTCAAAAATAAAACATTGTGAATAGTTGAAGTTTGGAGGAATACAAGTGCGAACAGAATAATATCTATTGTGCAATAAAATTCTTTGATTCCCCCAAGTGCATCCTCAAAAAATCATAATGTACTGCTAAGTGCTTAGCATTGATGTTTCTCTCTACAAATAAATATTACCAACAGTATTTTCATTTTATGGTGGCAGCTAATAGAATGCCATGAACAGATACAGCAAAAATATCCAAACGAGGAAAAAATTTGCTTACCCTAATTTGTGACAAAAGATGTTACCATTTCCACATTACAGAAGATGTCTCATCAGACACCTTCTGCCCCCCAAAAGAAGGCAACGTGGTACATCTGCATCATATGTACAATTTGCTGGGTACAGGGAGATTTGCAATATTTTTTTTCTCTTTCAGCTTAGTTATGAAAAGGAAATCAGCATTGTTTCATGTAGTTGTTGTATAAAGTCTTCTGATGTGTCATTAACTGAAAGGAGGCTGCAGGGACTGGGGTGTTGGTCACTTTTCTCAAGCTGACAAGTGATAGGATTGTGAGTAAACAGCCACAAGTAGGTTGACTTGGGGAGGTTTAGGTTGGATACTAGGAAGAATTTATTTGCAGAGAGGGTGATCGGAATGGGCTGCCCAGGAAAATGGTGGAGTTCCCATGCCTGGAGGTGTTTAAGAAACATGACGCTAAGGGACATACTTCGGTGATAGGACTCAGTAGGTCAGGCTGATGGTTAGACTTGAAGCTCTTTTCCAACCTAAATAATTCCACAAATCTTTAATTCTACAATCAACTGCAACGCATCGTAGAATTCAAATGTTACAACTCCATGTTTCCAAAGGTGAATGTGTTATACTGTATTCGTCTTATAGTTGCAAATTCTGAGAGAAAGCCAAGTAGTGGTAATTTTAGTAAACTTGTGCCCCAGGACTCAGCTTTTTAGGCAGTTGGCTTCTTCCCAGCTGTGGTTTCAATAACATCCTGGACATTCCCAAAGTCCACACTGATGACTGTTTTTCGGAGTTGGTTCTCAATGACTTGTACTTTATGTTTGTATACAGTTTGTATACCGCTTTATGTACATGGTTGAGCATAAGTAGGATCTTATTCCAATCTTATCCAGAATAAATCAAAATAGCATGCTCAATATGAGCAAGGTTATACCATTTATATCCCCTGAAGATGTTATGTGTTTAAGTCTGGGGACCGAGGGACCATTTGTGACCTTTAGTCACTAAATTCTCTTTTCATGGCTTTTTACTTGCCTTTTCTGTTGCTGTCAGAGAGAATTAAGATCTTTTGGGCAGCACAGAGTTTGAGGGATCAAAATTAAATTTCTAATAGGAAATATTATCTGCTCTGAGTAGCAACCTTCTGGAATTTCTAGCAGCAGCAATTAAGTTCCTGATCACGAACACAAGATATTTTAGTAAAGCTCTGTTTGTTTTTCTCCTATCTCCTTTTACATGCTCTGCACGTCCCTCTATGAGCTAAACTTGGTTCTTTGGGTGATGATGGAGAAGATATTCCTGCTTTCACGTGGTTATAGATCAGTTTCTGAATTCTGAAGTACAGGTAGTTTCTCTGTCATTGAACTCATACAGTAGCAAAATCACGGCCAAAAAATTATTCCAGATGCTGGCTGTGTATAGTATTTCATCAATGTAAGACACTGTTGCTTGTTTGGACAGAGGGCGGGGGGCTGCGTTGTTCATTGGATGGGTTTTTCTTTTTCTTGTTTTTTGTTTTGTGGATTAAACCTGTCTGAGAAAGAGGAACATTACAGTGTGGCTGGTGGGGACCAGTGCGGGAGAAGAACCAAGCAACCTGTTTTGAAATAGGCAAAGAAGCTGTGGAGTACATAGCCTGTTTCTTGTAGCACTTCCTTTTTTAGTTAGGTAGCATTTCTAAACATATAACCTAAATCTCTTCTGCTGCAAATTAAGTTGAGTGACCTAGCAGACAGAGAACACAATTCATCATTGTCTGCTCTCCAACAAGTTTTTGTAGGTGGGAAGATCATTATCATGAATCTCCCAGTCTTCTCCTTTCTAAACTAGACAAACCCAATTTGTCCTTTTTCATACCTCACTCCTTTATGAACCCGTTTGTTCACTTCTGGCCTACACCACGTCTTTCCTACAGCTGAGGTCCCTAGGCCAGACACTTTCTTCTAGATAAACTCTCTCTTGCTGACAGCAGCTCACATACTGAGAGGAGCACGGGGTTGCTCTCCTGCCCTGACCGACCTCTTAGATGCAGCATAGCTAAGGCTGTGCTTTGTCAGCCCTGCAAAGCAAAGTGTAGGTAAAACAGAAGAGGTGCTTGTGTTTGCTGAGTTCCAGTGTGCCTGGCAGCTGAGGCTGAAGACTGCAGAGCTTAGCTGCAGGTCACTTTGGGGTGAAGGTTGTTATCAAAAAGACACAGGCAATAGGAAGACAGTGAAAGGATATGAGATGTATTGTGTGCTTGGGTTGCTAAAATGGGACCCAAATGGGACCATGAATCATTCAGCTGATTCTTCTGCTGCAGAATACTGTCTGGGTCATATCAGGTTCAGGGAACCTATGGCTTTATACCTTGCACCCTAAAACCACTGTTCTTTTTACATTCCTGTTGTGTTGTACATGTAAATTCTTTGAGATGCTAAAGCTGTGTACCAGAGATTGCTCCTCCTTGTAAGCTTTTGTGATAAGGGGCATTAAATAGACTGCAATATGATAGTTCCCACACTGGAAGTGGGAGGCTGTTAACTCTGTGAAGTGCTTTTCTCTTTGGTTTCAGGGAATCAGCTAATGTTTTAGGGTTATACATTTTCTCCAGCATTTGAGCAAGTAGATTCATTAAGGGAAATGAAGTTCTGGAATTTCTGTTTTGTTTAATTTGGCCCCGGGGAGATACACAGTGCAGTATGTTTTTTTTCTATTTTGTGTATATAAAATGAGATATGTCATAATATGTTAAGGCTGGGCTTTTAAATTGTTAGAGAACAGATTAATTTGAAATGAATTAGTTTAAATAATATTATCTTCAACTAGATATTCATGTGTTCCCAGCTTGTCTGTTCCTCTTCATTTAGTGTCTTGGCCCTTTCATAATTTGTTTTCTGAGGTTCTGATGAAGTTTGCTTTTTCTTTATCGTGGAATCAAATTAGGTAGTCTGGACATTCACGTATCAGAAGCAGCAAAATGTTCTTCAGGATTATTTAAAAACTTGGGAATCTTTGACAAACCTTTGTCATCGATTTGCTGAGATATTATCTTCGTTCACAGCAAAACGGAACATAGATATTCTCACACTTATGTCACAGTTTTCCAAGAGACCAAATTCAAAACTGAAACAATTCTCTGGGCTTTTCTTTTAGTTGTATTTTAAAATAATAAAATAAATAATATCTTTATGTTAGTCATTTGCTTTTCCATTACCTAGAAGGAAATAATTCCCTGCTGTTTCCTTTGTTACTGAGCAGCCATGTTGACACTGCCATATCAGAAAGTTTGAAGGAGGGCCGAGTGTAGTAGCAGTTTTCTGTTTAATGCTGCATGCTAGCAACAAGATATTCTCTTGCTGATAGCAGCTTCTGTTTATTTTTTGCACTGGGATGTTCCAGTTACCAAGTGTGAATTATACTGTGCTTTGTTTGGAATCAAATAAAAATCGCATTTATCTGCAGTGATCTAGTTCTGTGCTCTCTCCCTACTAACCTGGGTGATTGGGGCCCATCCAGAGGACAGCAGGGGACAGCAAGCAGCTCTGATGGGTTTCTGTTCAGTGCTGTTTCAGGTTTCTGCCAGCAAGCAATGCTTGCGGAGTCGTTGCTCTTCATTCGAATTGCAGCCCCATCCAGGAGCACCTCCTCTCTGACATGCAGGATTTTGGTGGAAAAAAAAAATAATGCAGTATTAGAGCTACAGGAGTCCTCCCATGTCTTTAAGATGTTAAGCATCTTCCATAAGGTTCAGATGTAACTTTGTAACAAGAAATCAGTTATCCATTGTGGGGTTTTGACTGTTATCATTTCTAAGATTACAGAGACTGAGAGCCTGGAAGCATCTAACTCCAAACTGTGATTCACACCCTTATAAGTGCTCGATTTTTAGCATTGTGAACACGAGTTTCAGTGAATTGCTTGGATAGTGGTCAAGATAGAACTGGCCTTGTTACCAAAATCCTGTCCATTCTTAACCAAATGAAGGTCGGAGGACTGTGGGATCATAGGCTGATAACATAGGCAGGATGGGTTCCTCCTCTACTGCTTTTTTCTGTTGCAGAAGATTTCCTATTCAAATATCTTAAGCATGGCTTTTCTGAACTGGAGCATGAGGGGAATTTCCTTCAGCTTTGTTTTTTCTTTTTCCTTTGCTCGCTAGTGAACAAATGCGTATTTTGACTCCTCTTGTCTGTACTACATTCCCCTAGTGAGAAAGAGGAAAATTAATTAGGACAATGAGGAGAGGTTTTAAACTGAAGCAGGAGAGGATTAGGTTAGACATTAGGAGGAAGTTTTTCACGCAGAGGGTGGTGAGGCACTGGAACAGGTTGCCCAAGGAGGCTGTGGATGCCCCATCCCTGAAGGCATTCAAGGCCAGGCTGGATGTGGCTCTGGGCAGCCTGGTCTGCTGGTTGGTGACCCTGCACATAGCAGGGGGTTGGAACTGGATGATCGTTGTGGTCCTTTTCAACCCAGGTCATTCTGTGATTCTACGATTCTAATTTTGGTGGGTTCAGTGCACAACCTGTCAGAGGAGAGTTTCTGTCCTCCTGTGTTGTTCCCATGAAACCAGATTCAACAGACTTTCTGGGAGGACATACAAATGTTATGTTCTCAAATGCCAGAGTGAGAAAAAGTCAAACTGAAGTTTTAAGACATTTTTAAAAATTGCAGAAAAAAACAATCCACAGATTTCTAAGCTTCCTATAATAATAAAAGGAGATCTTTGCCACAAGAGATTCAAATGGAAATGTTGTAGGTGTTTCCTAAAGTTGTGTTTTTAAAATAATAAATACAATTTAGATTCCTCCTTACGCTTTTATAGTAATATATAGAATTTAGACACTTCTAAGCACTTTCAGACTGAAACACTGAATTATTTTACACTTTATACCATGCAGGTAAATGATATCCTTACAATTTACTGTGATGCAAATTATGAATCCAGACTTCAAATAAAGCGCAGAGTAAAAATAAAATGCATCTCTCCTACGTTTTCCTTGTGATTGCTAAAGCTAAAATTTTCTGAGAAAAAAACAGCCAGGGCAAGGCAGTTGCTGGAACAGGGGCACGGTGCTGCATCTTGCTTCATCATGTCACAGCTTCCCTGCCTTGGACTGGAACCAGGCTGATGCCCTTCCGCACACAGCATCTGCTTCTTTGGCACGGTTGCTACATGGATGTTTCTGGAGTGGCTTCTCCATCCATCCCTGCCATTAAAGCATCTGGGTAATCTTTTGTTATTTCTGTGTCATCGCCTTCCAATTCAGATGTATATAAAGACATTTTGACCTGCTTGAAACTGAGACACGAGAACAGTCGTGCTGTTTCTGTGAGTTAGAACACACTGTTGTGCTTTGTTATGTTTAGGGTTTTGTTTTGCTGGCATCTTACATTTTGGTCTGGATTTGCGGCCCTGCCTTGTCACCACCACTCTCCTTAGAAGGAAACAGAGTGCCAGGAGAGGCACGAACATTAAATTTGTCTCAGATACTTTTAGGACACTGTGAAAGAGAAAAGACAGGAGTTGCATGTCACTTAGGAAATGGAGTGCTTGAGTGTTTCTCTGTGCAGCTCTGAAGATGGGCAGCACAAATTATGATATAGTTGTCTTCAGAGGCAGAACGAATTGTGGCTAGCATGAATGCAGCTACACATGAATTACACCAATCACACAGTGTGAAAGTTCTAACTTTTTCATCATTTTAACATGTATGCATTTTTACTTATGTATGGAGTTCAACTGGACATTTAAGCATGGGTGAGCTGGTTTTGGCTAACCTTGTTTCATAATTTTGATGGCACATCCCTTGAGAATACATGTCAAAATATGGCAGAGCTGCACAGAGTGAGCAGAATGTAATGAATAAGAAACTTAAAGGCTGTTGATTTCTCTGTGCTGTGCATCTTTCTAATGCAGGACCCACGGACATGTAGTGGTCATGATAATTGGTCAAGCATCAGCCTCAGTCTAGTTTACATTTACACATTCAGAAGAAAAAAACTGTGAAGAAATTTTTCATTTTGCAGTTTAGATATGTTCAGTGTGTTTTATAGAAACTAGTTAGTGACATGCAGTTTGTTTAGCTGGTACTAGTTGTTTGTGAAAGGGGAGTGCAACACACCTCACATAAGCACTTTTTCACTGTAGACTGAAGTTGTATGTCAACCACAGCTATCGCTGTTTCTTGAACCCAGGCTTCTTACAGTGGTCTTTTTAGTTCTATTAAAGCAAGCTATCTGCATAGCATTAGATGGCTAGATCACTAGATCATAGAATCATAGACTCATTTGAGTTTTAAGGGACCTTTAAAGGCCATCTAGTCCAATTCCCCTGCAATGAACAGGGATGCCTACAGCTACATCAGGTTGCTCATAGTTCATCTAGTGTGACCTTGGATGTCTCCAGGGATGTGGCGTCCACCACTTCTCTAGGCAATTTGTGCCAGTGTCTCACCGCCTGTGTTGTAAACAAACTTCTTCCTTATGCCCAGTCTAAATCTCCCCACCTTTAATTTGAAACCATTTCCCCTTGTCCCATCACAACAGACCCCACTAAAGAGTTTGTCCCCTTCCTTCTTATAGTCCTCCTATAGATACTGGAAGGCCACTACAAGGTCACCTCAGAATCTTCTATTCTCCAGTCCGCATAGCCCCAGCTCTCAGCCTGCCCTCATGGGAGAGGTGTTCCATCCCTTGGATCATTTTTGTGGCCGTTCTCTGGACATGCTCCATCAGATCCATGTCTCTCCTGTACTGGGGACTCCGCATCAGGACACAGTACTCCAGGTGAGGTCTCACCAGCGCAGAGTAGAGGGGCAGGATCACCTTCCTCACTCTGCTGACCACACTTCTTTTGATGCAGCCCAGGATAGGGTTGGCTTTCTGGACTGTGAGGGCACACTGGCTCATGTCCAGCTTGCCATCCACCTGTACCCCCAGGTCTTTTTTGGCAGGGCTGTGCTCCATCTTTACATTCCCCATTTTGTACTGATAGCAGGGGGTGCCTTTACCCAGGTGCAAGAACTTGCACTTGGATTTATTGAACCTCACGCGGTTCACCTGGGCCCACTGCTCAGCCTGTCCAGGTCTTTCTGAATGTTGTCCCGTCCCTTGAATGTGCTGATCATATCACACAGCTTGGTGTCATCTGCAGACTTGCTGAGGGTACACTTGATCGCACTGTTGATGTCATTGATGAAGATGATGAAGAACTCCAGTCCCAGCACTGACCCTGAGGGACAACGCTTGTCAGTGATCTCCATCCAGACATTGAGCCATTGACCACCAATCTCTGGGCATGATCTTACAACCAGAATCAGATTTATGTTAAGATATTGATTTGGATTTGGATTTGGATTTGGATTTGCATTTGGGTTTAGATTTAAGTGTTTATGCATCATTCAATTTTTTATCATTATATCTCAACTGAGTGGATCGAAGACAGAAGCCTGTAATTCCTCCTAGTAAGATTTTATGCTTAAAAACCGATAATAATTATTAATAACAAAAAAGCCCCCCCAAATTAAAAAAAATCACAGTTTCTTTGTAAAGTGATTTTAGTGGATTTATTATTTTTGATGTTTGCTGTAACAGATTTTTTTTTTTTTTTTTTTAATCTCTACAGCTGTTGTAGGGTTTAACTGTTTTGGTTGTTGCTTTACCTGCGTGTGAAGGCCAGGTTGGATGGGGCCCTGGGCAGCCTGGTCTAGCATTAAATGGGGAAGTTGGTGACCCAGCCAGAGGCAGGGGGGTTGGAGATTCATGATCCTTGAGGTCCCTTCTAAGGGACCATCCTTTGATGCTGTGTGTGATTCTGTGAAGTTGTTAACATTATCCTTCTTTATTTTTAATATGTAGACAAGCTAAAATGCATCTGTTTAAAACTCACCTCAGCCTCACCTGTGTATTGCAATGATTCCTCTGTAGCATTACCTAGTCTATAAAATGCTATGGTAAGGTCTCCATCTATAACGTATGAAAGAAGAATAACTTGAAGTATCTCAAAACATTGATCCTGTTTCTACAGAAAACGAACTCAGTGACTGTCCGCTGAAGTATCCAAGAAGAAGTGATTTTCTGGAAATACATAAAATCTGATGATTTATACACCGACTTCTTCATTATTTGTTTCACACTGGGGCTGTTGTGTGGTTTCCATAAGTCTGTAAATCATGATTTAACACATAAAAAAGATTGTCACCCAAGATCTATTTTAAGCCAAATGTAACATAATACAATATAAAATTTACATCATTTGCTTGATTAACCCTGATGAACCTTCAGTCATTGCACATTACTGTAAGAGCAAATTGGAAATGTTGCTTTGTTAATAAAACATGTATAGACATTTTCATGAGTCATAGATTTGATGGCTACTAACAGATGACACATTTGTAATGAAATACTGAGCTCAGTCTTTCCAAGAAATTGTAGTACTGTATAGCTCTGCAATACTGAGTCCTGCAGTGGACAGGAGGCAGCCAGTGCTGTGCTTTGGTGCCTTTGGGACATCAGATAATTCTGAATGTTGATCTAAACTAAAGGGTGCAGGATATAAAAACAGACCAAATTTGGCAACCTTTACAGTCAGATACTGAGCCTCCAAATGACCTTTGCTGATGTTTCACTGGGGTTCTTAACAGTGCCACAAGGAATGGAGCTAAACAAATTAAAGCTATGAAAAGAGTCTTCGTCAGCTGTGGAACCCTATAAAGTTTTGCTTCTTTTGCTACTGTGCCAGGAACGTTTTTTTATTATCCATTTAGTGGTAAAGATCTGGCCTTAATGTTTCATGACAGTCTTCGCTTTTGCTGCTTCAAGTCAAGTTGCACCAGGGTAAACTGTGTGATAACATTTTTCTGCTGGTTACAGAGCTCTGACATTTTCTGTGCTATGTGCAGTGTATTTCTCAGGCCTGCAATTAGCTGTGGATAGGTGCATCACTCTTTGAAGCCCCATTGAAAGAATATCCTCTTTGAGTTTCTAAAGAAAACCAGGAGCAAGAAGGTTTATTTTTTTCTAAAAAGATCTTTTTAAAAAAATAATAGAGGGAACAAGTCATTTGCACCTCTCCTGTGAGGAAAGTTTGAGGGAGCTAGGATTATTTAGCTTGGAGAAGAGAAGGGAATATTGCAATCTTCCAATACACGAGAAGAGCGTCTAAGCATGAGGAGAATGAATTTTTGTACAGGTGGATAGTGAAAGGACAAGGGGGAATGGGTTTAAACTGAAAGAGGGAAAGTTAGGTTGGATGTTAAGAAGAAATTCTTCACTCAGAGAGTGGTGAGGCGCTGGCACAGCTGCCCAGAGAAGCTGTGGTGCCCCATCCCTGGAGTCGCTCAAGGCCTGGATGGGGCCCTGGGCAGCCTGAGCTGGTGGGGGGCAGCCCTGCCCATGGCAGGGTTTGGGGCTGGGTGGGTGTGAGGTCCCTTCAACCCAAACAGTTCTGTGATTCTGTGATCATTTTGACAATTTTTCAGGAAACTTTGTTTTATTGTTTAAAAACTACCACTGAAGATTTTCTGAAGATTAAATCCAGTTTGCAGCAAATATGTGGATAACAAAATTTTGGGTAAAGTTTTCTTTGTTTTTAATTAATTTAAAATTAAATTACTTTAATTGCTTGACGTAAAATTAATCAATTGCTGAAAAATATCAGATAGATTCTAAAGGACTGGATTTTTTCATTCCATTTAAAATGTTCTGTCCTAACAATAGGCAGTGTAAGTGGAAACCACGTAGGCAAGATAAGTAGACACCAAGACTACAGAAATAATTTGCCTCAGTGTGCATGTCACCTACACAGATGAGCAAGATGACTGATTAATATATATAAATTATGTATATAAATATGTTTCATGTCTGTGTATAAATTTTGACTACTTATGACTATAAAGAGCCTAACAAAGAAGTTTCAAGGAAAAAACAAACAAGTATATTTGGCAGAAAATAACTGGAGCAATTTCCCATGCATAAGGAGGCCATTGAAAAGAGAAATCATTGTAGAAAAAAAAAAAAAAAATCAGACAAGTGGGGTGTTGTGTCTGACATCCCTGGCGGGTAGATGTAACACGAGACTGGATCAGATGCAGGCAAGGCAAAATTAGGTAGGGCCTTGTGTCACAGCCCAGGGAGTTTAGTTGTGTTAGGTTGGGCAGAAAAAAGAATTCTTTATTGATCCCTTCAGCTGTATTTTTGAATTACAAGGTAAAAGTAACATTAACAAAATCAAACAAAAGGGCTTTACTGTGCTCAGTCTGTTCTGTGCTATTCAGTCTTGAGTTTTCTTTCTCTCCTCCTGGAACGTATGGATTAGGGAACAAGAGGAATTGTTTCCTCTATCTCATCTTACTATATCTGTTACTCGACAACTAAGCTCTCCATTTACTTCAGGAATTTTTAATAGTTTTCCATAGTTTTGAATTATGGGGGAAAAAAAAATAAAAACTCATTCAAGGTGTAAGCTTATTAACAGCGATGAATTTGTAATATATGAATATTCTTTCAGATAACACATTGTTAGAAAAGCACAGCAAATCTTCCCATGAAGCTTAGTTCTTAATATGTGAAATTAAAGGTAATAGAAATGTTCTGCTTCTTCCTTGGTTCCTTGTCATTATTGATCTCCATCCATTTTAGGTATTTTTGTTAGCAGTTTTAAGGTTATAAGAAAGAACACTAGCACTTTATAGCCGAAAAGAAAACAATAAGGTATTGAGTGTAGGATTATCTATTACTTGTGAATGGTGATATTTTTCATATCTATGTATACCGCTGGTAAGATTTTTATTTCTCTCATTGGGTAGAACTCTGCTAAGGGAAGAAAATGAGCATGTTTTATCTGTAGCAGAGCTGGAAGAGGTGCTCTTGCACCAGCAGATGTTGAACTAAATTGGATTCTTTTTTAATGTTCCTCTGTTGTGATGTTTACTGCTGTGATTCAACAGCCTAGATTCCAGTCTCAATTGCAGTCATAGGTTTTGTCAGTATTTCAACACGTATTTAAAATTCAGTCAGGTTGCATGAAAAGACCTCACATTTTGTGAACGCCAGGTGCGAGTGCCTCCGCGATACCAACTGCACCCACAATTAGCCTTCTTTGGCTCTTTCCAGTTGCCCAGCATGGGTCTTCAAAGACCTACCTTAAACACTCAGATGTTGATTTTGCAGACATGAGCCATATATATATTTCTACGTGCGTTAATTTCAAGAATGTTATATACCTACCCCTGCAAATGAAGCCCCTGGTTTCCATCTCAGTGTTTCCAGGCACATAATTAAAGCAATCTTGCACCTTTCTGCCTGCACCTGCCACCTAGCATGTGGCTGGCCCTGCTCAGCTCTGCACGAGCGTATTCATGTTTGTGCGGCACTGTTTCATGGTTAATATAAATCATAAACAGGCTGTAAAAGATGAAGCGTCAATGAATCCTAGCTTTAAAATTGCTGGAAGCTAGAAGTTTTAAAACTGATACTGCAAAGTGAAAAATGAAATTTAACCAGGCATTTTGGTGAAGGAAAAATAATTTATTGGATGTAAGATGAAAAGCTGTGAGAGTAAACATCAATCTCATCTTAGACACATGTCATTGATTGATGTTTGCTCTGTGCTGCTGCCTGGAGGTAAACTCTTTGAAATAGCAAAGTAGGTACTTTATCTGTCTGTGGGTAGGAGCACAGTTTGTTAAGTTACTGCTTTTTTGAGACCCTGCTACATCTTTATGTTCAATCAAAGAGAAAACAGTAAATCAGAGTAATTGCTTTACCCCACGGCATTTCTGTTTGTAAATGGGAAAAAATACTGTAAAAATCCTCAAATTAACTTCTGCTGTTTAAGTGAGATAAAAAGTCTAAAAAAATGTCAGTTGCAACCAAGGAAGGCATTTTATTGATTGTGTCACTTGGTCATCAAAGTCAGCCCCTTTGTTATAATCGAACCAGTACTTCAAATGTCATTAGGGAAAACATTTAAGGCTCAAAAATATGAGGCTGCCATCTCTAAGAGCTCACCGTAACCACTAGCAATTAGTTCCCAAATAGACATTATTTATACTTAGCTGAAAAGGAACTGGCCCTGAGAAACTGGCCAGCAAAGAGCACGGACGTGAGCAGTGAAACAGAAAACAGACATTAAATGATGGCGCTCCAATGTTGCCTGGCAATTCAGCAAGAAACATAACCTGAATCGTTGTAATTAATTTGTCAAAATTCAACCTTTTTCTTTTGAGGCTATTGCCCTTACAAGGTCTCAAGTTGGCTCATCCCTTCGTGTTTTAAGATACCACAGAGATATGAGAATGACAGCTCTCTTAAACTCAGAATCCAGTTTCCATTCTGAATCCAGTTTTATAATCAGTGTCCTGCATCAGGACTGGGCTGTGTTTTTTATTGTACTGTTTAAGCTTTTCCTTGGAGTTACTCTTTTTACCTACTTTGGAATAAAATTGATAATTCAGGGGGGAAATAGACTATTAAATATTTCAGAAAATGTCCTCACTTTGACCTGAAATTTAGTATTTTGCATCATGTGTCAGATTGCAATTTGTAGGGAAATATTGAGAATGATCGGAAAAGCATTTAAAAGTTTAATATTTTTAACATTGCCCTTTTTTGTTTGTTTATTTGGTTTCCATAGCTTTGAAACTGTTCTCATTTTGTTCATAATTCAGAAGTGACTGTGTGCTAATTTTTCATTTTAAAGATAAATGTTTCCTCACAGAAAATTTGTTCCCATGTCTACTTTTATCCTTGAATCTCCCGTATCTTTCAGTCATTTGCAGGACGGATTTGGGGTTTGGGTTTCTGTTGTTGTTGCTATTTTCTTTTTTTCTCATTTGGGAGATGATCATCCCTGCACACTCCCCAGGGATAGTTAGTCCTGTACCTGGGAGCTTGGAGCTGGTTTTATTTCCACAGTGCTGGGAGTTACTGTTGCGGTCTGACTGTATTTCATATGGAAGCTCTTCATTGGCTGTGAGAAAAGAAGGATCAGTTTGGGCTTACATGACGATGTCTGGGTGTAAGCTGACAGCATCTGAGAAAGCAGCTCAGTCCTTGCAAGTGATATCAATTGGCCTGTCAGAAAATGGTGATCTGTTATTTAAATAACTGCATATTCCTTGATTCTCCTCATGGTGATGTGGCAATTATGTGGTTTCTGAAAAGATCGGGCAGCATTGTTATTGTCACCAAATGGCTGTGAAAGGATGTGACATATCAGCAAAGGTGCAGTGCTTTTGCTGCTGGGAAATGGTGTCTTCCTTGGAGTTTGAAGTTTGAGGACAAACCCTAAAAAAATCATAGAATTATTAAGTTGGAAAAGACCTCTCATATGATCTATTCCAACCACCAGCCCACCCCCACCATGCCCACTAACCATGTCCCTGAGTGCCACATGCACATGGTTCTTGAATGCCTCCAGGGACGGTGACACCACTGTTGACAAAGCTGGTGCATTTTCTCCATGGAGAATAGGTGTTTTTATTCCATTTGTTCCAAGTAGTGATGTCTGAGGGGGTAAAAATTGTGTCAGAAATAGTGGGCTTTACAAAAAAAAGGAAAAAAGAAAAGATAGAGCCTAAAACTTTAAGGCTTTTTATATGATATCTTTCAGCCTAACCTGAGACTACATAACTCCTTGGACTTTGTAAGAGATTAAATCCAGTCCCAGGTATTTCAGGTAAGGTTATTGCTCTGCTCCCAGACTGTCCCCTGGGCCAGCTGTGTCTATTTCTAATTAAGGACTGAAGGAAGCGGTTCCTTCTGATGTCAGGAGTAGCGTGATGAGGCTGCGAGCACTTCTGGCAGTGCTGGGGAGAGGTCAGTGCTGGGGGAGGCAGCAGCCACCCTCCCTGTCCATCAAATGGGAGCCACAGCCACAGAGGGGGTGACCATAAAGGTGGCCTTCCCAATGACATCGCAGCAGCTTGACATTTGTTATTTGTGCCTCCTCCGAGGAGTTCGGCAACCGATTGACATTCTGATCTGTAAAACACCTGAGAATGGCATTTATTCAGAGTATCCTAGGAGAAGCAGGGGAAGTAGACCTGCTGTTACTGGGATAAAGGTGTGCTGAAAGTGCTTTGAGCCTCAGACTCTGGTGTTTGGACGCAATTAACTGGTAGATGTTTCCTTCTCAGTGCATCTCTTGGCAGATCATAGGGCTGGGATAAATCAAAGTGTGTTTTTAAAGCAGTGTGCCAAATGCAGGTTAGTGCGATTTTTATGATACAACATTAATTCATATGTAACTTCTGAAGGTATTTGAACCATCACTCACGCTTCAGTTCACGTCCTTTAAGCATTAATTTGTAAGATGCACAGCATTTAAAAAATAACAGTATACCATTTAAAATCTATTTAAATTCATCGTTTTGGAGTTTGACCTCTATAAAACAAATACAAATGACGCTGACTTTTAAGAGATGACTGCTTGTATGTTCTTTGGTTACCCAGTCTTGAAAAACTGCTTCCATGTTTTGGTTTACTGTAGCAAAATTCTTCACCTGTAAACTGGTGTCTGAGTGTGCATATAGCATATGCATATCTACGTACACCACACACATATGCACAGATGTTCCAGTGAGAAAAGAATCTTGAGATTCTTTGTGAACTCTACGGAAAAGATGAACACAGTGTAAATGATTTAAAAGGTACATGGTCACTTGGGATTGTTTTAAACTACAAATTAAAAAACGAAAGGAAGGAGGAAAGAAAAAAAGGAGGAAGGAAAACTATTAAAAAGGATCGTTTTCCATTAAGTGAAATGTTTGCAGTGAAGACAATTGTAGCAGTTGGCAGTATTCTCCTTGAACCAAAGCAAATACATCTGGTGACATGCGTTCAAGGACATGTGAATCTTACAGCATTCATGCAAATAAGGAGCAGCCTTGCAAATGCTGGAGATTTTGCCACCTTGCACTACCAAAAGAACGCAGCTCTTGACTTGCTGTTCTTTCTAACTTACTGCTTAGAGGTGGCGTATTAGGCATTGTCACACTGTTTTGCTATTTGCATAATCATTATGAATTATTGCAGGCTGTGAGTTGTGGCCAACAGCGAACATCTCATTTGGGAAAAGGGTTCAGAAATCTGAGAACTTATGTCTTACATCAAATAGGTCTTCATCAAATAAAAGGGATATCGGAAACTTGTATGACTCCATCAAATAAAAGAATAAAAAGCCTCTCTACTTCAGGAGAATTACACCACAGCATTTTCAAGTCTGTGTGAGGCGTAGTGAGGAATGTTACACTTGTTTACTTTCAAGAAACCGGGTAGAGATCAGTATTATAATTAATCTCAGAGGATCTACCCATCTCTATTTGACTGCAGGCTGCAGTCCAAATGCAAAACATCTGGAAGAGTCAACAGGGGATAGGGAAAGGCAGCTGAGGATGAAGCTATAACTGGATCCTTGCTAGTTCAGGAAAACCCACCCAGCAATGGTTATTCCTGGTGGCAGAAAGCCTATGGCAGACACAGAAGTGGTTGTTAAAAGGACTTTTACCCCAGTTTATAGGACGGGAGTGCACTGAGGTGGCACGCAATACTGACTGGGGACTACTGGTCAAGGAGCAGTGAATGTCAACTACCCAGCCTTCTGGCATCAGCAGTGCACACTGTGTGAGCCTTTGGGGATGTTTTGCTACACCTTTCTTCCTGGAGGAAGAATGCTATGTTCCCAATAAGCTCCAGCTCCATCTTTGGCATCTGGTCAGAGATGGCTTCCAGAAGGGCTTCCTGAAAGCCCACCAGGATCTGGTCTGATGCAGCCCCTCGAGTGAGACCTCACTGAGAAAGCAGATCTGTCTGGGAAGAGTTAGCAACATTAACAAGCGAACGTAAGGCTTTGTGTTCATTTGGTGACCGCTAAAGCATTGTTTTTAAATCTGCCAGCATCTAACATATCTTACATATTTTCAGCTCTCTCAAGTCTAGAATTAGAATCAGATAGCTGTTGGCCTTTTTGCAGGCTTGCCCGAGGCACACTAGGTAATATCACGTGGGAAGCCAATGCAACATATGTTTTGCTAACCGGGAAGTGGTTAGCAAGGCAACATTTCTTTTTTTTTCATTAACACATGGTGCACTTACATGACATTAATATATATTTCTACTTTACAGATTTACAGTGCCAGAAGAAAGGCATTAGCTGAGCAAGGCAAAATAGGCAACTCGTCACAATGTCCTGAAATAACAAGTAAAGCTGATTGGATACACTGGTTTTCTTTTGATGAGAATAAAGTGTACAGGAGGAAATGCCTAAACCTGTGTTGTTTTGAGGAAATTTGGGGAAAGGATTCTCTATTTTATGATGTCACACATCGTAGTTGAGTTCTGAAAAAGAAAAAAAAAAGTTAATTTTTGTTTTGTATGTCTATATCGGTGTCTAATTCATTTCTAAAAATTAATACTGTTATGTAGTACAGTGATTTTATTCCCCCTCCAGCTACACTCCACCAGCCGTATATACACTGTCATGCTAATATTCATGTATTCGTGCTCTAAAGTTGTGATAGTGTCAAATCCATCAGAAAGAGGAATTGTTTCAACAGTAGTTTCATGACTTGGCTGATTAACAGAGATCAGAAGAAGCAGCCTAACTGTGGAAACCACTACAGCATGTAGTTTTAACAGCTCTTTAGGGAGCTAGTTAATGAAAGAATCACTACAGAAACACATCCATGTAAAAAAAGGAGCATTCTCACACAACACTCAGAGGATATGTCATAAGTGGAAATATGTTCATAATTTCTATTTACTCATAGCTGTAATTACCATCTGCCTGAAGAGTACTTTCAATCTTTGTCAAAGTTGCTTAGATATTTCCTTTGTCACATTTCAAGCAGTGAGGTTCTGTACAGACTAGATCCTGCCCTGCGATTCCTTTTCCATTCTTCTGCAAGAATTTAATTATCTATTCCCTGTGTGAGGAAAACATCAGCATTCCCAGAGATCAGAGCCTCCTCGGTCTGCTTGGACTGGCATTCAACTGATTCATGTTCTTGCTTATTTTTTGCCATCTGTCTGCAAACCAGAGTTATTCACTTTCAAATTCACACTGGTTTATATGCTGCTTGCTAATTTTTAACTCTAAAAATCTATTCCTCTTTTTGCTGTAGTGTCTACGAGCCGGATAGAAACGTGCTGCGCAGGAAAGAATGGGAAAGGAGAAATCAGGAGGCCCAGCAGGAGGATGGCACATTTAACACCAGTTACTCCCTCTTCAGTGAACCGTACAAGGTAGATGCTTTCCGTCTGGGAGACTTTTTTATTTTAATTATTATTATTATTTTATTTCACAGTATAAAATCGCAGTCTGCAGAAGGCATTGTCCAGGTCTCAGCAACCTCCCACAAGTGCCAGCCCCTCAAAATTTGCATAGAACATTTATGGTTCATTGAGAATTGGATTTTTCTTACATTAGCTTCCTATAATGTTCAGCAGCACATGAGAATGAAATAAATGAGAAATGTCCTAACAATGTTTGAGATGGCATTAAAACTGAGAGGTGAAGGTGATGGTGCCCTGTTTCTGCAACACATAGGAGAAAGTAATTGTGTTAGAGCTGTGTGTGAAGGTCAAGCAGTAAACATCATGCTCTGGCCAAGGTTAATGTGATGAAATATCTTGTTTTTATTTTTTTTCCCTGTAAGCAGTACCAACAGTCTTTGTTTGCTAGGCATGTTTTGCCCCCAGCAAAGGCAGAAGTAACTCAACTCCTTATTTTAATCCTCATGGAAACAGCAAGGTGAGACACAACCATCTCTGCCCACCTCCTGTTGGAAGGATCCAGCAGGATGCTCTGCACATAACTACTGTCTCCAGAAGCCTGCAAACCAGGCCTTTATGGATGGGACCAGAGAGGAGGATCCCACAGAGGGTGCCCCTCTCCTCTAGCTAATCAGTGACTTTGCCTGTGTGCATGAGAACACCACCATGTATCTCCTACTGTGACCTTCCAGTTATGCCCAAGTTGCTATTAAATTCACCGTACTGTGAAGCCTTTCCCCTCCATGCTGCTTCACTTGTCCTTGATGCTTTGGGTACTCAGTGCCTCTTTCCAAAGTCCTATTTGGGACCTAGCACTTGGCTACTGCACCTGACTTCAGTGCATCCGAGCATCTGCCCATGTTAAAGGGTCACCTTTTAACTTGCTATTCCTTCCAGATTGTTGTTGCTTCTAGTTCCTAATAAAAAAAGATCTACCACCTTCAAACTATGTCCCCTGATAGAAGACGGCTCTGCCTGCCTTGAAGCTGACCTCCAGCTGCCCAAATTTCAGATTCATTACAAAGGCATTTAGAAACCATGGGAAATGTCTTGAAATCTTCCTTAAGGCTCCATTTGAAAAAGTCTACTGTGAGACCAATCAAGGGCTAATGCACGGAAAAAAGCCTGAAACATGTTAGCCGTGTCTTGGCATTTACTGAAGACTCCACTGCAATAGGGACTAATAATTTTCCATTTGCTGAATTCAATCGGATATACTCCTAAGATAAAAAGTACCTGATTTTTTTGCTTGGTCTTTGATACTGTTTTGCTTGTGGTATTGAAAGTGGGTATACTGAGGCTTAAATTACTTACAAAGTGGCATAGCTGGAATACTGTACACACTTGGATTATTATCTCTGTCTCAGTGTACTTACTGTCATGCTACAGACTTCACGTATCACGGACTCACCAGTAGTTTCTGAGTTATTTCTGATGTCTGAAGGGATCTTTGCACAACTTCCGTGTAATTCCACCTACAGTAGTGGGAATGGATGAAAACTAGTGGATGCAGCCTCTAGAAGCAGTGAAGGTGCTTAGCAGGTATCCCATGAGAAAATCAGAATAGGGACTCCACCCCTGTTTATCATCTGTAAATATCGTGGCCATATTTGGACTATCCTTTAGAAAAGGTGCTGGCGAAGGATTTGCCATTCCGAAGGCCATACCTGAAAATTGAAGACAGACTGGAAATCTCTTAAATAGTATGTACTCTTTCTCAAACATCAGATTTCCTGAAAAATCTTGACTCTTTCAGTTGCCCCTTATCCAGTTCATTTCAAAGTATCCATAGCAACCCTCTAGGAAGGATTCCAGGAAATCCACTGTCTTTAACTAGAGATGTATTTTGCAGGAGATTAAAAAAATAGGAATTTCATTCTGGATATTTCATGGACAGAATATTTTGACCCATTAATCACATAGGTGTTTTTCATGGAGAAAAAAAAAAATCTGATAGCCTTCCATGCAACCATATGGCTTATTTTTAGAAGTGCTGGATTTTGCAGGTCTTCACATGCAGGAATACATCCTACACTGAAGACTGTCAGACCACTGTAAGTTATAAATGTTTGCACAGAATGCTTTTCCTACTTACTCATTTTCTGATTATGTTTTCCCTATGCGAGTGATTAAATAAAGCCAGCAATATTTCAGAGCAAATAATAGGAAAAGCTTTAACATCTAAAGCTCCCAACAAGTCAACTCAGGTCCCAGCTGGTTTCCCAGGAGAATGTAGGTGAACTCTTCCAGCTGAGCTCAGCTCAGCACAAAATCTTCTCCCCTCAGTGTATCCAGAAGGAACAAACAGTACCCACCAGTTGACAGCATGTTCCATAGTACAAGCATTAGATCTTTTTGCTCCAATTATTTTTGTGGTTATCTGGCATTTCTCAATAACAGGCATCTCTGTATCACCGTCATATCATACCTATAGTCTAGTGACTTGTCTGGACTAGTGACAGTCTATAAATAATCTGCAACTAGGCTTTTATTTACCTCCCATCCAAGTAGCAGACATGAGATAGAACTGACTTTCTATTAGGCAAGTTGGACTTTTGGGGACGAAAGTTAAATTCTTTTGCATCCATTGATCCAGCTGGATAGAGAGCTGCCCCACAGATGGTCTGTGCTGGAGGAGACTTGTGGGTATTAGGAGCCCTGTTCCATTCTGAGGTCCTTGTTGCTGTGCTCCTGGGAGGGAAGGAAACCTGAGGCACAGGCTGGCTGAGACAGGCTGGGCACGGACCCAAGCGTAGATCTCCTTCCCTATAGGGAAGCTGGAAATGCACCTTTCTTCAAGATAGCTACACAAATTGAATGTCCTCTGGGGGGGGCAGAAGAGATTCACTGGGTAAAAGCAAACTTCTCTATGCCTTCAGAAAATAATAATTCTGGTCAAGGAGATACCTAACTAAGTGTAGTAGCCACAGACCCCAGGAGACATATAAATATATCTCCAACCATCCTGTAGATCAATAAGCCCAACTGCAGATAGCCATAAATCTGAGCAGTCCAGGTCTCCATTGTCAGCTGTTCAGTTTTTACCACAGTCCTAACCAAGCATCTCCATGTAGATGCCTTCTGTGCCTCTTATTCTGCCTGAGTCGAACATACTTCCTGCCCTAGTTAAAGCTGTAAACTAGACAACTCATTGCATCTGCAACACTTTCTTTTTAGATATGCATGATGGTTCCCACTTTTGAAGCCTCTTAAGTAATTTCCTCTTCTCTAGGACATCTGTGTGATTCTTGTGAAGTGAAGGAACATTCGCTTCTTAAGCTATGCTGACCATGAATCAATGCTTCAATTCTATTGGAATTCTTGAAAAAAAATCCCCACATTTCCAGATTGGTATTGCTACTACATCCTTCACATTTCTGTATATAAGAGGTTATTTTCCACACCCTTTACTTCATTTGTCTCTAAACTACTGTTTCCCCCTTAAACAGAGGATCCTGAGATGAAAGTTGGCCTTCTAAAGCATATGAGTGTTTCCCCATTGAGACTCCATGTCTGAAAGAGAGAAAGGACAATACCACTATCTCATTACTATCTCCTCTGAAAATACAAAACAAAGCACATCGCACACCTGATTCTTGGTAGGGGTCAGAAAAATCTGTGCTGAAGAAATGCTAATGATATACTCTTTTCCTTACAGTTACTTTAAAAAAAAATAATTTTCAACCTTCTTCAGTATTTTTTTTCCACTTGTTTTATTTCTTTATGGAGCTTCTTCCTTTTAAACAAGGAATTAAATGGATGATTTCAAAAACAATGATTAGTCTTAAAGGGTGGAAATGCTGACTGTGTCCCCCCTGCTGCACAATTAAATACTGAGTATTTTCAAGACTTTGGGGAGTTCTACTCACTTGTTTTTCCCAAAGGAAAGAGTGTTCTGGAGTGAACATCTCAACAGAGCACTTTCATCGGAAGGATGTAATGATCTGTAGTTTTCCCACTGCCCCATGAGCTGTCTTCAGGTCATCTTGCAGTATTTGGCTGGCTTAGACTGGAGAGTTCATTCAGTGCTTATACTGGGTATTGTATGTCTTCCCAGATGCAATGTGGAAACTTGAAGAGGCAGAGAAGGTAATCAGGAATTCAATATTTTCGTTCATGGCTGAAGGAGAGCTTGCACTGGGCTATAGAAAAAGTTTTATCATGGTCAGATTTAATCCAAACTGTTCTGTGTAGTTGCAATAATAAATTTTCTAGTTTCCAGGTAATATATTTTAACTACAGCATGATACCAGTGATAGATTTCTTTTTTTATATACTCTAAGGCCCTTTATAGCTTTTCCAGTTCAGGGTAGATTTAAGATGTTGACAAGTATCTTCAGAGACAATAAGGATTTTCGATTTCATCCCTCAACGCTGCTGCTGAATAAGACAGTGCAACTTCAGTAAAGATTTCAGCAGAAGCGTGCAGGGAATTTTGTTTGTCTTAGGTTGACTGTTGTAGAACACTCAATTTTTGTTTTGCAGACTAACAAGGGGGACGAGCTCTCTAATCGCATCCAGAACACACTGGGCAACTATGATGAAATGAAAGATTTGTTAACCGACCGATCAAACCAGAGCCACCTTGTTGGGGTTCCAAAACCTGGGGTTCCTCAGACACCTCTCCCCAAGCCCGATGAACTTCTTATCGCAGACTCAAGACCACCACCTCCTCCTTCCATTTCCAACACTTCTTCCACACCAGCAGCCCTACCTGCGCAGCAGAGCAAAAGCACCACAATGGGTTGGCAAAAGGCTGGGCACAATGCTGCTTCAGAGGGTCAGCAGAGAGCCAGCAAGCATGGACACCGCTCACTGGAGTCCCACAAGGGTGACTTTAAACTGGCAAACCAAAAATCCAGTCTGGAGAAACTGAAACGCTATGCATCTAGTCCCACCTCCTCCTCCTCCAATGCTGCCCAGCAAAGCTCACTGAGGGCTACACTAGGTGACAGTGTCAGCAGAGTGCAGCAGCCAGCAAAGTTAAATTGCGGCTCAGAAGGAGGAACTCAAGTGCAGGAGAGACCCTCAAAGCACAGCAGTGGGCACTGTGTCCAGAACTTCCCACCAGCTCTTGCTTCGAAGCCCAGTCTGGTTCAGCAGAAACCAACGGCTTATGTAAGGCCAATGGACGGTCAAGACCAGGCCCCTGATGAGTCTCCAAAGCTGAAGTTATTGACAGAGACAACCAAGTTGTACAGGGGAGTGCCTTCTAACAAACCTGATTCGGCCAGGACCAAGTCAAAGATAACGAAGTTCAACATTCCTAAGCAAGAAGAGGTATGTGTTTTGATGCTTTTTATGACATCCTATCCTGAATGGGTGGATAGATAGCAGCTTAGAACTGCAAACGACATCTGTCTCTTTACATAGTTTTAATGTCTTAGTTTTTGTATTTATTTTTTACTTTGCAAACATTGACATGCAACTGGCAACCACATAGTAATGTAAAGATATCTCGACATCAAGATGTCTTCAGGTCCATAACACCTCCTCAGTGCCACATTTTCTAATAGTATATATTACTTCTTTTTTTCCTGAATGTCCATATGTAATGTCTGGATATTTTAAATTCTTCTTTTAGCTAGGCATGTGTGTTATGTCACAGTGTTCATACTCAGCTGACTTCTTCTTTTTCTCAGTGATTAAATGAAGTGCTTGGCATCAGAAGTAGTTCTGCCATCCTCAATGATATCAAAGTAGTTTTACAATCTAGATAAATTATAGTTAGCAATGTGAGATCTGTGGAATAGATGAAAATGCAGCAATGAGACTCTCGTTCATAAAATCTTCTCTTTCAAACAAATTTTCAAAAAGACTAAGGTTTTCTTCCTAAATAAACACAGTCTATAAAAATCAGTCTTGCTATAAAGGTGAGAACATATCCGAAAAAACTTCTAGGCAACATTTCTGTTATTAGCAGTAGTTGTGAAAGGTATCTGTTTGGACTTACTTTATGTTTATTTCACATTCCATTGGCTACAGTAGGACACCTCATTTTGTCACTTGTGTATTATGTGATTTTCTGTTCTGTGTTTTTTGGGTGGGGAGGGAATGGTTGTTTTTGGCAGAATGAAGAATGCGGTTTTTTTATTTCATGGATGTATTGAGAGACCTCTATGTTTATACAAAGATGGTCACATCCTCTTGTGCAAACTGGCAGAGCTCCCATGGCTTAAACAATTTATAGTATTTATAGGACTGAATGATTCTATTTGACTGAATCACTGATAGCGTCTCAGAGCAGAGATACTGATTGTTTACTCTTATTTGATGATTGTGGTGTGCCTTGAAATGTTTTTAGTCTTTAAATTTTTCTGGCACTGCTAAAGGAGAGGAAAACTCTAATTTTTGGTAAAGCTCTCTGGCCTCTTAATGCCTGTTTTTCAGAAATGGAATTGACTGCTGTATTCCCTCTTCAGTTTGGCTCAGGAAAGAAGTCTCTCTGGAAGCAATTACTTTTCTCAGTTCCTGTAGACATTATGCCCATGTGGTTTTTCTCTGAGTTTAAGTTCCATCAGTTCCAAACCATTCTGAAGAGATATGTTGTTACTGAAAAGGGGTTGTTTTAGGCACTTAAGTCAGATTTGATAAGCAAATTTAGCATTCACAGATTGCTGTAATTGTGCAGATAGATCAGGTAATGGCATATGCTAATATCCATTTAGCTATTATTACCTCCTTCAGACTTCTCACTTGCCACTATCTGCAAGTAAGAAGTATTGTTAGAATTAAAGATGCCTGTGGCAATTGTCTGAATCTTACAAATTTTCCCCCTTTACATGTGTGCAATACCCTAGTGACTAGTTTGGAAAGGGATTTTGATAGGCAATCATTTGTTTGTCTGAAATTCAGAATTTTCCATTTGCATTCCAGATTTGCCTACCTCAGTAGAAAAGAAAGCTTTCACTTGTATGTAATCCATAATGATGCGTAAGGGTAAATTTATACTGCAGTTTCTAGACATACTGATGTATTTGAGATTGCTTAAACTAACTTGCTTAGATACTGATAGCAATGTAGGCTATGGTAGGAGAGCAAAGACTGCAAGGTAACTACTACAGTGTTCACCAGCTTCTCACAGGTTTTGTGGGACACAGAATTTTTTAAATAGTATTTGAAACATAAACATTTAGCTGAAATTAAAGGAGGTAGACAAAAAAGCATTGTCTGGTAGGTTAAGAAAAAGAGGTTAAATGATTATAAAAATGATAGACATATTGCTCAGAAGAAAATGGTAGATGTTATGGGTGGTGTTGGGATTTGTAACTTGAGCTAATAAAAGACAATGCTTAGATCTCGTATTTGAGGGCTGAGAGTACTGATGATAAAAGTACCCAACATTTTTTCCTTTATCTTGACATTTCCTTTGTTCTAACATTTTCCATCCCAAGTGGCACACGATGAAAATGGTAACCAACTGATATTGCTACGGAGAGAAGTATTGACTAAGACTGATTTTTGTTGTTGTTGTTGCCTAATCTGTTCTCCCTTTAATTTTCAGTAGTACTTATTTTTGTTTCAAAATGTCTTTCCATTCTTCTCATTTTTATCATACATCTTCTGATAAGGTTTTGTAAAAACTCCCGTGCATTCTTTAAATTTCTGCTTTCAAACTCATAGAACTCCCCATTTGCATCAAAAGGCCACTGTCCTTTGTTAGGGATGTAAGTTTTAAGCTACTCTCTCCACATAAGCTGGCATTGTCTTCTGAACCTTTGCAGACAAAATGAGGTTTCCCTTGCACAGGATGAGGCTAAAGGTGATGGCCAGAAGAAATCAGGTATCCCTAGTGGACATGGAACGACCAGACGAATAGAGATGAAATATAGGTTGATCACGAGAGAAAGCAGACTGACAAACAGGCAAGGACAGTGTCTGGGAAACTATGTGGAAACAGAAATGGGTGCCAGAAAGTTTCCTGAGAGAAGTCAGAAAAATAGGGGAAAAAGGAGAAGGACAGAGAGTATGGAAATAGGGTATCTGGAGTGCATGTGGTTGAATGAAGCTTGCTGTATGCTAAAAGAAAAGGCATATGGCTGAGATGGGATAAGTAGGGCAGTTAGTGTGCTCTGTGGGCTTAGTGTAGGCATTGCCATGAGATCTTTAATAGAGTCACAGAATAACCATATGGCTGATGTTGTAAGTGATCTCTTGAAATGGTCTAGTCCAATCTTCTTGCTCAAGAGGGGCCAACTAGAGCAAGCTGATGATGGCCATGTCCGTCTCTACAGCTGGAGACTCCACTACTTCTCTGCAACCTGTGCCCAAGATTAATCACTCTCACAGTAAGAAAGTCTATTCTTGTGTTCAAATGAGATTTCATGTCTTTTAGTTGATATTCTTTCCATCTCGTCCTGTCACTGGCTACTAACGGGAAGAATCTTACTCCTTATTCTCTGTTGCCTGACATCAGGCATGTATGAGGGCTGCTCCAAAAGTAATGCCTCCTATTATATTATGTTGATGCACAATGCCAGAGACAGATGTTGGTGGGATGAGAGTAGAGGCTGAACCTTCCTGACAATATTCTGTTGTATTTTATTGCCATGTACTAGATGGCAGCAAAGGGGCAGACTGACACAATGGTGTCTGACATGGAGTTCAGGTGAAGTAAAGATGTGGAACTGAATTCTTCCACGTGGAAAAAGTGGCACCCTCTGATATTCATCGACTCCTGCCGAATGTTTATGGAAACCAAACAGTGGACATGAACACACTGAGGCAGTGGGTGGTGCCTTTCAGCATTGGTGATAGTGACATGAAAGACAAGCCATGTAAGACATGATACACAAGCCATGAAAGACGTGACCATGTACAGCATTTCACACCACAAAATGAAGAGCATCTTGATCTGCTCAGCCATGTGAATAGATGGGCTATGACCAGGAGCTCTGTGTAGAGGTGCATTGGAAACTATATTGTAAAGTTTGTGCCAGGTGGGTCCCATGAATACTGACACAAGAACTGAAAGAACACCATATACAAGTTTTTAAGGACTTACTGAACCAATAGATAGCTGAAGATGACAATTTCCTGGATCACATCATTAGCAGTGACGAGACATAGTGTCACTGCTAAGAGCTGGATTCAAAACAGTAGTCCATGAAGTGGTGACACATTCATTCCCCATCGATGAAAAAGCTCAATATGCAGCCCTCAGTGGGTAGAGTGATGTGCACTACCTTTTGGGATAGGAAAGGTGTGATCCTTCTGGATTTTCTGGAACTGAGACAAGCCATCAACTCTGACTGTTACATTGCAGTGCTAAGCTGAAGGTTCGAACTTACGGAGTCATGCCAGAGACAAAGACGAGCTTTCTCTTGCAACTCAACAATACCAGGTCCCATGCCAGTTTGAAGACCATGGAGCACATTGTCAATCTTGACCAAACTGTCCTACCACATAAACCGCATAGTCTGGAGTTGACAATTTCTAACTTCCATCTGTCTGGGCCACTGAAAAAGGGGCTACATGGGCAACCTTTTCCTAGCAACAACTCTGACATATAAGCTGTGGATCAGCGGATAACCTTTGCTGGATCAGATCTTTATGAGCATAGCATGCAGGCTCTTGTTCATTGCTGATGAAAATGCATAGCTAACAGTGCTGACTATGTTGAAAAATAGTATTTTATAGCGGAGAATTTGCTCTGTCAGATAATGTCATTATGCTGTTTGTATCTTTTGGAAATAAATGAGAGGCATTACTTTCAGAGCAACCTACATATTTATACTGATGATTCTTCCCTGCCCCTAGCTCCCCTGAACCTTCTCTTCTCCTCACTGAACAGTTCCAGCTTTCTCAGCCACTCCTTGTATGGGAGATACTCCTCTCCCATTACCATAATTGTGGCCCTGCACTAAATTCACTCCAGGAAGTCCATAAATATCTTTCATATATTGGCTCCAGCACTTCAGATATGGCCTCAGTGTTCAGCAGGGAGGAAGGATCACCTCCCTTATCTTGCAGGCCACAATTTTCCTAATGCAGCTCAGGTCATTGTTGGCCTTTTCTGGGGGGCAAGTGAATGAGTGCATCTGTGGCTCATGGTCAGCGTGTAGGCTGTTAGGATCTTCCTCTGTATCTCGATCTTCCTCTGTGAGGATCTCTTCCTCTGTAGAGAAAATTTTCATTCAGTTAGATGGCAGCCTATATTGGTACATGGGATTCCTTTGCAGAGTCAGGATTTTATATTTGAACTTCAAACAAATCCCATCAGCCCATTTCACCAGCCTGCCAACGTTCCTCTGGATGGCAGCACGACCCTTTGGTTTATCAACCACTTTTCCCAGTTTTGCATCATCTACAAACTTGCTGACGCTATCCTGTGGCCCATCATTCTGGTTCTTAATGAAGATGCTAAACAGTGTTGGCTTCAGTATTGACTGGAGGGGGTAAGCCATTAGGAACTCATCTCCAACAAGACTTTGTGCCAATGATCACAACCCTCTGTGCCATTTTCATAGTCCTAGCTCTCTCCTAGTTTTGTCATTGAACTTTTTGTTTTATACTTCCAGTTCTTAAAACATGTACATAAAGATACCATGGTCCAAAACCTATTCTTTATTAACTTGGTCTAAACAAGTTCAGTGGCTACTTAACTGAACTGAAAGCTGGGCTGCAAGAACTTTCCTGCAAATTGAGGAAGCGAGATGTTAGTGCAGGGCATAAGTGTGAAATAGAAGGTGAGATACAATGGGAAAACTATGGGGCAGGAGACAGGGGAGAGGCTGCCAAGCCTGTCCAAGTAGAGGTCAGTGGTAAGGAATAACTGTTTTCCCAGTTTCTGCAAACTATATTCTCTATCTTTTAAGGGGCAAATGTATTGATGTGCACTTCTGTGTGACGTTTCAGTTTTATTTCAAACATCATGTGACTACAGGCAGCTTCAAGTTCCACAGACAGAGAAAACAAGGAAACAGGAATATATTGCCATAAATCTCCTCATTTGCAAGTCCACTTTTCTAATGCGTGTTGACTGAGTTCTCTGCTTATGTGGAAGCACATTTAGCTTATAGTACTTAACAGAGCCTATTGGTATATCTCAAAGCTGTGCGCTTTCATTTGAGTTTACCAGTTTGAAAGAGACATCAGTGGAAAAATAGACATATAATATAACAAAGTTAGCCCCATGTAAGAATTGAGGAGTAAGAAGCAATGCCATGCAGAGTGTGTGTGTCTTCAGCAGGATGCAAAATTCTTTTCTCTACATCCCTTGAGATTTACAGAGAAACGGGGCACAGAGTTGGCGGCAATACAATTATAATTCACTGGAAATAAGAGCAATTGAGTACAAATTATAGACCATTTTCAATACATTAAAAAGGTTGATTTTTAATGTAGTTCAATACCTCATTTGATATTTTTAATCAGTTTTGGAAAGCCTTGAGTATCTTGACAAAGACTGAAGCTTATAATTTTTTTAAAATTGTTTTAATGAGAATAACTTGGATAGACCTGTGTGTAGAAAGGTAGTGGTTACTCATTTGGGAATTTAATCTTTAGGAACCAGGTTCATCAGTGTTAATTAGAATCCATACCTAACCTCCCTGTCCTTCCAAAATTATCATGTTGCTCCGTATAAATGATAGCTCGTCATCTCAAGTACTGCTATTTCACATTTTGAACTACTTAGGATTATATTGCTGTAGGTAAAAATCCACTGCACTGAATAGAAGGGAAGGGAAATGTATAGAGAAAAAGAAGCAGGAAAAGCAAGCGCCTCTCATTTCTAAAATTTTCTTACAGATGAGACAATAAGAAAAGCCTAAGATGGCAAATCATGCTCTTTATATCTGAGCTCTGTTTTTAAATTTCATCTTGCGAGCTGCATCAGGGTTATGAGGGAAGGAAATTGAGGCTGTGTTCAGGAATGAGTAGCAGCCTAACAGTAAAAAGGAAAGATTATGTTCTGTTAAATTTGGGAGCACGTTTATGTGAAATGTAGATAAGGTCATCATGAGGACACATTCATATTCCTTCATGGAGTACTTACACAACTTCTTCTGCAGGAGAAGTAATGCACAATAGATTAAATGTTGAATCTTTTTTTTCATTTTTGCCCTAGCCTTACACAGGCAAATTCCTGCTTGCCTGCATAGATACTCTGCATTTGTTCTCATTGGAGTGGCTATATATAGCTATCAGCATCTGCCACACACACTGGCAAGCGTTCCTTAAATCTGCAATTTTTTTTTTCCTATCAGTTCTATCCCCGTGCATTAATGGAAAGCAAAAACCACCCTCTTTTCTCCCCTTCTTCCCCGTCTCAGGAAAAAAACCAAGAACACCTAAGTATGGGCTTAAGGTCAACAATTTGTTCAAAATCACATTCTTTTAGGGAGAACTTTGGTGCATAGCATGCGTAACAAGCAGGTCCATGCTTAAAATTGAAAGTTCATGTGTTAAAAAATAAGTGCAGTTCCATCTCATTTGGCCATATAAGCTCCAGCGTAGACTAAGCAGAGAAGATTGTCCGGATGAGTGCAGGCCTCCTTTGGAAATACCACACATCCCAGCCTATACTGGGAGAGAGTGTCTCTCAAGGAAGGAAGAGGGTTTAGGAGAGATCTGTGTAAGCCCTTTCCTTAAATGCACGGCACTGTCCTCCCCCTGCTGTGACAGAGCCTGTTGGACTGCTGCAGGAGGACGATTTGAGCAGGAGCTGAATTCTGGCCTTTTTTCTCTGATTCCCAGGGTGTTGGGTTCTGACCCAGGAAGGCAGAAGTGAAAGCAGAGGGTCAGCTGAAGACGCTTTTAGATAAAAATAGAAAAGAAAGGAGAGATGAATTGAATGCATTAAAAAAATAATTCCAGAATTTTTCTGACGCTGTGGACTTAACTAGAGAGGCTGGAGATATGGGCACAGAATTAAGGGTGTTGATACTTTTCTACTATTTATCAGCTTTATTGAAGAACTGCAGTGCTTGGGAAGCCAGTTAGCAATCACAGCACTTGAGTACTCTAAGTATGAGCCAGTTGTCGATGTTTTCTTTCCAAGATGTTCATGGGAAAGAGTTAGCAAGCCACATTTACCAGAAGACACAGCTCAATTCATCCCTGTAATGTTACCAATGACCTTCCCCACAAATAAAGAATGTTTTCCCACATTAGACAGGAAGAACTGGACAACAAGAGCAGTGTGGTGCAAAGATCCCTGCTAGCCATAGGTTATTCAGGACCTTCCAGTGAGTCTGTGGGAGGGCTATGCATAGAATGCATTAAATAGACAGAGTGGTGTTTGAAACAGTCTCAACAAAAACAGTGGAAACCACAATGTGCAAAGATGGATTTTCCATATAGTTCTTAAACTGTGGTACAAGCCTCTCTCCTTCTTGCAATCTGCAGTCACAAAGGCACAGAGTAAGCCTGTGTGCAGGCAGTTCATTGAACACAGTGGGCTTAATTTTTCTAATTATTCTTCCATAGTAGTTCATGTAGAAGGAAAATGCTGTTTGAATATCTTTACTTTAGTTCTAGAGCTGCCTGGTTTCCCTCAATTTCATTTCCCTTTTGAATTAAATATCATAATCTTTTTTTACTTTTATTTTTTTTTCTAGGAAGGCACTAGCTAAACTTACCTATACATTTTGAAAACACAGAATTGATTTATTTAAAGCCTAAAATTTCCTTCATGCATTGTTTTCCATATGGTACGTGCTATGCATTTGTTGCTATGGTGAATCTCTTGTTGTTTCTCATCATTTTAACCAGTGGGATGGCTATCATCAGAGAAAAATCTCTTGGAACTGGATGCAAACTTATGATTGTCAAGAGAATTCCTTAATGTACGCACCTGCCTTTTTGTGAGTTTTTCCCAAGGTTTTTTGTTTTCTTTTGTGTTTTTTTTTCCTAGTTATTGAGTAAATACTCTGGGCACTTCATCTCTGAAGTGAGATCCTCCCTTCAATAAAACTGGTCTTCCAACCTTTTCAAAAGATGACCATGTAACCACCTTTTAGAGCTCAGTGGTTTATTGCAATCAAATTATGTTTCTTATGCTTCTTCTATTTTTTCCATCAGACAGTATGGTTCGGTTTATGAATTAGATCTGGAGTTGATACAAGAGTGCATGCATAAACATGGCCACAACCCTGTATAATTGCTTCTGTAGTTCCTTTTGGTAAGCAATAACAATATTGATGAAGGAAATGAGATTTCTAGAACTACAAAACCAGATTTCAATGGCACGTTTTTTCTGATTTCCAATTTTTCCCTGAATCCATCAGTAATGCTTATGATGATGGTAACTGAGTGTAATAAAAATCCTCCCTGCCAGAAACAAAGCACCATAATGTGCAGTGGCACTGCTCCCACTTTACTACTTTTGACTGCATTACCATGGATTGCTCCAAAGTTCTGTGAGGTTATTGAGGTGTTGGAGAAACCCATCCTTTCCTGGAGGTTTCTGCAAGTGCCAGGCTGTCCTCAGCATCAAGTTTTGTTCAAGCATCTCCTCCCCACCTGCTTGATATCTCATGAACAAAGGAGTGCTTGGGAAGGGCAGAGAGCAGTGGTGGGCTTGCTGAGGATTTCTGATTACCGACACAGTGCTCAGACAGGGAGCTTCTCAGAGCTGTTGTACCACACTGGAGCACTGTGTTGGTGTGCAGTCAGGTGTGAAGTCCAAGCCCCTGTTGCTGCTGTAGGGACTCACATTCCCCCTTCCAGTAATTATAATGAGGTAGAGCTTTTCTGCCTTCTCTTTGTCTTCAGAGCAGTCTATGCGGGATCATGCTGAACATAAAGGTGGTTTAGAATTTTTTTTTTTGAGTATCCATGGGAAAGATTTTATGGCTCTGTTCTGTAGTTTCCCCAGTCTTTCATAAATTAGAGTGACATGAAACTGCCACCACTGTACATGCTCACTGGGGTCAGTTATGACTGATGAGCAGGAGAACCAAAGGCAAATACAAAGAGCTTCACAGATCACTGTTAATTCCAGCTAAATAAATAACGTATATGTGTTGCTTGATGTATAAGGTTAAAAAGGTCAGACCTCCAGTAATTGTTGTAAATGCACCCAGCCAGGCCAGAGGCAGTTCAATTCTTTACTGTTGGTCACATATTCTCTTTCAGTAAATGAAGACAAATATACCCTTAAATATCTGCATGCAACATACTTTATTCACCCTGCACATCGTAAAGTTGTCATTTCTGTAGCACTTCTGAATAGGGAAGATCTATCCCTATGGTACCACAAAATAGCTTCCTAGAAGAGTAATTAACAGAAGACTGTTTTGTTTTTGTTGGTTGTTTTTGTTTTTGGGTTGTTTTTTTTTCCCAACTTCAGAAAAGATAAATAACGTAGGCGTCTGATTTCCTGTCACTCTTGGTTAACTTTGTATGAAAATGGATAGCTTCCAAATTGAAACAGGCACCGGCCTGTCTGGAGAAAAATGCATCTGTAAAGAAATGTGTACATTACATATTCATGCAGCACCAAATCTCTTAATTGTATTTTATATATAACAATCTCATGTAGTGAAATATGGTACCCTTATTATTTCGTGAGTTAAAAGCAGCATTCCAGAGAAGCTGAGCTTGCTTCGTACAGAGTTCAGGATAAGCATTTCCTTTCCTGAATTCCCTCGTGCATACCCCACTCTTCCCTCCCCACCAACATGTTTCTCTGAGAGATGGAGGCCCAGTGTGAGGTGGCTTCACACCGCTTCTATTTAGAAGATAAATACACCGAAACATTTGCACCAGTGAGCCATGGGGTTAGAAATATTAATACAGACCAAGCATTTTCTCTCAGAACCAAAAATTGCTATTTATATTCCTCTGTATTTACTGCAAGTGGCTGTGATGGAAGCTTAGGTAGCTAAAAAGAGAGGAAAAATACGAGTATTTCTTGCTAACTCTCATCTCTTTTTCTTAATATATGTTTAAAGAATTTAAAATGTTCTCTGTTTTGTAACTCTCTTGAAATGAGATAATGAAGATGGTGGGTTTTTTTTCTTGCATGTACTAGAGATTATTAGCATCCATCAACAGTGTAATCCATTGTTAATCAAAGCTGGCATTTGTTTAAAACTGGCTTTACAAGTGCATTGAAAAACACAGGCCAGAACTATGTAAGTACTCCAGCTTCTAGAGCAAAGATACAGCAAGACAGAATGACTCTCAGTTGTGATGGAGAGGTTCAGGTTGGGTACTGGAAAACATCTCAGAAGGAGCAGTGATGCAGTCACCGTCCCTGGAGGTGTTCCAGAACCGTGTGGATGTGGCACTGAGGGACGTGGGCAGTGGGCATGGTGGGGGTGGGCTGCTGGTTGGACTGGGTGATCTGAGAGGTCTTTTCCAGCCTTTATGATTCTATGAAGTAGAAGGCAGCTACAAGACTTTTCATTAATAACACAGTCAAAACCAATATTATATGGAGCGGCTGTGACTTAGCAGTTACGCATTATTTTCTAAGAGACCTTCTCCAGTTTTAATTACACTCCGAGTGACATATGATCCAAGAAAATTTATTAGCTAGTTAATTGCTGATCGAGTAGAACTACCAGTCTGTAGCTGAAATACACTGTCTGGGCAAAGGGCACAGAAGGAATCACCAAGGGCAACATGCAGTGGACAGTCTGAAGAAGACTGTAAGCCAATAAAGAATTTCTTTCTCAGACCTAATCAGAAATATTTAGCAGGCAGGAAAATAAAGCACACGAAGAAGGAAAGGACATAAAAATGATGTGGGCCTTGTGGAGGAGTCTGAAAAAAAGAAGAATAATGTCAGAACCTGAAGAGGAAAGAATGAAGTTATGCTTTGAGGAACCCAACTGGAACTGCTGGCATTGCAGCTCCGATTTATGACCAAAGCTATGTACAAGATCTTTCAGTAGCTTAGAGATGGCTGGGCAGTCCTAAAACCTGTAGCATTTGCTGCAGTATATTTTTATTTGTTACTATGAGGAGCATTCACTGTCTCAGCCCTTGAAACCACACCAGCTATTTGCTTTCCCCCCCCCCCCCCCCCCTTTTTTTTTCCAACTCAGAGAGTTTATATCTCCTGATAATATCCAGTTACATTCTCATCAATAAACCAAAAATGATTCATCTTTTACTACTGCAATCTCATTTCAGAGCTTCAAAGCTCTTCCTAAGCAGTAATGGCAGCTCTGCCAAGAATACACGAAGCACAGCTGTGGGGGAATCAGCTGAGGTGCAGGCGGGTGGGGACACCTTTCTAAATGGCATCTGTGCCCCCCAGGTCAGCATGTAAGCAAAGCCAGACAAACTGAGCCCCCAGCTCTGTCCTCAGGTATCTGCTGTGTAACAGCGTAGTCTATAAAATTCTTTCATAACCTCTACATTGGAAACAAAAATTATATGAAAGCATCAGCAAAGGCTTCTTGCTGAATTCCAAGGTAATGTTTCCTGCCATATTTCTTCCTACCATTTAAGTCACTTGAAGCAGAGACAGTTCCTGAGTGATGATGTCACTTAGGTTTACCACTTCCATTCAAGTTACTCACTGATCATGCTCTGCTTGAAATTTATAAGAGTTTTGCCACTGACTTCAACAGTAGCAAGATCAGGGTTTGACAGCAATGAATATTTCTTTTCTACATTGTATGAACTTCCTTTGGTCAAGAAGATATTGCCTGGGGGAAGACAGTCCTTTTTTCTTCAGTTTCTCTTTTGTTTTGTTCTAGAAACTGAGATGTAATTCTTGTGGTTGTTTTTGACGTTGTTATTGCTTTGAAGAAAGTCAGCAATGGCAATACAGAATAGCGATTGGTGGCCCAAGATAGTATTTGAATTCAGAAATGCTATATAATCTATTAACTTCAGGACATACCTTTAGAGCATCAAAGGAGCTTCTTCACCAGTGCTAGGTGCAGTGCTCATTTTTCCTCCTGGTAATTAAAGTCCCCAGCATCCTGTTCAGAGTCGGTTTCCTCACTGGCTCCTAAGTGAATAAATCTATGTGAGTGATTTCATGACAGTTGCACATTAGGAGTTATGGCATGTCCCTGCACATAACTTACAGAACTATCTCAATACACAGGGAAGAGACCATAAAACATGCCGAATGGGGATTTCTCAGATATGCTAATTGCTGCTATATAAAGAGCACGGGATGAAGAGCTGACACAGAGGAAGTTCAGCTAGAAAGCACCTGTCACAAATCTTTGAAGGTTCATGGAGGAGAGAATCCTGCTGCTGCTCTTGCCCTCCAAGCTCTACCTGGTGATGACATCATGTGGGATGGGGCTGGAATATAGCTCTGCCCCCTCTGGGGCTTCACCAGTACCCCTCAAGGCAGCAGTTCTCACCTTCTTGTTCTTTGCTTCCTGGGTGCAGTGCCCACTGGGTTCTTGCCTATCCCCAAGCACACCAAATTTATTCTTAATCTGTTTTTTCTTGAAGCAAATTGGATCACACCTCCCATTCCCATCTTTTCGTCTATGAGTTTGGCTCATTGCCACTTCCAATAGACTGGGTTTTGTGTATTCAGAGCATGGGCTTGCCTAGCTGATTATTGCCACTACCTCTTCTGTGAAGCTTAGGTTTGTAGTTCAGTGACAGGAAAGTGCTGTCCACATCAGTGATCCTTCCTCGTTTTCTTTTTTTTTTTTTTTTTTTTTTTCTTTCCAAATTTGTGCTAAACAGGCATCCAGTATATGGATGGATATAATATGGCAACCTGTGAAAGTAAGCTCCAGATTTGAAAGTGACTACAAAAAGAATTTACAGGGTAGAGGCAGACATGCACTTCAGCAGATGTGCTAAACGTGCTGCCATCAGGCTTGAGTTGCACTGCTGTAGCTTCTTAAAATGGTACCACGTATGCACTGGCAATTTTGCACTCAGTGGAGTGAGGCTGGATCAAGGAATTCATTTTAACTATGCCACTACTGCTTAATACCGAATTTTAGCCACTGCACTGGAACCCTTTCCTTAGAATCATAGCGACAACAATCCCAGGCAATGTTACAGACTTGGGGCAGAATGGAAGACTGAGTAGAGGAAATGGACCTGGGGTATTGATTGATGCTTGGCTAAACATGAGCCAGGAGTGTGCCCAGGTGGCCAAGAAGGCCAATGGCATCCTGGCTTGCATCAGAAACAGTGTTGCCAGCAGGAGCAGGGAAGTGATTATCCCCCTGTACTCAGCGCTGGTGAGGCTGCATCTTGAGTTCTGTGTCAGTTTTGGGCCCCTCGCTGCAAGAAACACATTGAGGCCCTGGAGCGGGTTCAAAGAAGGGCAACAAAGTTGGTGAGGGGTCTGGATCACAGGTCTTATGAGGAGCAGCTGAGGGAGCTGGGATTGTTCAGTCTGGAGAAGAGGAGGCTCAGGGGAGACCTTACTGCTCTCTATAACTTCCTGAAGGGAGGTTGTAGTGAGCTGGGGGTCGGCCTCTTCTCTTGTGTAACTGGTGATAGAACTAGAGGGAATGGCTTCAAGCTGCACCAGGGGAGATTCAGGCTGGACGTTAGGAAATACTACTTTTCTGAAAGAGTGGTCAGGCACTGGAATGGGCTGCCCAGGGAGGTGGTGGAGTCACCGAACATGGAGGTGTTCAAGGAATGTTTGGATTTTGTGTTGAGGGACACGGGTTAGTGAGAACTGTTGGTGATAGGTGGGTGGTTGGACTGGATGATTTTGTAGGTCTTTTCCAACCTTGGTGTTTCTGTGATTCTGTGGTGTTTAGAGCCCCATCCAGCTTGGCCTTGAATGTCTTCGGGGACATGGCATCCACCACATGGGTTGATGTAGCAGAAAGAAATTAGAAACACTTTACCCCAGTAACTGATGGCTGCCTGGTGATTCTGTGTTGTTCTTATACAAGTTTCCCGTTCTATCAGTAAGATACATGTCCTTCTAAATGTAATAATTAATGTGGAAAGATGAAGCCAAATAGTTATTATTCAATGATTTTAAATTAGAGTACTTTTTTAAAAATAAATCATCTAGACAAATCAAACAGTATAGAAATGAAATGCGCCTTTTCAGGCCCTGTGGGAAATTCAACTAATGAACTGAAAAGAATCTGTTTCTAGACAGGCGAGGAAGTCTGCTTAATTTAAATAAATACATTCAACTATTTGCCTCCTTATTTTAAAATCATGGTTTTGGGCATGATCCCATAATATGAACAAAGTAACTTGAGTGCAGCCTATGCGGTTTGAAACACCAAGCAAAATACAATTAACTTTAAAATGGCAAATTGTAATGCTATTTAAAAAAAAATTCTTCTGCCTTCCGGGTGTGACTATCTTTTAAATGTGATGATGTCACCCTGTGAGCTGTTAAACCATTATCAATGAGCAGGCTGTGCCTTTTCTAATGATTACTGTGGAGCCGAAAAAGACTCTATAATGTTCCTTCAGTTTGTTCATCATTTTTGTTTGATAATTGTCCTAAAATCAATGACAGCTACTGAGTACAGAAATTTGATTGAACCGAGTATAAATATAGTCAGCAATTTAGGCTGTTCTTACTCAATAGGAAAATGTCTTTGGATAATAAGTGGATTCCTATCTAAATTCATGAGTTCTTTTATGACATTTTGGGTTAAGCCTGAAATAGATTAATCTTTTTCTGATAAAGTTGCATAAGCTGTGATTTCTCCGGTGACCACATTTAATTGGATATTAAATAAAGTGCTTATCTTTACACCAACAGGTTTTATAGGCTGGATTTTTTTCTGAACTGTATTTCACAGATTAAGTAACAAGTAGAAGGTGAGCACAAAAAATTGTTGATTAAAGCACGATACACTTAGGTTAAAAATTCAACTGTGTTGGAGTAGGTAGGCTTTTGACTGTAATTAGGGGTTAAATCCAAAGAGCAGAGGGAAACTGTGGAAGGGTGCTAAGTGCAGTGAGACCAGGTCAGCACTTTCTCCTTCCCTTTCCAAGGATTCTCCAGCAATCACGCAGTGGGATGGTTTTCCATTGGATTCGGCAAGAAGCTTAAATTCCTTATGATGTTTTTGCAAAACTTGAGGTCAGGATTCATTATGCAGGGTGCTGTACAACAATTGAGGAGCATCTTCTGATGGAGCATATCAGCCCTGGAAAGGCACAGGCAAGGTTAAGAGAAGCCTGGAAACTGAATTAACCTATTGCACCTGGAGGAAGGAGATAGGGCTGATGCAGAGAGAAGTACCCAAATGGAAAACAGATGACGTTCAGGAGGAGGATAAGTTAATAGGGTGAGCAAAGACAACGTTTGGGAGGAAAAGCAATACCAAGATGAGAGGGGGAACAAGGTGTGTGTGCAGTGGCGCAGAAGATAGCTGTGTGCTTCCTTTGCTGATAGTGAAAGGCACCCTCTGGAGCTGCAAGGACACTCCATTCAGAAAAGGGCAGAGCATTGGAAGCCTGTCTGGATGGCTCAGGCACCCTCGTGAGATCAGTGGAAACAAATAGAGCAACTGCTCAGAGAGAGATGGGAACCACCAGTGTGAGCCGGAGGCATTGCAGAGGGAAGAAATAAATGAATACATTTGTGTTGAGTAAGCTGTGCTGAACCAAATGATGTCAAGCTCACACTAATTGCCATTTTTTTTCCCCACTGGTATGACATATTGTGAATGTGAGAACAAACTGATTCCTCCCTATGTAATCAAGCCTACATTTGACTTTTTGCGCATGGAGCTGGCAGCCGCCTGAGAGCGTTTTGTTGGGTTTTTCCTCCTATATGGGAAGAGAAAATTGCATTGATGCTCTGCAGCCTGCTGACAACTTGGACAACCCATCGCTGGTGCAAAGGAGTTATTCTGCCTTTGGCAAGATCAAACTGGAAGAGGTGCAACATAGGCTGGTGCTTTTTTCCCCTCCTAAATAAAGTTTACCCATTTCACAAAGCATGTAATTGTTCCAGAACTAATGTCAGACTTTGAGTTTGTAATTGCTCACTGAAGGAAGCTGGCTCCCCGCAGCGAGCCGGAGGAGGCTGGCAGGGCTACAGGTGCCATTGCTGCATGGCTGCGGTGACTCCCAGCCGCTGGCATCTCTTGGCTGAAGTTCAAGGCACAAGGTGTTAGAAAATCCCACGTGTGTTGCTGAAAGATAAAAATGGAAAGCGGTTGCAGAGCGTAATGGGGACACGCATAATGGCCTTGTGCTAATTTCAGTCTGGGGTCACTGGGCCCTCTTTTTTGCATAGTTGGAATGGCTGTGTCCAATTGGTAAAGATGTTGACAATTATCTTCTCCAGCCTCCAGAGACCACACAAACGTAAGCATTTTCCTTTTTGTTATTTTTTTTCTTTTTTTTTCCCTTTACCTTTTTTCAGTTTCTCTTTTTCATGTATTCCTGGCTTGTCATGACTTCTGACATTGATATGAGGCTACTTTTTAGAATAATTTTCTTCACTTGCTTGGTTTTTAGTAATGTAAGCATTTTGTTAATTTTTTTTTCTCTGAAGCCTTTTCTTTTGTTAAGACTTTTTAGGCTCATTTTCCCTTTGCTGCCTGTCACAGAAGTCAGCTAGCAAATTAATAGTCATTATTTCCCCTTGGGTTACAAGAAAAGTGTAAATTATTTAGAATTTTTCTCCGACTTGTTTTATTTCCAGTAAAACAAGCATTTCCGATAAAACACCAGGAAAGAGATAACAAGCTCCAGAGTTTCTGTTGTGTTTGGAAGCCAACTGCTGGACCAGGGGCAACATCTCCATTTACCCACAAGCACATACTCCGGTTTCTGTGGCAAAGAATGCTGGTGGGACGCTCTGGTGGCAGCCACAGTCTGTTCTCAAAGACAAGTTAGGATGCCTTCTGGTGCCCAGTAAGAATTCTTGGAGATGTCTGTAGTCTCCTCTGTCAGTAAGCCAGCTGAGGCAAGCCCCATGCAGCTGACTGTGTGGTAAACTGTTATGTGATCAGCCTGGAAACTCGGGACTTTTCTTAGCAGAGCATGATCTGTTTTTAAACCCTGTGCAAAAACACGGAGAATGTGGGTAGATAAGTAGCATATCCTTAAATGCATGGCTGGCAACAATGCTGTTTGAATGTGAACCTTATTTCTCTCTAATAAGTAGGTCTGCGCAATTCTTCAGTGGGACGTAGGGGTGCATGAATGCTTCCTCTCTGTCAACAGGGCAGTGCTGAAGTTGGTGAAGCAGTGTTTTGACTTCATAAAATAGATATACATTGCATTTGTACATGAGTATGGACCATAGCCTCTACAGGTGTAAACTGGACTCATGCCACCAGCACCCAAATTTTACCTTTTATCTTGCTGATCTCTTATAATATGCAGCAAATTAACCCCAAGAATTTCCCATGTCTGTACCCTAACAGTAGTTTAATCTCAGGTTTAACAGAGGGACTTTGTAAAATTTGTGTACACAGATACAATATTTCTAAATTGCCAACACCACAACAGCAGAAGCTTAAGTGCAATCTTTATTCCAATAAAGATCTGATGAAATTATGCCTAATGGTCTGCAGACTGCACTTTTATATGCACTTTCAGTGCTCCCGTTGACTTCAACTGCTGTTGTCAAGGTATTTCAGTACTACTGAGCTAAGGACCATTACCCTGTACTATTACAATACATTAAACTAATGCCACCATTTTTGCATTATAACAACAGTACCTGGCGATTGAAGGCTACTTCCAGCCCAGTAAATTGCAATCAAATATTTGCCTCAGGTTTCAAAACATAAATTATTAGTCTTTGACAAAAATGATGAGATTTCACAAGCCTGCACCTTCACTCTGGGCTTTAGCTCTAAGCACGAAGACAGAACAAACTTGGCACTCATGAACTGATAAAAGTTATTAATAGTTCTAAAACATGATGATTTTAGATTGGAAGTTGAGTAAAACTACATTTGAACTAAACTCTCATTAGCTTTCCTGCACACAGCATTGGAATGCTACAGCTAGACTGCACATATTTGAACTCACAAATCTCGTGTCCTTCAAAAGCAAAGCCATCCCCCTGAGTGCTGTTGCTGAAGTATGCACCAGGGAATATTCATACAAATGTCCTGGAGCTGAGCTCAGTTATCTGATTTCTTTTATTAAAAACAATCCACCTGTTTCTCCTGTTTGCTCTAATGTAATGGAAAATATTATACTTAAGTGCAGTTGGGAGATAGTTTTGCAGAGATGGCTGATTGCTAAGAAATTAATAATTTTAAGTACATCAAGGAAAGCAAATTCAATGATTATACAGCCTTTGCTACACTTCCTTGATCATTCATGACTTTATCTTTTATTTTACCATCTTAAAAAAAGGAAACAATAAAGAAAAAGATTAACTGCAAAGTCTTCGAGAGTTGACTGATATTACCTTCATGATAAAGTGGACCACAGACTAAGTGAAAAAAAAATATGGAACAGTGACCCTGTGTTTCCTTGGAAACCTCTGTAAACGCATCTTAAAAATGTACACAGAGCATCTTCCAGACAGACAGAAGTAAGGGCTTGACAACTAAAACAGAATCCAGATGTGCACAAAATTGGTCTTCTTCCTCTTTTGCCTATGTCACTTGTGCTGTGTATCTGCAGATAAGAGACACACAAAAATGCAGTTAATTCATCCAGCAAATCCTTCTGATAGTGTTTGCTACCCACAATCCTGAAGTTACTTGTTTATTGCTATGCACTGATTGCATTTACAATGGGAAAAGCTCACTGCTGTATCTGAATTTTTCTGTACCATTTTCCTTTAAAGAAACAGCCATTCTTCAAGAATGAAAGATGAAAACAGCCATGAAAGAACAAACAATAAAGCTATGCACAGATCTGGAAAACTGTGCTTTTCAAGACATCAGGCCAAAAAATTTCATTGCAAAGGTATTTCATGGTTCATCAAACTCTGGGCTCATTGTAAAATGCTGAAGAATTTTGCTTTTGGAACATATTCAGCTCTGATGGCAGAAGTCCTAATTTGGCATCCCTTTTCTGTACATTTGAAGTTACAGCTACAGAATCCCTACTTGTGAACTTTTCAAGCTCTCAGAACTGCATTGTCTGACTCCTGCTTGTTTTCCTTGACAGATTATCAATGCACAAAGTCCAGTGCCCTGCACACCAGTATTGGCATTATGGAAGTTTTCAAACATAATGTTGCCAGACAGTGTGACACCTCTCACACCTTGCTGAATAGACAAGTAGATTAGATAGAATAGCCTTGGCTGATGTAGAATCAGTGGGAGAGGACACTGAGCTGGTTAGATTCGGGAGACCTGGGCTTATTTCTGGTACTGCCACCTTCTTGTATTACCTGCTGCCTTTGGAGGGCATGGTCAGCTCATTGTATTTCTGGAAAATAGTGATAGAAAGCCGTCAGCTGCTGTCCTTGTGGCTTCACAGATAGCCTCACTGTCACAAGTAGGTGGCATCTGGAAGATTAAAGGCAGTAGCTCGGGACATACTTGCTGCAAAGCACGAATGTTCATGGAAGCAAAGTGTACCTCTTCCCAGCACCACCCTGCTTCCCTGGCTGTGCAGCCCCCTCGTTATTAATGGAGAATTCATTTGAATTCTTTGCACATTGGTTTGCCATTAAAATTCTGACATTTACCATGTGCAGGTAGTTACATAGTTCTGTGAAAGAGCACTGATGATGCAGTGGCATTAATTATTTGTGTTATAAAGGTGTCCACTGTCTAGAAAGTGGTTCTCAAGCAATAACCTCCTTTCGTAAGCATGCAAAGATGTGTGTGCAAATATCGTCAGTAATGCTTTACAAGACTCAACTGCACTGTGTAAAGGTTCACATCACTGAAATGTGCAGATTTTAAGCCCTGTTATCTGTAATACACAGCCCGTCAGTTTCTGAAATGAGTGCCAGAAGAAGACTGAGCACGTGGAGCTTTGTGTACCTACAATAAGAGGCTGTATTCAGGCTTCTTTGATCGAGGTTGCATCTGTCTGGGAAATAACTGTGCTCAAACGTGATCATCTAGTTCTACACAATACTTAAATTAGTTCTGCAGAGGGGTTTAAATTGAGCAAACGTATTCACTTGGAAAAGCATAGTGGCATGACTTAAAAGATTAAAGTACTCTAAGTTGAAACTGTTCTTCAAAAAGATCAGCGGATCCACAGATATGCTCTGTGCACAGTTTGGTGGATGTGGACCTCAGTAATCACATTCTCTTTCTTCAAATATCATGAATGTACATGGAGAAAGCAATTCCAGAACAGCACTGTGAGAGTTTGCATGAAAATAGTTAGGTTGTTTAGCTCCCAAAGATGGATCTTTGGATTGAGGAGAAGCCGAAGGGTCTTTCTGTGTTGCCAGAGCAACTCTCAAAATACCATGTGTAACTTCCAATGAACATGTGTCAGCTGTGAGGGTTCAATCACTGTTACATTAGTAATTCCACCCTGTTTTACAGGGCACGATGCTACACACCCTTTTTACTCTAAAAGGGTCACATTTCTTCTCTACTAGATCACGTAGGTGACCTTTTAAAATGTGTGGATAAATGAAGGAGCAATAAATTTAGTGCATCTCTTGATTAAAAGGAGCTTCTCTCACATCTCCCTCTTTTCTTCTTTTCTTTTTTAAACATGCCATTTACAAATAGTGGTGGTAGAGGACAGTTCCGAAAGTGATTTGAAATTGTATTTTATTGGACATTATAATAAATTGTGGCACTGCACTGCACAACCAAAAGATGGACACATTAGGTAGTGGCGTTGCATTATATTTCATACGCTGACTGAATGAGTTTGATGAGAGAAGACAGAGGATTAGCATGCAAACTACCTTCATTGTCTCATATTAAGAAGTGAATATTTAAGAGCTGAAAATGCAAATTTATTTCACTTACACGGCACAGATTTTTCAGTATGCAAATGTGCCACATCTGTGTATTTGTTTTGCTGCAGACACAACCAGCAAGAGTTTAGTGATGAAATCTGTTCTTAATTATGATAGCAGCTGTTGAAGCAGTAGCCATTTTTTTCCTCCTGATGTGAAGTTGCCTGATTTACTCATTTTTGTCTGCATTTGTCAGGGCTGCCAGTGCAGAGAGAGAGCTCTTTGTAAGGGGTTGCAATTTGTTTTCTGTGCGAGAGCCAGTGAAAATTGACTAAATCTGCACAGCAGGGTAGTTTTATCTTTTCTTTTCCTGCATTGCAAGCTGTTGTACCTCTGCTCCAGCACAAGAGGCCTATGAAAGTACCAAACAAATGAGTAAGCTGTTAAGTGTTCCAGCAAGTATCTTAAGCAGCAGTTCATGTAAACTAACTATGCCTTAATGAAGAAGGGAAAAACTGCCTGACATCATAGAGGTGGGACCCATGGAATTAGTATAATGCGTTGATAAATAGTTTGGAAGCTTATTTTTCCTTCCTCAATTATTTCATTCTCATATATAAGCCCAGTAGATTACTAAAGTTTGCAAACGTCAGAGAGTTTATTGCTTGTTTCTTCAATATTTTGATGACAGGAAGAAAGAGAAAGAGTGGGAAGATTATAAAAGGGTGATAAAAAAAAACAAATCTCCTTTCTGAATGAACCATTTCATACAGTAATTTTTTAATGAGGCAATGCTGTTGCAAATCAACACAGAAAACGAGCAAGAATGCTTCACAGTGAAATGAAAAATTGGCCAAAAATTGCTGTGGAAATGAAAACAGAATAAAAAGAAGACATAAGTTATTGATACTAAAACTTCTGTGCTAAGAGCCTACTGAATGAAACATTTATGGTCTCTCTACAGTCACAGTCTAATAGTCTGTTTCACACTGGATTGTTTCCACACCAATATTTTAAGCCTTGTTTTTTGTTTTTTGTTTTATCAAAGCAAGATTAAATTTAAACAGGTTTCAGCCCTGCTCCTTTCTTGATGAACTTAACCTTATCCTGCATGACTGAAACCTATGCAAATCTGGACATAGACTATACTAAGAGCAGGCAAAGACACTGAAAATATGCAAAATTTGGCATCCTTTATTGAGAGAAGTAATTTGCTTTGGCTTCCATAAATGGTAAGATTTCAGTGGACTGTGTAACTTAAGAGAAGGATTCTCCCTTTACTTTCTGCAATTCAACTCTTCCTGTTTTTCTTTTGACCTTTATACCTTAAATTTAAATAGAAGAAATTCAAGACTGTGAGAATATGAGAGGGTGCAGATAAACTTTACTCATATATGAAGGATATCTCAAATGTAAGGTATCTGACATAGTCAGTCTATAAATATAAAATGAGTTGACTTCTGGATTGTTTCACAGTAGGAGAATATGCTTAAATATGGTGAGGATGGGCACAATGGAAACTGATGTGTGGGCATAGATATAACGGTGTAATAGTCAATGAATTTTGTCCATGAGTACTTGTTCTCTTACAAAAAAAAAAAAAAAAACAAAAAAGAGAGAGAAGACAAAGAGAATTACACAGTAGATTATGGTAAGGATATAAGATGGAATCATTAGAATCACTTTAGTTGGAAGAGACCTCTCAGATCATCTAGTCCAACCATCAACTCATTACCATCATACCCAGTAACCACGTCACTCAAATAGTACAAATGCATAGTAGGTAGACTTGAAGACAGTATTTTATCCAGTGATGGGTAAAACATAATGTGTCAGGGCATATCTTGGGGTACCACTGCCCATTTACTTACAGAGAACTATTGCTCTGTATTGCTAGGTTACAAAACTACTGGAACATAAAACACATTTTTTTCTTTATTATGTCCTGTCTTCTCAGTGGACTGAGCATTAGATGTTTCCAATAGATGTTTCTACATGGTCATGTGAACGAGTGACTCAAGGCTCCCATTGTATTCCATTGAAATAAATAAAGTATTTTTTGAGTGCAGTTAATCTGACCTTCCCAAATGTCCATTTAGGATAAGAGAAATGTTTAAAAGCATATGATCCTTTCCACTGACCAGTGAGGGAAACTACAGCAGTTAGCTTATGTGTTGATGTCTACAATTAGACAAATAAATCCCTGGCTTTTTGTGTCTGTTTTGTATTGCTTCTATGCCAAGCCTGTTGCATGCCTAAATAATTACTCTATGTTTGAACAGCAATCACTGAAGCTGTAGTTGTGAATTGCATATTAGTCACTTAGTGGATTTCCCCCCCTCAAAAAAAGCACCATTTAGAAGGCGTTATAGGTTTTAGCAAGGTGTCTTCACACTTCAGTATCGTGATTACAGTAATAAATACACAGAAATGTTGCTCCATAGCATTATATCACTGAAATTTGCTGACACTGTAAATTGAAAATGAGATACAGTGAATTATGACTTATGACTTCAGCATGTGTTACAGAGGGTACTTTCGGAGAAGAGGTGCATATTATACTAATTGCACTGCGAAAGCACACTGTAGTAATACTTCAAATAATCATGCTTCAAAGTGACAACATTTTCTTAAAAGATGTCTTCACAGGGGTGCTGTCTGGTCCAGCTTTTCATGTCTTTTTCTTATTACAAAAAGCAAACAGAAAAAAAAAACCCAAAACAACGACAACAGAAAACCATTTACTTTTGTGTTGGCAAATGTTTTCAAATATGTTCTGTATAAAAACAAAGGTCCAATACTGCATTTGGATCAATGCATGTGGGTGTAAAGCACTTGAGGCAGCAAAATCTTTGATCCCCTGGATGAGTTAGTGTGAGAATAAGGGAGATAGCTTCTTCTCATTTAGGCAGAGAAAAGATTTAAAGACATACTAGAGATGTCACCCCCCTGCTGTCTGGTAACTTACTGGCTGTCAGCCAAGATAAGGAAAAAAGATGCCCTGTATTCAACACCCCAGAACCCAGTGGTTAGAAACGTCTTCTCTCAGGAATTTGTAGAGGAAACCACGCCTGGTCCCTGCTGATCAGATCAGCAGTTTGGAGCAGACCCTCAGGGCTACTGATGAAGAAATGGGGCATTTGCTGCACTCCTGCTTTTCCAGCCCACTGCCTCACATTCCCACAAATAACACATCTAAACCGAGAAGGGAGACAGCACCCAAGGGAGGTGAGCACACACTTATCCCAGCACTCATCTCCAGCATCCACCCCATGTGGGGTGCATTGATTCTAATTTTTGATTGAGCCAGGAGTTGGACTTCTTGCGGATCCCTACCAACTTGGGATGTTCTATGATTTTGCTCTCAGGTATTTCAACAAGAAAACATTATCTTTGATATGTAGATAAAAACTATAGGAGAACTTGGCTCCATTGGAGGGAAAGGCAAATTTTTCTCATCACATTTTTTTAATGTGGAAGAATTCCTTCATTTCAAAATTCCCCTCTTTGTTTCTTACTTTTTCAGGGAACAAAAATATCATAAAATCAGAACACCTGGTTTCAAATCAAATACAATGTTTTGATTGATGTAGTATGATTAATTTACCATTCCTGTTTTTCTTTTTTTCCTTTTTGAAGAAATAACAAAACAAAAATGTTCACCTCAAACATGAGCAGTTTTTCTTACAATTTTCACTTCAGCTAGTAACCCAGAAAATCCATTATTTTCACATTTTTAATTCATGGTAAAGTCTTAGGAGCTATTTTGGCCTGTCACTTGATGGGCATATTGCATAAAATATCTTAAATATTTATGAACGTATCAAACTCGATGACACAAGTAGCTTGCCTATCAGACTTGTTTTTCAAAGTAAACTTTACAGATGGAACTCCTTATAATGAAGAAAGTATTGCTTAAACTTATGTCAGAATATAAGAAAGCATTTCATTATAAAAACACAAGGCTTAAAATTAAAGAGGGAGGGGGACCCAGACGGCATTTTTTTTGTCCTTCCTATGCTGGGTTACTGTGGACTGAACTGTACTAAATGTTTAATTCATGGCCAAGAAATATGTGATTTTTAGTAGGTTTTCCTGCTGGAGTACAGCTCTCTGTGACTTAATTGGAAATTTAATTTAATTTAAATTGAAAAGTGTTTTTCATTTGTGAAGTATTCCCATCAGAAATCTAGGGTATCTTACAGAATTAAATTCTGTATCACTGCTAAACTCTTACTTGAATATTTCTCATCTGTGTTCTCCCACAGTTACAAGTTTCTGTGTTTGAAATTTGCATTGTGTGTATTTGATGAGACATTCCCTTATTTAATGCATCCATTTTTTCCCTAAAGAAAAGGTGACAATGAAAATAAATAAGGAACAGAGAAGTTGGGAAGTGATTAATTTCTTGAGCTTTTGCTGAGATAGTGTTACAGTAAACCCAGAATATAGTTGTTTGGTGTACTGAACAAGTGAATACAAAAGCCCCCTCTGTTGCCCCAGGGGAACCTGCTGGCACATTTCCAGGAGCATCAGGACAGCATTTGCATTACACAGGGCAGATGTCACTGCCTTTTTCTTTAATATGGATTTAAGGGCTACAGAATCACAGAACCACAGGACGGCTGAGGCTGGCAGGGCCTTCTGCATCCCTCAGGCCCAACCCCTCTCAGGGCGGTTGCTGGAGATCCCCATGAAGGGGACCCCTCAGCCTTTGGGCTGCCTGTGCCAGTGCTCTGTCACATACACAGCACAGGAGTGCTCCTGGTGTTGAGAGGGAACCTACTGTGCTCCAATTTGTGCCCATGGCCTTTTGCTCTGGCACTGTGGCACCACTCACAGGAGCTGCATCCTCTGTGCACCCATCCTTTGGGCATTTGTTGAGCCTCCTCTTCACCAGACTGAATAGTCCCAGATCTCTCAGTCTCTCCGTATAGCAGAGGTGCTTCTGCTCCTTCATCATCTCGGTCACCCTCTCTTAGACTCTCTCCATTAAGTTCAGGACTCTCTTGTGCTGGGGAGCCCAGTTCTCCATCTCAGTTGGTATTGTGACCTTCTCCTGTCAAGATGGAATGCTTTTTGGGGCCGCTGCTCTTTAACACAGCATAAGGAACAGGGAATGTAAAGCTATATTTCTTTAAAAACCGTTTGGAGGTGGTGCTCGGGGACATGATTTAGCAGAGGATTGTTAGAGTTAGGGTACTATGGTGAGGTTGTGGTTGGATTCGATGATCATTAAGGTCTTTTCCAGCCTGAGTGATTCTGTGATTCTATTCTATTCTATGTATACTGAAGACAACAGGCATACAAGAGGCATAAGAGAAGTGCATGCCTTTGGTCACACTTCAGTAGGTTCTTATGCTAAGTTTTAGGGAAAATCAGTGTTTAATTGTAAAAGCACAAGTTCTGTTTCAGTCAGCAGTGTACTATGGAATATGCTTAACAAGACAAGTCCTGGCATTTTGGCCTTGTGAATTACTGCCATCAGTGCACTTCAGATATTGCTAAAAGAGTGATGGAAGAGAGGAAGGAGAATGGGACAAATTAATAAAGGGGAATTAAATAAACAAAAGAGCTGGCTGCTAAACTGCTAACCAGCTGTGTTTCTGCTCAGATGATTATTTCTTCTCTCAGCACTGGAACAGCTGGAAAAGGTGATTTGAATCATAGAGTTATCCGTCACGGCGTTAACTAGATCAATCTATGCCCGTGACAGGGGGCAGTAGGCCCCTGCCCCTCCATCCACCCCCAGCCCCACAAAATGGGAAGGAAGGAAGGGAGGAAAAAAAAAAAAACAGTGGCAACAATCTATGGAAGAAAACTTATTTTACTAACTATGATATTGGAATGCAAAATAACACAATATAATACAATCTAATTGAAATTGAGACTAATAAATCAAATAAGACAGGAGAGAGAGTTCCTGAGACCGAGTCAAACCTGAAAAGCTTGGAACGGCCAGGAAAGCACCTCCAGCACCCACTGCCAGGCAGTAAGAGACCGCCCCACCCGGAAAGGTCAGATCCCATGACTTCCGTCATGTACAGGGATAGGTACACGGAGCTGGAGCATTAACACTTTAGTTCCAGTACACTACATGATGTATTGATGTGGAATACTGAAAACCAAACAACGTGAAACCATGACATTTGCCAAGTGTGTGGAGGAAGGGACAAAAAGGCTGTGGCCTAAGGAGAGCGTAGAGTGGGGAGGACTTCAGGGTTTGTTGGGTGTCCAGACTTGAGACCCAAACCCACTATATCCTATATCATTTGAGGGACTAATTTTGAAAGTCTTAGTTTGGGGTTTAAAAAAGAATTAGTGAACTCATTTTCCTAAGCGTGTGGCACTGGAAAAAGACAAAGTGGGAAGTAGGTGGATCAATATGAACTATATATGGCCTTATTCTTATTTATGGTAAGGTCCCTTTATCTGGCTTTGGCATTATAAAGCAGCCCTAAAATTAGTGTAGAAATTGCAATTTAAATTCCATTACATTCACTGTAAAGAGATTCACTGTCAGGATGAAGGAGGAGAGGCATAGTTTAGTGATAATGAGAATCAGGCCCATTATTCCCAAGAAATTCATTTTGTTTGAGTGAGAGAAGGGGAACTTCTAGGTCATTTCAGTAGTTATTTTATTCTGTAAAGAATAAATAGAGGAGACTCTGTACCACTGGCAAATTTGATCTATAATGCCTCATGCACAATCAGATTGTTCAAATGAACCTTGATTGCTGCAGAGAAGTGTAAGAGAGACTGACAGGTAGTACTTGGTTTGCAGAAAATAAGTCTTTGCTCTGCAGCTGACTGACTTGTTCACCTTAGCCTGCAGATCTGATAAATGTATTTTTATCGGTGGGTTTGCACACAGCTACCTCTGTTCTCAAGTAAGCTTCTTTTTTACTGGATGCATTTGACAGCCAGTATTTGTATGTGAATAAACATACACTCGGGAAAATATAGCACTTTGTTCCTCATTGTGCTGTTCCAAAACACTTTGACTCTCGTTTCCCCAAGCCAGGAGCACTTATGTCATTGATAAAAGTGCTCTCCATGTTTAGCAGTGTTTGAAGGCCTTTCTCCCTGTTCAGAAAACAGCGGTGCACTCTATTTACTCACTTTTGTTCATGGCTTAAAGATGTCTTAAGAGATTTAACTGAGGTAACTTATCAGATGAGGCCAAATGTTAACTATTTAGCCAAAATGGTAAATATTTTGAAAAGCGGAGAGTTCACAAAAGCAATAAGTGATTACAGTGGCTATTCTGGATTAGATACAAGTAAATGACCCTTATGAAATCTGGTGATAAAAATTTAATTTTGTACTCCCATTCATGACATACTGGGGAAAGTTAATGGCATTTTTACTTCTGCTATTGTATGTACAATAACGCTTATTTATATTATAGTCATATTTATATACAACAACCCAACCCAATGGTTATTATAACACTAGTGTAAAGTATTTCTGTTATTGTGCTCTTCTTGCTTTGCAAATAATGACATGCAGATCAAAAAAATAGGTATATCTTTCTAAGGCATTTGTTCCTTGCTTTCTTTTAATTCCTTATGGGGTGTTAATACAATCAGGTGGCGAACACAGAAAGGAGAACTTGGGTTAATAGTCTGTAGATCAGTCTTTTTATCTCTCTGGAGGATTTTATCTTAGAGCTGCAGCAGAATGATGAGATATATGACTGGGTTTCATTTTAATTAATGTTTTAGGCTTCCCTTCCCAGAGAGCTTGGATGAAGATGGTAGGATCATATTGCACCAGTGTGTCAGAAGTGTTGAATAACACACTTATTTCTCTGCATGGAAAGATTCAATAATGAGTTCACAGGTGTTAAATTAGAATGATTTCAATCTATTGTATAAAGTCAGACACCAATTAATTTCACAGTCTTGGTTAGTGAAAACTGAAGAATAATCAGGTAACAATTTTAAAGTTCTGTATTAAATTACTTCCACGGTACTGCAGCCTTAAATCTAGCAGGTTTTGTTGTTGTTGTTGTTGTTGTTGCTGCTGCTGTTGTTTTTTTTTAAATTCATGTTTCCTAAAGAAAGACTGGCCTTAGAGATAGGAAGCACAATTGGTATATGACACAATAAATTTGACTAATTATATCTCTCCTGGTAGTACATAAACATTGTCTTCCCCCAAATCTCTGCTAAGGTTAAATTCTATTTGGGATAATGCTGAAATGCAATGCAGAAGTAGTGGCTTTCTGGAATTAATGAACATTTCTGCTGTTTTGGGTGTCTCTCGTGTTCTGATTACAGGATTTGACGCAAGGCTCTTATTAAGAAAATGTCTCATTAATACACTACCTCTATAAGGAAAGAATCCTCAGCAGACATTCCCTCCCATTCAGCAGATCACAACACAAGGTCCATGCCACAGCCATTTAAACATGAAATGGAACCAAGCAACCTAATTAAAATAATATCTGCTGAATCTCTATGTGCCACCGAAGACTCATACATGAAGTAATCATTTTCTGGAAAAGGTTTCATAAACAGAAAACAAAGGAAGCGTCTAGTTTCAAAGAAAAGACAAAGAAAAAAAGCAAAGGAGGGAACAAAACATTTATTTATAATTAAAAATACATAAGTTCAGCCTCAACCAAAACTGCATTTAAATTAAAACAGAGAGAAAAAGACTGAATGCTCATTTTCTGTAATACGTATTAACCCAGATAATGTTTTCCAAAAATGTTAAATGCTACAAAATGATTAAAGACTATCTAGGAGCCTTGACATGATCCAGACCCACAAATATACACATAAATAATGGGGAAAAAAAAAAATAGTGGATAAAACCCTTCCCTGAACAGAGTTGTGAAAAGGACTTCCAAACATAATTTAAAAGCTGTTTAATCCCCCTCTTCCCCAAAGTACATGTGACTTGCACTGGATTCAAGCAAGAGTAAATTCATCCAGTCCGAATTAGTAGTACTAGCAGCACTTCAGTAGAGTGGGAGTGGGAGAACGATTCTTTCAAAGCTTGTATTAAGTAAGCTTGCACTCAGTGAGTAAGTAGCTTCTGTTAATAAGGCATCTATAAAAATCCTTCTTTTATCTATGTTTGCATTCTGTTGATACTAATGTAAAGATAAGCTACAGAAGAGGGCTGACTTCTGAGCGTTGCTCATGCAGCTGATGACAAGGGATGATAGAAACTCTGCCAGGGCTGAGCGCTGGTGAAGGATGCTAAGAGGAGCAGGTCTGACTTCACTGAGCAATCAATACACAGCATCTGAAGGTGAAAGGAACTCCAGAGCATTTGAAAAATATGTAAGGTATGTGGGAAGAAACTTGAGGACGTTTGCAAATCTGTCTTTGGATCATTTTCTGGGTGGACTTGTTATTGCTACGCTTTTTTCACAGCTTGTGTATGAGTGCATTTTGGAACTGATGTTAAGGCCAGGTATGACAGTCATTACCACTTCTGAGTGATGGTGTCTATATACTTATAATGTTGCTACAAAGCAACCGCAGGTGGTTCATTCACATCTTGTGTGACAGTCCTGGTTCTGCCCCTTGTAACTGATGAGATTAGGTTGGCCTTTGAGAGAGTGATGTCTTAATTCCATTGGCAGAAGGTCTGGGGATGTCAAATCATTGCACAGGAGCCCAACAGAAATCCTCCCCTCAGGCCAGGCAGTTGTTCAGGGCAGGACTGGATAAAGCCATGACTTCTCATTTTTCTTGTTTTGACGTTTTCAACATTCGTTTTGTTCCTATTAAGAACAGATCACTTAAAATCCCAATAGTGAAGATATTCCTTGGAATTCTTAGAGTAAAAACATGGACATCTGTCATTTGCAGAATGCAAGGCACTCCTTGTGCCTCTCTGACCATCCAGACATGTGGTTCCAGACATGAGTCCACTCTGGGCTGGACAGCAATGGCATCCCGAGACATGCCAAATATCGACTCCTTCAACATGGATGTGGGCAGCTCCTAGCTCCCCTGGAGGCCAGTGGTGATTGCTCCCAGCTCTCCTGCCCAGCAACATCATTCTCTGTGCCAGTAGCATCCATGGATCCACACTCTCTGGCAGAAACCTGGCAAGTCTGGGGACCTCTATGTGAGAGATTTGCATTGAAGTCTTGCAGTATTTTTGAGAAGTAATCTACTACCACGAGACTGAGCTATTCTTGAGGCTCCGGGAGAAAAAGAGAATCTACCGCCTGTGGAAGGAGGGATGGGCAACTGAGAATGAATACAAGGAAGCCGTTAGGATGTGTAGAGGTGAAATCAGAAAGGCAAAAGCCCAGCTTGAATCTAACCTGGCCGCTGGGGTGAAAAGGAATAAGAAACTCTTTTATAAATACATTAACAGTAAGAGGAGGACAAAGGAGAATATCCACTCTTTGCTGGATGATGCTGGGAATGTGACCACTGAGGATAAGGAAAAGGCGGAGGTTCTGAATGCCTTCTTTACATCTGTCTTTAAAGGTCAGACCAGTTATCCTCGGGGTACTCCTCTCTCTGACCTGGTAGTCTCGCCTGGGGAGCATGCTAAACCCCCTGTGGTTCTGGAAGAAACGGTCAGAGGCTTACTACTCCAACTGGACTGCCACAAGTCCATGGGGCCGGATGAGATCCACCCGAGAGTGCTGAGGGAACTGGCGGGGGTGATAGCCAAGCCGCTTTCCATCATCTACCAGCGCTCCTTGTTGACTGGTGAGGTCCCAGAAGACTGGAGGCTTGCCAACGTGACTCCCATTTACAAGAAAGGTTGTAAGGAGGATCCGGGGAACTACAGGCCTGTTAGCCTGACCTCGGTTCCAGGGAAGGTTATGGAACAGATTGTCTTGAGGGAGATCATGCGGCATGTGTGGGATGGCCAGGGGATCAGGCCTAGCCAGCATGGGTTCATGAAAGGCAGGTCCTGTTTGACCAACCTGATCTCCTTTTATGATATAGTGACCCATCTGCTGGATGAGGGAAAGGCTGTTGATGTGGTCTACCTAGACTTCAGCAAAGCCTTTGACACTGTCTCCCACGGTATTCTCCTGCAGAAGCTGGCAGCCCGTGGCTTGGACGGGTACATTGTTGGATGGGTAAGGAACTGGCTGGAGGGCCGGGCTCAGAGAGTGGTGGTGAATGGAGTTAAATCCAGCTGGCGACCGGTCACGAGTGGTGTTCCCCAAGGGTCGGTACTGGGGCCTGTCCTCTTCAGTATCTTTATTGATGACTTGGATGAGGGCATTGAGTGCACCCTCAGTAAGTTCGCAGACGACACCAAATTGGCTGGGAGTGTGGATCTGCCTGGGGGTAGCGAGGCCCTGCAGAGGGATCTGGACAGGCTGGAGAGCTGGGCTGAAGCCAACGGGATGAGGTTCAACAAGACCAAATGCCGAATCCTGCACTTTGGCCACAACAACCCCAGGCAGCGCTATAGGCTTGGGGCGGAGTGGCTGGAGGACTGTGTGGAGGAAACGGACCTGGGGGTGTTGATTGATGCTCGGCTGAACATGAGCCGACAGTGTGCCCGGGTGGCCAAGAAGGCTAACGGCATCCTGGCTTGCATCAAAAACAGTGTTACTAGCAGGAATAGGGAGGTAATTGTCCCCCTGTACTCTGCACTGGTGAGGCCGCACCTCGAGTATTGTGTTCAGTTTTGGGCCCCTCATTGCAAGAAAGACATTGAGGCCCTGGAACGTGTTCAGAGGAGGGCTACGAAGCTGGTGAGGGGCCTGGAGCACAGGCCTTATGAGGAGCGGCTGAGGGAGCTGGGATTGTTCAGCCTGGAGAAGAGGAGGCTCAGGGGAGACCTTATAGCACTCTATAACTTCCTGAAGGGAGGTTGTGGTGAGCTAGGGGTCGGCCTTTTCTCTCGTGTACACAGTGATAGAACTAGAGGCAATGGTTTCAAACTGCGCCAGGGGAGATTCAGGCTGGACATTAGGAAATATTACTTCTCGGAAAGGGTGGTCAGGCATTGGAATGCACTGCCCAAGGAGGTGGTGGAGTCACCGAACATGGATGTGTTCAAGAGACGTTTGGATGTTGTGTTGAGGGATAGGATTTAGCTGGGGAGTATTGGTGATGGTTGGACTGGATGATCTTTTAGGTCTTTTCCAACCTTGATGATTCTGTGATTCTGTGATTCTGTGACTGGCTGCCGCACTCTGAAAGTATGGTCCCGATTCAGATAGCCCCATTGCTGGAAACAAAGCCCAAAAAGTACATTATTAATTCAAGTTGCCTTGTTCCAGCTGCTATGCATAAAGCTGGCTCCATAGTTATTATCAAATATGAAATGCACTTCTAACATCTTCCTCTTAAGTGAATTAATGTCATCTGAAACATATTTATGTCTGTGTCAGGTACCTGTGGTCAAAAGGGATAATTTTACTGAAAGTTCTAATGCACATTATTTCAAATGGTGTTTTCTCAAAATGTTGCATTTATCAAGGAGCCACAGATGCATCAATATCCTTGAGACTGTCTGTTTCCTTTCTTGATTGTCCTTCCCAAAGCATGCTGCGGTTTCTGAACAAATGAAACATAGATAAACAGCACAGGACTTACATTTGCTTGTCTTACAGAGGGGAAGGGTTTTGAAGGATAACTACAAGTGAAGTCCAATGCCAGGAAAGGTGAAAGTGTGCCTTGCATACATACAGAGTATTTTATACGCAGCCATTACTTAAAGTAAACCCATAAAAGAATAATTGTAAATACATGGTAAGAATTTTAAAAGGTTCAGCAGTGACCTAAATTGACCATCAAAAAATGACCACCAGCTCAAATGTGGACAGAAGTAGGTTGAATTCAGCAAGAATGCTCTTGAAAATATCAGCATTGTTGGTTTTTGTGTGTGGGTTTTTGTTGTTGTTGTTGTTGTTGTTTTTTAAGAAAAAGGCAAGATTGGAGATAGGAAAACAGCGAGCATGTTCTGGTCTCTGTCAAATGACATTTGCTGTCACTAAGAGCAGAGAAAGTAGTAGAAACAGAGGATATTTAGGGGATGCAACAAAAGTACATTCCTCCCCTATCATGAATTTGATGAATTGCATGCGTTCTGCTGTGTTTCTCTCGCAGGGCATTCAGAAGCAGTAAAACGACACATACACTCATTTTGTTTAAATGACAAGTCTTCCGTTTGGAAAAACTGATGAATGAAGTGCCACATGTACAGCGGTGCAGGAGATCTCATTTCTCTCTGGGCTGGAAAATGCTTATTGTGCTGAAATCACGTAATTGCAGGCATGTTGTTTTGTGTAAACAGGGGGCTGCTGCGCGGGCAGGCTGCACACACCTGGGTGCTGGGCTCAGAAAATGCTGTTGGAACTTTGGCCAGCACTGCCCGCCAACACCTTGCAATGGAGCCATGTGGACGGTGCTTCCCTGGACTCGTGCACTGCCAAAACATTCGGCATGTCATCCTGCCGCTTGACAGACCAATTCTTTTGGGCCAAAGGATGCAGTCTGTTCTGCCAGTCCTTGTCCTTTGCCTGGCAGGTTTACCCAACAGCTCATGCTTCCTCCTGATTACCATGCCGAGGCCTCTTGTCTATGATTATCTCACTTCTCCCGCTATCTCCTCAGCTGCCCATAAACAATTTTTTTCACAGGCTAGGTGTCGTTGTCTTGAGGCCTTCTCAAAGGTCCACATCTCTGATACACAGAGCAGGTTGGAGAGCGCGTGTGCATAACAGTTTTGTTTATGCATCTCTGGAGGGTTCCTTGTCTCTCCACACAGGCTTCGTGTTTCTCTGGGGCACTGGTGCCAGCTCTGGCCTCCTCACAGTCCCCTTGGAGCAGTCATTGTCCTCCACGATGACACTTCTGAATTAGGCGAAGCTATTTGTGTTATCCATTTTGCAACCTTCTGTTTTAACATCTTCACTGCTTATTCTTTAGAGGTCTGTGCTGTACAGTATGCTTCTGGTTGCGGTAAAATCATCCAAGCATAGCCCTGTTTTCTTTTGAAACCTGCTTAATGATCATCAGGCACATGTGCAGATTTAGTTTTTTCTTTCTTTCTGTTGTGCATACCTCTTGCATCAGGTGCAGCAGGAGATAGGTGAGCTTTTATCCCTGGAATGATCATGAAGTGTTTCCCATAGAATTTTCAGAGAATGACCCAGTAACCTATCTCAGTAATATCCAAGAGGATGTGTTTGGGTATACTGACTATGCCTGTATCACCTGCCTCACAGAAGCCTAAAGTCATGCAGGCAGATTATTCACTTGCAGCAAAAGTATGTCAGGTCAGTGAAAAGGCTTTTGTCACAATCCCACATCATATCCTTACCTCTAAATTAGAGTGATATGGATTTGAAGAATGGAATATTCAATAGACAAAGAAATGGTTGGATGGTTACAACCAGAGGGTTTTGGTCAATGGCTCTGTGTCCATGTAGAGGCTGGTGACAATTGGTGTCCCCCAGGGATCTGTCTCAGGGCCAGTGCTCTTCAACATCTTTGCCAATGACATAGACGGTAGGATCAAGTGTACTCTCAGCAAGTTCACAGATGACACCAAGCTGAGTGGTTCTGTTAATAGAATAAAAGGAAAGGATGCCATCCAGAGGGACCTGGACAAGCTTGACAAGTCAGTCCATGGGAATCTACTGAGGTTCAACATAGCTAAGTGGAGGTTGTTGCACTTGTGTTGAGGCAATCCCAGATATGCCTACAGACTGAAGAGAGAGAAGAGCTCATTCAGAGCAGCCCTGCAGAGAAGGACTTAGGGATCCTAGTGAACAAAAAATTTCACGAGCCAGCAGTTTATGCTTGCAGCCCTGAAAGTCAACTGTATCCTAGGCTGCATCAAAAGAGAGGTGGCCAGCAGGAGGAAGAAGGGAGTTGTACTTCATCTAGTGGTTGGCAATCCCGCCTGCAGAAGGGGAGCTGGAACCTGATGATCCTTGAAGTCCCTTCCAACCCAAGCCATTCTCTGACTCTGTGGTTGTCCCTCTCTGCTCTGCCCATGTAAAGTTCCATCTGAAGTAGTATCACATCCAGGCCTGGAGCCCACAGCACAAGCAGGATGCGGAGCGCTGGAGCAGTTCCAGAAGAGTACCGCAAAGGGCTGGAGCACCTCTCCTATGAAGACAGTCTGAGAGAGCTCGGCTTTTTCAGATTGGAGTCTTCCAATAAAGGAGGGAGTCTGACTTGTGTTTGGCCTCTGCAGGGGTGCAAAGTCTGTTGTGATGCGGTTGGATGTAGTGGCTAGATAGAGAAATGTTTGAGCTGGCGAGTGGAGATGACCTCTTGTAGTCAAGGAGGAAGCCTGAGCTATCAAGCTTGAAACTGGCCAGCAGTCGCAAGACAATCAGAATCAGAGCTGTTTATTTCAACAGCATCATCTGACATGTGGAAAGTAGCCCAGCGATTGTGACCGTAGCATAAGCAAAATTACTTTTGAGCGCTTGCTTTTATTCTGTTACCTGTTACCTTACCCCTTTTTTGTCTTCCTGATCAAAGTCTTTGAGGGTCTCAAATCCAGGTAGCATCTGCTTCTTGTCTGTCTGGGAAGCACCTGGTGTATTGAAAATATTCTGGCAGTAAACAAATGAAGATGATAATAACAGCAGTGTAAAGTATACAAGTTGCAAAGCAGAATTACTGACCCCCCACACAGAGTATGGAGGTCTGGGACAAATTTGTCCTTTCATTCACATAAGACAAATGAGTTGCTGCTTTGGTTTGTGGGGAAGCAGAAATTTGTTTTTCTGGACTCAGATTGGAAGGGAAAAGCAAAAAAAAAACAAAAACAAAAAAAACCCACCAAAAAAAAAACCTCTGCTCCTGATTATGCTGTAAATCAAATTAACTTTACATGTCTGTTATGTCTTTTCAAGTTTACTGTTCTATGAATTACTGCCTTCATGTTTACACTGTTAAAAGTCTATTGCATTAGTAGGCAGCAATCACCACAGCTTTGCTTCGCATTAGCAAAAAGCGGAGGGAAAAAAACCTTCTTTCCCAAAAAGGACTGTCAGGGATTACTGTGTGTGAACATCGTGACAGACCAAACAGCCTCCAGGGCGCTTATCTCCACTGCTGCTCACTTCATGTTTTATCCATTAAATGAACATGATGATGGTATTTCTTCTTATTTCTTGACATCACTTCTACTATGCTGGCGAAATTTAACATGCAGTCATCTTGGCTCAGTTCAGTTTCACTGAAGCAGCAATGTCATACACATTAGCTTTGAAGAAATAATTTTCTTTTTAATCACGGAGTTAAAAAACTCCCTTCTTCACTGGGCGCATTCTGAAGAGAAGGACTTGGGTTAAGCAGGTTTAAATTTGGTGAGATTAAGACAGATATGCAAGGCTTTTCTCACATTACCAGGTATTTATTCCCGTCCTGTTATGTGGGGAGTATATACATTTTAAACATATTTCAGTAATACAATCAAGTTAGTCACAGTGAGAAGTCAGCTGTTAAGACAGTAGCACTATGATCTATAGCTCTTTTTAAAGGGTCATTCAAAGAGAAGAGGAATTGTTCAAGGAAATGGGTTTATTATAAATGTACAGGGATTGCGTTCAAATAATGGAGTTGATGTTCCCTGGGAAAAAGCTTTCCCTTTCTTCTCTGTTGTATGTCATTCCTTGTTTGCATTTTTAAAACATTTTCATTGCACTCTGTGGAGTTTCCTCACTTCTTCTGTTAAGAATTTAGCAGAGCTGAAAGCGATATTTGTCTACAATTTCTCTGGGAAAAGAATAACAACTGCTACAGAGAAGACATAGAATTTCTGATTGTTGGGTTTTCCCATAAAACTAAGTACAAAATTGCATATTGCCTCGCGTGATTGTCTTGGAGCTGCAGCTTCATTTGGTTGTGACAGGATGAGAGGGCATACATGCCCAGCTGCCAGATGGGATTTGCATTTGCAGGAAAATTCTGGTTTGGACAGGACTATCATAGTGCCCTGCTGCTCACCTTCCTTGGTACTGTACAGACTGCTTTCTTCAAAGATCGGTTCATCTCCTCTGCATCTGATGTAGAAAATACATCAGATACAGCAAGAACTTCCCAGGTCCCAAGTTGGATTTCCCCAGAAAGTGATTTAACTTGCTGCCTTTATCTTCAATAAATCATGGCAGCCAGACAACACAATCCGTTGCCATTCACATCTTGCTTTGTATGAAAGTTACCCTTAACCTAACATAAGCTATTTGATCCTTCTAAAACTGCAAGCTATTTGTGGTGAGGCCCTGCTTTTCAAATACTGCGCTGAAACAATTATTTTACCCTGTCTGTCTTCCTCCACATCCACTGTTGTTGTCATTGTTTTTTGTCCCCAGCTTATTTAATCTGCCGTATCTAAATCCAGTGTAAATAAATACAGGAAAATTCTGCTCATTTGATTTTGTATGATGATGTTTAACAAAATCAAAATTCATGTTGTAAATAAACACTGAAGAATGACGCAGATGTACGTTTGATGTGAGACTAATTTCTCAAATGAAGAAAGTCTGCAATAGCTTCCTCACTGCAGCACTGTGTAGCAAAAGAACTTCACTCAAAAATCATCTCTATCTTAGAGGAGAAACTAAAAAAAAAATATCTTCATTTTAAGGTATCCTGGTAGATGTAGTTATTAAGTAGATTGAGTCGATGTTGTCCATAGCTGGAAATGGAGTCTGTCCTCTAACCTTAGTGCATTTTTGGAGGGGGAGAGAGCAATTTCTTCACTCCCTCACATCCATGTCTCCCCCACAGAGACACCAGGCACCCATATACTTCTAGTGTGAAACCAAACGGTTCTGAATTCAGAGCCCCAGGTTTTAGGGACTGGAGTGGGCCAGCCATGCTGTGCAGAGCTTAGCTCTTCTCTCCATCCACAGCCCTGTGCTATGAACACCTAGTAGTTCATATCCAATGAAGCTGACACGTGCTCCCACCTAGGTGTTCCCAAAGTCATTTGAAATGTAAGACAGGGAGGTGCCTTCATGGGGGGGCAGATATGAAGCAGGACCTATGGGACCCAGGCTCATCTGTAACAGTAGCTGGAAGGTGGAAGAGCCTCATAGTCCTCAGATGGCACAGAACCCTGCTGTTGTCTACCAGATCCAAATCTAACTTGTCTAGGAACTGCAGCCACCACTGGATCTTGCTTTAAAGTAGAAGTGTAATATATTCAAGAGCAATGTTCTGCTTTGAAATTGTGGAAAATAGCTATACTTATGTCATCTGACATTAAATTTTTCATTCTGAGTTTCAAATTTTTCAGATCCATTTTTCTTTATCACTCTGGTTTCCTTGCACCAAGGAGATCGCTTTAGTTTGTATCATTTTTTGCATTAAGAATTCACAGCCTTGATCTTTCAGTAAAGGACTCAGAGATAAAATTTATATTTGTAATGCTGAAAAATTATTTAAAAAGTGATGACTTAAAGCTTCAATTCAAATTAAAACTATGCCATTTAGATTGAAGTACTTGAGGATTATCTCCATAGGCTAGTTTGTAATTGTTTTTGTCTTCGAGTAGTTGGCAGAAGGCATTTTAAAAGCCAAAGCTATACTTGGTAGGAATGAAAGCTAGTTAAACATTTGTGTCTAAAACATTTTTCAATGAAAAATCAAACTTTTTCCTAAAAATACCATGCTTCTTCAAAAATCTTTGATTGGTTCATTCTTTTTGGGCTGAAAGTGCCAAAGCCTGAAAAGTACTTTGGCTGTTGTATATGAATGGCTTATATCTTTTTGCAGAAACTTTGCAAGCAGTTCTGTAGTAGCACAACGGAGACAATAAGGCTTGCCTGGAATTCTGGATCATTAATCAGTGCTCTTTATACAGAAATGTTGCTTGAATTGGCACAGTCCCACACATTGATGGGAAAGAACTGCAGAATGAAGTCCTTTTATTTAACAGCAAAAAAATAACACTCTAGAAGCATGACTAGCAATATTAAACTAAAAATAGTTGCTTTCTTTGACTTTTTAGCTGATTAATTGGTTATGTAAGAGAAATATTTATAGCATAGAAGCAGCTCAACCTGCTGCATGCCCAGAAAGCATAGCATGACATGGAAAATTTTAGGAGAACAGCTAAAATGAAAAAGACTTTTCTTCACTTTCTTGTTATTCGAGTGCAATGCAGTGCAAGGATATGATATGACATGATATGATTTAGAACTGGGTACAGGAGATGGCAACCAAAAACTGAACCTCAGTAGCCCCTTAGTTGTTCCTTGGACTTGTACATTTTTCTAGAATTAGATGAAAAACTAGATGTAGAACTAAAATTGATTTGTGGATTACAGTAAATTGAATGCAGTAATGATAACGTCTCAGGCAGCAGTGTCATTTCCTCACTATTTCAACTGATTTTGCCTTGCTACTTTCAATATTTTTCTTGTAGAACAAGTGAAGGAAGCATATGCCAAATATATTTCATGTCATGGCATTTCCACTGACTCACAATGCTACGTTACAATTGCTTTAAAAATGTGACTTCTTTTTAGTAGTTGTTTTATTGAAGTAGGCCAGCATTTTCTTAAAACGAGTGTAACATCATTAACTCATCAAGCTGTTGCCATCACACTGTCAGCAAAGAGTGAAAAGAGCCTAAGAAGTATCTGAAAATGTATTTTCCCTTTTTCTAAAATTTCCTCCATATCTCATTTCCCTGACTAGGAACAGGATCAGGAAAATAAACTTTTGTTTTTTGTATTTTAAATGTTTCCATTTCAACTCTTTTATTCCATGCGGGCTAGAAAAAAACTTTTCCATGTAAATTGAATATTTCAGATAAAGTTAGAAAGAAGAGATGAACTGCAAAATAAATAGTGAATTTCAGCTGTAATCAAGACACAGGAGACGAGCAATGCAGAGAGTGAGTAAAGGCTCTGATAGTGAGAGAGAGCACACAGAAGTGCTGTGTGCAGCATGTTGTCATGTCTGCAAAACAGACATCTTGCAGAGTAGAATTGTGCAATCTTCACTGTTGTTGGTGCTCCTTCTGCATGTGCTTTGCCCACTAACATCCTACTCAAGGCTGTGTTCCATATAAACACTCAACTTCTGTTTTCTTGATGGCAAACTAAGAGAACAAGTTCTTCGCAAGGGGATGAAATATCTATTGTCCAACTTAAACACAGAAGTTAAAATTAAAAAGCATTATGTTCTTTTCCAGGTGCATCTACATTAAAGCTTTAGGTTAGTTCAGGAGCTCTCCTGAAGTCAGTCTCTTTTTGGTCAGTCACCACTCACCAGGATTTGGTTCACTTCTCAGAGTAGTGTTGGTGTGCAAACTAGATTGCTTTTAGAAGAAAGTCAACCAAAAATTCATTCCAGCAACAAGCCCGATGTACTCCCAGACACTAATGGGCGCTCAATCAGTAGGAGCAGATCAGTGCCAGTTTGAAGTCAAACACCCTGAAATGCAAGTAGTGGGGGGTCCTCAGCGTGAAGTGTTCCTATCTGCAGCTCTTGTTTGGCTCCACTTGTCAAAGAAAATCTTTACTTAAGCTTTCTTTAGTTCGTGTGACCTTGGTTCAGTCAGTCTGTGTCTCTTCCCCAGCATCGAGGCTGCACCTTTCTTTTGCTGTTAAAAGTCAGTAAAGCATGAGAAGGTGAATGAAGTCATGTAGCTTTGCACCAGCTGAAGATCTCAGCTCCTGTGCTTTCATCTGCCAGCTCTGTTTCTCTCATACTCAGAAGATTTTCAGAAAGAAAAGCTAACAGAAGAATGACTTGATGGGATACATACAGCAGCATTTTTATGACAGCGCCAGACAGTTTTGCTTCGAATTTACTTCAAGCAACAGCGCACCTTCAGTTTGATTTTTAAATGGAAATGTTTACTCGTTATTAATACCAGGACTGCTTTATAGTAGACAATTTTGAACCAAATCTGTCCTGTGCTCACACTTTTAAATAGTCACAAAAGAATTTTAACAGTTGCCTATAAATTTGATTGCTTCATAGCAATTATTATGTCTGCATTACAGAATACTGTATGTTTTTTATTACCCCTAGGTCCCTCTTTAATAGGAGTGCTGTGCTTTGTACAAGTCAATTATTTTTGATAGTTACAATAATTAATGTTTAATTATATTTTATTAGCCTCATTTTGCTCAACTACCTTGGAAACGATCCAAGCATTTCTAAATGCTATACTTTGTGTGTGCATGTGTGCCCACATCTGCATACCCTTCATGTGTCCATATATGCAACCAGTGAGTGCAGTATTCTCACAGAGGGGGAAACATGAGGCTCTTCTCAGAAGGCCTGAAAAACAGACGAGCTGTCCTCTTTCTCATGGCTATCAATGAGATCCCTCATGCTCATCTCACAACTGCAATTAGATCTCTCAGTTTTATTCTGTACAGACACGTATCTGATACCTGTGGCCAGATATTTCTCATGATCACAGAATTATATTTTCAATGGCTTTCAGTAGCTACATGTATGAGTGACTTTTCTGCCTTTATTTTTACCTTCTTCTCTTTGTTGGTTTTTTGTTTTCTTCACCTTTCTTTTGTCTGTTCCCTGAGAATAAATATTGCTACTTATTCTTTTCTGAATTTCTGATACCTCTTTCTCTAGTTTTTGTCTAATCTTCAAATGGTTTCTTCCTTTCCTTTTCTGTCTTTCTTCCTCACTTTCAAATGAATAGGAAACTTCTGTCTTCTTCTGAAGCAGCTCTTCCAACTCTCACCCTCCACTGAGTGTATGTCCTGTCTCCGAGTAACCAGTAACAACTATATGTAGACATCTATTGGAATTCCCCGTTCTTAAAAGAAGAAAGAAGATATCACCATTGCACTGCAGTCACCAAGCACAATTTCCCAGCATGTCTGGGAGACATGTGGCCTTATGAGTGATTTTTGAGTGCCAGAGATGACTCTACAGTTATGGAAAATCTGTTGGCTATATACACATGATATCTGCTCTCCATCAGTTTTCCACAGTTTCCATAGTACACCATTTTCCTTCAGTACAGCAGCTGTGACAAGGTTTGTTAGGAGCAAATATTTGTATTACAGAGGTCTCCAAACACCTTAATCAGTCTTGGAACTTCCTAACTTTCATGCTGTATGCTTGTAGAAAAGAAAAGTCCATCAACTGGAGGGAGTGCTGCTGAACAGCACTAATGCAAGTTTGGCCATATGCTGCTCTCAGAGCTAACCTTTCAAGAACATTTGCCTAGATCACAGTGCAGCTAAAGGTAGCTGCACACAACTTCTTCAGGCTGTCATTCCATTGACAGGTATTTTCTGTTCACTTCCATGATGATTAAACTCACCACAGTGAATTTTGCATAGAAATCAAGTGTCAGAGTTGCATGTGAACTGGAGGGTGGAGCCTCAGTTGTCCCACTCATTAATTCCTCTACACTGATATACCAATGGTAAACCAGTGTAAAACCCAAATCAGATTTGGTGTTGGATATTATGCATGTTTAAACACAGCCCATATTTCCCAGCTATCTCTGCTTGCAACATGTTTAAGCTCAGACCGAGACTTTGTGCTCTCGCAAGGAAGATGCTGCCTAGGAATTAGCTATTCAGTATAATACTTCTCAGATTGGTTTAATAGTGCTTATTGGGTACTTAGAAGGCACCGGGAATGTTATAAAGGATTATATACTGATTGCATATTAAATAACATTTTAGAACTGTTGAAGTGAAACCTGATCTATAAAATATATTAGACAGACAAATGGAAATGGAAGAAAATGTTCTCCTCTGAGATGTTAGGAAAGGATAAATATAACATCATTTCCAACAGTAAAAAAACAAAAACAAAAAAACAACCTCATAAATATCCCAAAAAGATATAGCTCTTAAGAGCAGATCACGTCTCAGCATGCAGGAGGAATGATGGATGAACCTTCAGGCCTACTGAAGTGCTCATAGGGGCATACAGAGAACAGTTCTGCTGTCCTACAGACACTGTTGTCAGGACGTTGGTACAAGTTCACTTGGACACTTTTTGAAGCTTTCTGTTATAGAGAGATCCTTACTTCCCTCCAGGCAGAATGCTTCCACTACTACATATATCTGACCAGATATTTGCCTAGTATACAAAAGTTCAGGTTCTTACCCAATAAAATAGAATGGAGTTTTGAGTGAGTAGGTGCAAAGCTTACATTTTTTGCCACAGGTCTTTTGTGCTCTGAGGAACCCTTCCAAAAACTCTTAATTGAACCCAATATGCTCCCATTAAAAGTGTGAACAAATCAGCATTTTACACTGCTTATCATCCAAAGTTTACCAACCGGCTCTAATTGCCAAATCTAACTGCCACATGCCAGTAAGCATTTGTAGAGAGTCTAAAAATGTGTTTCATTTATCCGCCGTTAAACTTTTGCCATAATGAAGACAGCAAATGGCACAGACAACCTTGGAAAAGGCATTGCTGCTCCAAAAGCAACTATGATGGCCTCCTGCTCAAAGGTGTTCACCACCGTATAAGGACATGAAGAGAAGGACTCCAGAGGTTCTTCAGGCACATAATGCTGTTCAGGAGTTATTCAGCTGATTGAAATAGTCCCTTCCCTCACTTTGCTGCAATAATGTTCACGGGCGTGACATTAAACAAACTCTTACCATGCATCTAATTAAGTGGGACCAGAGCACTGTTCCCCTCCATGTTTTAATGCAGGGCGTGGAATTTTCCATGGCTAATTCACGTCAAGTCAGCAAGGACTGTTTTGTAATGAGATTTCAAGACCTGATAACAGCTCCCCAGTTGTTAGATGTATGCCAAGACATTCGTAGCTGTGAAAGGTATTACAGATAGGAGCCTAGAGAATGCACTCCAAAACCTTCCGACTAGTAGATGGGAAGCAGTTTTACAACTTGAGCAGATTTACTACTTCTCCCAGAGAAATCTCTCCCTTCCAGAGTAGAAAAAGAGAAATCACTGGAGAATGCCCAGATGTGGTTGTGTACAGCCACTGCTTCTATCAGCTCAAGTCCCGTGCATGTGCTCACAGACTTGAACCCAAGCAGCATCGATCAGATGAGCTGATATTGCACATGAAGAAGCACCCATTCTAAAACACATGTGGGAATGTACATTGTAACTTGTGTTTCCCAGCAGCAGACTTGGAAAAAAGACTGAAAACATCGATGTTTCCAGTGTGGCTGGTACTAGCCTAAGAAGGCAAAGGAAATTCAAAGAGATTGCTAAGATTCAAAGAGATTGCTAATTGCAAGAGATAGTACTTAAAAACAGTGAAAATACCAAGGACTATACAAACTATTTCCTAATCTTAGTAATAAATGTAGACTGTAAAGCATTAACAAAGATAATGACTAACAGATTAGAATTTATTATGCAAGACTTGATTCACCATAACCAAGAGGGATTCATTAGAAATAGATTACAATGTACAGTAATAATAACAGACAATTATTGAACATAATAAATCCATGTAAAGAGAAGGATGAGTTAATGTCTGTCTTTTCCATTAGTCGAAGAAAAAAAAAATCATCCAATCATGTAATCGTCAGTCACTCTGTTCTTACTGAGCTCAGATCTTGTAGCGAGAACAAATGCATCTGTGTGACAGAAGAGTGTCATGAATAAGCAGAAATGGACTCTTGTCTCAGGGAGATGTTGTAGAGAGATGCATAAGCTCACAACACCCCTCTGTTCTTTACCTTTAAATTATTTCTTCCATGTTAAAGTCTAAGCTTACAGCTTTAACAACCACAAATACACAGATGGATTAGGGAAGAATAAAGCAATTGACACCGCTAAATACTAGACTAATATTTCTATCAGAACCAACACACACTATTTGCTGGTATTCTACTTGATTTAGTATTTTTCTTCCATATTCAGTTCAGTTAGATGATAGGATAGGAGGTTTTCTGGGTTTTTAACATGGCTTTAATTAGTATTTGGAACATACTGTGGCACTGTATTTCTAATATGCAAACTTCAATCTTAGGGTGTTTTAAATTTTATTGTTAAATTGATTCCAGCAGAAACTTCTCTTAAGTGCTTTAAGGTGTCAGAAATTGCTTTCTTGTCATCTGTGGCAAGCTTTCTTCGATTGTGCCCTCAGAAAACATCTGCTTTGCAAATTGTTCAAATAGTAACCAGTTCTTTCAAAGTTCTCTCTCATTTGCTCTGATTTTCCTCCTGGCCTTTAGGTCTTATACCATTCAACACAAGAGCTAGCCTCTGAATCACGTTAGGCCAGTGATCACATTAAGTTGTTTGTAACCCAAACAGAGATCCTTTTCTGGACTTCTGCCAGCTGCCAGCTGTCTGTGGGGGGACCCAACATGCTGAACTCACTTTTGAAGCTTCAGGAGCCTTATACGGGGTCACACTTCACGTCTATCTTAAGGGCTATAGGGAGGTGTCACTGCCTTTATCTTCTGCTTCAGAGGACAGCCCTTGTTCCACTGGCCGGCTATGGAAAGTATTGTTATTTCTGTTACCACCGACGATAACTGTGATAATGAGCATCTTGCTAAGAGTTACTTATTTAGACAAATGTCTTTCCTTCTGCTTTTTTGCTACACATCCATGCTTTCAAAATGCTTTTTTTTTTTTTTCTTTTCTCTTAGAAGTACTCTGCTTTCATTTTAATGAGACAGTCTAAAGCAGTTGGCAGATATTCACTGTTCCTCAGAATGATTGACCTTAAGCAGAATAGAACATTCGTAAATTTAAGATTAAAAAAATCTTGACTTTGAAAATAAGGCTCTTGATGCTATCCTGTGAATTTTAGATTGAAATCTAAATTTCTGATCTCTGTAGTGAAATACAAGTGAAAGCTGAGGAAAGCTAATAAATCATCCTCTGATCTGAACTGAGCTCCATTAGAAATAGAAGTTGGTTGCATATAATGTACACCTCTTGGCTCTCATTAAAGCCTTGTAGAAATGATACACTGTACTTGAAAACCATAGATTGAAAAATAAATACATTCGAGCTGCGTTGCTGGGCCAGTGCTCTGTATCCCAGTGGTAAACTTAGTCTATTAATGGCTAATGCTTTAAAGAAACACAAAAGCCCTGAGGGTAGGCTTGTATTGCATTATAGCTGCATAGTAGCTGCAAATATTAATCAAAGCTTTTCAACTTCTGAAGTAACCGATTGTCCTTGATCATCTGTAACTGAGTCTAGACCTGAAAATGACCAGGATCCTTTCTAAAATAGCTTTCTTCTCCACATAAAGGAAACATACTCAACAGGATGAGCAGCAGTGTTTTGTAAACACAGATGTCTATGCTCCTCTGCTCCAATGGGGTTACTTATGGAAGCCCCACGGAAGCCCCATTTCACTCTCTGTCCTCAGCATCTCCTCTATTTTGCAGTGACCAAAGAACCTTAGCACTGGGCCTCTCTTTCCAAACTTCTTCCCTCGCTTTCCCATGTGTTCTTCCCACCGCTTCTACACAGGCTTTGTCCAAGCTTCCTCCTGACATAGAACAAGATCTCCTACTGTCCACTGAGGCTGGGGAAGAGCATTTGCAGTTACTGAGAGTGCAAGGATATCCTTTTCCTCCTTGTGTCTCTCTTCTCACAACAGAGCACAGAGAGATATAGGGGAGAAGATAAGAAATCCTTTCCTGGCCTCTTTTTTTCAATGAGATGCAGAGAACAGGATCATTAGTGAAGGTTTTCCTCCCACCCTGATGGTCTCTATGAAGTACAGGGTGCCAAACGGGTAACAAACTGCCATTTGACTGGCTCAGTAGAGCCAAGAGTATCCATCAGATACTCAGACATGCTTGAGGAACCAAATGTTTTCCAGCTACTCACTGAATACATCACACAGCATTTAGAGAACCACCAATGGAGAACCTGGTAGTGCATGGTAACCATGGGAGAGATATTGGAATTAGTTGATTTTTAAGGTCCCTTTTGATCCAAGCTATTCTATGGTTCTGTGAATCTATCATTCTATGATAGTGGCTGTAAGACTCTTGTGCGTTGTATCTGCAGTGACATGGGGAACTTGAGTTGCATCACTGTGAAAGGAAATAGCTCTCATGACGTGAAGTGAGTCACCCTCATGTGCTGATGTAAAGCCACTGTATATTCCTTGGGAAAGTAATTGCTCAAGTACTTTCTTTTCACAGTATCTTCTTTGAGGTGGAAGAAAAATGAAGGCATTTTGTTCGCTTTTCAAACTCCAGGAAGGATGTCAGTCAATCTGACCTTTATCGATTTTGAAAGACAAGGAAGCAGCTCAAGAGTTGCTCTCCCACCCTCGACTATTTGGACAGATAGTAGGTATAGGCGTCTTGCAAGCCCCAGACCTGCCATTCTGAGAGGGGCATCTGCTGGGCTTGAGCTGTCTTTCACTGACTGGATTTGTTTTTGTTATTGATTGCTCTATTTAAATAGAGTTTATGGGGCTGTGTGGTTGGTGATGTTGCGCTGTGCATTTAAACCACTGTAATGCGTTTCTTTTTAATTTTGAAACTGCTTGCTTTCATCTGTGTACAGCCATTTATTTCAGGATTTACAAATCTGCAGTGCAATTTGTTCACAGTTAACGTTACACTTAATCAAGTGAGAGCTGAGAAGCAGGAGATGCAGGCTGCCATCAGAAGATAGATCAGTATTTTGAATATGCTTTTTACAAAGCCACTTTATTTCACTCATCCACCATTATGTGAGAGAGTGATTAGAAGGGAACTACCAGGGAACAGGGTGGAGATTCCACTTGAAAAGGTTGCCGTTCACAGTTCAGGAGAGGCAGAGAGAACATTTCGCCATCTTGTTCTAGGGTAGTTTCTAAGATGTAATGGTTCATATGACATCATTTTACCCAGACACGCACAGAGCTTTTTGTGCAGCAATGTACCAGATTTTTCTGTGGCCACGACTTCTGTTGCCTCAAGAAGAAATATTGGACAGTAAAAATAATCCACTAATTTAAATTAATTAAAATCTATTAAATAAAGAATAACTAGAAAGATAAATAATCACAGAGATCAACAAAGTGTGAGGAGAAACCCCAAAGGACAAGCTTATGTATTATATGAGTGACTTACAAATTTGCAATTAAAACGGGGTAGCCAGATAAAGCTATTTTTTGAGTTAAAAATGAATAACAGAAAGCTAGCTTAGGTAGCAAATTTATACAACAACATATTGTGCTGCTCTTTTCCAGATTTTTTTTTGAATTGATTAGGGAGCACTGTAAAACCTCTCAACTCACAGAATCTGAACAAATGTTTATTTCAGAACTGTAAATTGAATTTCAGTGATTCCTTCTCAAAGTACTATACTAAAATCAGCCTTGAGAATAAACGTAGTTATAAGAATTAATATGATTATTTGAGGAACACAGCATCTTACAGAAGGTGTTCACTGAGCAGAAATATCCTTAGTTAATACAAGCCAGTAGAGTTCTATTGACGTCAGAAGAGCTGCAGCAATCTGCACTAACTGGGGAAGCAGTCTTCTGTGGCTAGGAGTGTTTCTCCCCCGTTTTGATGCACTGCTTTAAGAATTTTAGGAAGAGCAGATAAAATACCCTCTGTTCTTGTGACAATTGCTTGTTACTGCTGGAGAAAACGTTATACTCCATGTACCTCAGCACAAACTGCTGAAACAGAAAGACACCTTCATTTGTGAGAATTATATCCGAGCACTTTGGGCATTATTCAGTTTTACTGGGCTGTATTTACTTTAACTAGTTTTATTTATTTTCTTCCCATACAAGAATTTACTGCTTACACATAACACTTTCTCTCTTCTTTATGGTTGTATGTGCTTTATCAACTGATCTCACCCAAAGTTCTTTTGGTTAGAACTGAGCAATTACTTTTTACTGAAAGGTAGGAAGTGCCATTCTGAGTGGGACCAATTGTCCAACTACTCAAGCATGCTGACTCTGGCCTGAGCTCTCAGCACAAGGCCAGAAACTAAAATACAGAACAATCTGCCTGAGGAAGTACTGTTTCTCCAGTTTCCACATTCCTTATTGGTTTATGCAGATCCCCAAGATTTTGTGCTTCCCATTAAGAACACTGTGTGCAAACTAATGTAACAGAACGTGTTGTCCTTATGTGTATAAAGGGCCACTTCTTCCTTAATCCTGGCAAGAGGCAGGCTTTCCTTGTTACTTTAATTTTACATTTTTAATTTTTAATACATTTTTAACACAATTTTTAATACAATTTTTAATACATTTAATTTTACATTTCAGCCCCCCCCAAAAGTTGAATCTGTTGCCATTCAGTGTCATCAACTGTTCCCTTATTTAGATACTGCAGGAAAAGGCAAATGGCAGAATTCAATTGACTTTTACTGCAGTAATCCGTGACTTATTCTTCTTTCAGCTAAACCATTCAAATCATCTCTCTCTGTCTTCATCTGGAAATCCATCCATGCCTCTTATCATTTTTATCAGCTATTTCAACTCCTATTTTCTCCATACCCTCTATCTTAACTGCAGGGCAGTTGTGTGCCTCAGGGCACTTCACAAATCTGATCTCCCATTTTAGAAGATATTTCTGGACATCTTTGTTGATTTCTTTCTGCCTACATACCTAAATTTCCACTAGAATTCTAAATGCTGGAAAGTGCTTAGAATCTAAGCAAAGGACATTGCACGACCAGGCATTAACAGGTCTTCTTCAGTCAGGAGATGACTGTCAGGGCCTCAGAGATGACAGGTTCTCACACAGCCCTCAGTTAGACAGCAAGAACTGAACACAGTATTTCAGAGAAGGGCATGTCACTGACATATGTCAAAGTTGTTTTGCTGACACTTCACAAGACACATTTTGCTTGCCTGCCAGTACGGCATTACAAAGTTGAAGTCCTTAATTACACTTTCCAAGACACAGTGACATTTAGACTTTTTTGACACTGATTTTTTTAAAGTGGCATTTTGTTCTAAATTATCATCAAGGTTGTAAGGAAATGAACTTCCAATTTCAACTAAATTGATGTTGGTTTATCCTTGATATGAGCATGTGTCACGGAGGGGAGCAGGACTAGTACAAGGTCCTCGTGTCAGACTGATCTCCTCAGGCTGGCATCACGGGAGGGTTGAGAGATGAAGGATCTCACTAGATGTGATCTTTTACTTGCACCTGGTGAGCTGTGGCCTTGCACTTGAAATTGAGCAAAACTGAATTTAGATTTCGACTGTCGTCTTGTCATCTTCATGGTGACTTTCTCTCAGATATATTTAGCAAGCGTACAGAGATTGGAGTGAATAAGATAATGATATGACACATGCCGTATGACACATATGACCCAGATGCAAAACTAAAAAAATACTACTGCAGTAGGTTCAGTCTTAAAGCAGAACGGAAAATGAACAGCTTAAAACCTTTAAGATTATGTAGGCTACCTAAAATCCATAAAATGTCTTGCAGCGATTGTAAGGAAAAAAGCAAAATCACCATGCAAAATAAAAGATAAATGCATGGCAGAATTATAGCCCTTTAGCCCACACCGTATTTATATGTGCTGTTTTTAGAGGTAATCATGTAAAAGAGAATAGATGTAAATACCTCTTGCAGTTTGATAAAAGAGAACAACAATATATTAGTGTTACCTTAAATTTGTAAACACCTTTTCATTGTGAAGAATCCCTGACTGACAAGGGAACTGAAGTGTAATATCACACTTTGCAATGCTATACTTCGTATTTCTCATAGCTTGTTCATTTATTTGAAACAAAAACTTCTTTAACCTCTGCCTTTTCTGTGTTCAATGTAAGTTCAAATTTTTGGAGCTCAAAAGAAGCTCTAAAATGCTCATCTGAAGCTGATCCCTCTTTTAGTCTTAGTAACCAAACTGAAGTCCGGAGAAAACCTGTTTGCTCAAACATATTGACTATGCATGTTGGTGCGTCTTGGTGGAAAGATGTGGTGAGGTTCCCCCCCTCTTTTGCATAAGGCAGAGTGGTTGTTGGTGATTTGGCATTGGCAAGGTCATGATATCTGGAAAGCACAGATGGAGCAGGCCCCACAGCCTTCCTCCCAGCTCCTCAGCCTCCAGCTGCGTGGAAGGGATGTGCACCTGCACTCACAGCAAAGCTGAAAGCATTCAGGATGATTGTGGCTAATGCCACCTGACAGGAACAAAGGACTCTTCCTCCAGTAGCGGCCATAGCTGAAGCATTAGACCATTAGGAGTGTAGGTTTCACGCAAGGAACGGTACTGGACTGGGTTATGACCAAGTGTCATTTTTCAGAAGTTCATTTTCATATTCTCTCATGAGCCTTGAAATTCATCAGTAGTTAGCAGCATCACAGCAAAAACAACTTTTTCAAGATTACGTCCCCTCTTTCCTCTGTTTTCCCTCTATTTTTTTTCAAGACAGCCAGCTTACTCCTATAAACTGCCAACCTGTGCTCTGTGAGTGTCTCAAGTTTGGTTTTAACCAGTATTAATACAGACAGACTGTCAGCAGCCTCATTGTGTAAATACTCCACTAGTTCCCTCAGGGAGCCATCTTGCTTTGAGCTACTTAGCGCTTGGTCTACTGGATGGCGGCTGTGAGAAGGCCAGTGTCCCTGGGGACCAAGGTTAAACAAAATCCTGTAGCTTGTCTTGTCTTCATTTTTCCCCTCCTGCCTTAATGAATGCAGAGTGCTTTTGTTGACGGCTGGGAAATGGATCCCTAACATTAAAAAAAGCAGCAATTTCTATCAGTGATGGCCATAAGGCTGAGTTTGCCTGGGAGAGAGCTGCAGAAATTGTTATTACGGATAATGGACCTTGGTTTGCATGTCAGAAGTGTACAGCGTCAGCAGGCTCTGGCCATATCCTGCCGCTTCAGCATCTCCCCCAGTCTAACGGCAAAGCAGAAACAGCTGTCAGGATTGCCAGGAAAATATATTGAAAAGACAAACCGAAGAGATAAACACACGCAGACCATGCTGCTGGACTGGAGCAGCGCACCAACAGTAGATACTAGCAGCCTAGCACTACATTTCATGTCACACTGTTGTGCAAGCTCACTGTTGCCTGCAGCAAATAAACTCTCAAAGCCGTAATAGCAGTGAAAGTGACAGGATGAATTAAAGATCTGCAACAGCAAGACAGTAATAGAAGCGTAAAAATGCTTATTGGATAGCAGAAAGGACATACAGTAAGCTACCGCAAGCATCTAATGACAAAAAAGATGGCAGGGACCTCTCTGAAGAGTGTAGCATTATGTTCATAAGGTATTATCCGCACACTGGTACATTGGAAACTCCAGTGAGCCATTATCCTCCTATCATGTTCTCCTTCTACCATACCCATAGCATCAATTCACAGAGATGAATCCGATATTTGACAAAAGTCAGGTAGATCATTTTCTTGAAGATTCTAATGCACACTAAAAAATAATAATAATTAAAAAAGGCAGAAGCAGAAGCCCAGCACCCAGAGAGCTGCAGTGGAAGTGTCACTGCCAGCCAGTTTCTTTAGGGGAGGTCAAGCATCACTGTCATTGTTGGAATTTAACCAGAACCAGGCACATAAATGTCAAATCCAGGGTGGATGAGAGTGGGATGGCACCAACCTCCAGAAAGTCATGCTTTTCCTGGAGATAAAAGGATTCTATGCATGTGGGTGCCCACAAGCATGATCTCGGGCATTTCTGAATATGCATAACAACTTATAAATACTTTTTGATTGTCAGAGAAGCCAGCGTTAACCCCTGCTGGTGATGAACAGTCCTCTTCGTAGTGTTTCCTTGCCTTCCCTCCTCTCATCTCAAACAAGCTTTCGCACTTCCAGGATACTTTTGCCAATCACTGTCATGAATTAAAGAAAATCCATTCAGGAAATAACCTGACTAACAGGTCAGTGACTGATCTGTTTTGCTTAAAACTCAGAAGGTGCAGCTCCACTATCGCCACAGTCAGCAGCAGTAGAAATATTTCAAGAAAGGAAAAATCTTTGAGGAAGTTGTGTGTGCTACTGTAGCCAAATAAAGAACTTATTAAAACTTGTTTAAGAATTTGCTGAAACTGAAAAGAATTTTTTATCATCCGAATGAACAATTAGAGGAATTTTTTTAATGAGACAAAACATAAAATGCCACTGTGGAATTAAATTGTACTAAAAGCAAAGGCAATGTCTAATTAGAATGATAAAATGGGATGAGAGGGAGGGGACACAGGTACTTGAACCTAAGCTCTGTGCTGTAGATATAGATGTGAGAGACACATTTTCATCTCTGCTTCTGTGTGGGGCAGTGTAAGCCACAACATTCAAAAGACTGTCCTGACTGCAAAACCCGTAGGAAAATCCAGAGAGGACAGGGAAAGGGTTTCTACTTTTGATACCTGCTACACTTTCTAATTGCAGACTGGTCCCTGACAAAGAGAACAGAGCCCAGAGAATGCAAATCAAACCAGAATGAATTCCCCATCAAGCAGGGGAGTGATTTACTTGTTCCTTCTCCTGTTGAATACTAAGTATTCAGTGAAAAAGAGCGGAACAGCTCTAACAGAAGAAATTGCATTTGTTCCATATCACCATTGCTGAGTGGGAGTTCAGCTTGGACCAGGATGGATCTAAATTGAGCTGTCTTTTCTTCCTAATGGTTTTCTACTCAGCACATGACACACGCAACAAGTCCAGGTTCACCCAATTAGTTCTGTGGGAGGTATTCCATTTTTGCATCTGACTTAAACCTGCAGTGAACTAGAAAGAAGTGTGGTTACCCAGGCTCAAATCCCTGCTTACAGTCATTCAGTTTATTGAGTGGATTTGAGCCTGACTCTCATAGATACTGTGATAAAATTGGGGCTAACAGTACACAGACCAGTTATCAACAGTCTTGTAAATCTAGAGCTGACTTCTTTTCATCTGAAACAATTTAGTGAGTTTAGAAATAGGTCTGTGAAAAAAAAAAAACAAGATTAAATTTTTTATTGCAGACAAATATTTATACCCTAAAATTTTCAATCTCAAATCTCAAGCATGTTCCCTAGGCTGCTTTGGAATCCACAGATTAATTGCTGACTTTTTATGCAGCAGCAGCTGTACACCTTCACAGTGCATAATCCAAGCATGCTGTTCCTGTCAATAAATTGTGGAAAATAGCATGTATTTTACTTTTAGAAAGCAAAAGTATGTTTCTTAAGGCAATGAAATATATTCAGTCTTCATTTCTATTGCTCTTCCCTAACATCCAGGTCCAAATCAGGGAGTAGTGCAAAGATTCAGTTGGCTGTATAACCTGGACTTGTGGTTTCATAGGCAGGCTGCAAAACTGATCAGAAATTTCAGCTACTGATGTAAGGTTTTTGCAGTGTAATGGGAAAATCATTAACTAAATCCAGTATTGTATGCATTACAATACTGGCAGTGTGGTTTTACTGCATATAGTCCAGAGCTGCGGTAATGACACTGCATTTTAGGATGAGTGCACATGTTGCTTTTTAATGACTCACTAGTCATTAAATTGTATTTTAGAACGAAAGTACCTTTCATTCCTTTCATTAAACATTGTACTGTAGTGATTTCAAAGTTTTAAGGGTCAACAGATGAACACAAGCCTTCAAAATCATTCACAGGTCACTGTATATTCATTGCACTTTTAGCTGAAAAATACAGAAGTGGGAACACTGAAAATGTATCCACAGACCGCTTACCATGGTCATGAGAGTCACCAGCAATCACTGGAGCAAAAACTGGGAAGAGATCACACTAACAGCAAAGCCAACATGTATAACATATTTAGAAATGAGTTTAATACATCTTTTGCCTGATTTGAAGTGATGCACTTGCTTAATGCTACTTTAAGACAATGTGACACCTGAGATTTTGGTGTAATTCAGAATTCTTATGATACAGAGGAAAATAAATGAGATATTTTGACTTCCTCATTAGATTGATTTTGTTGGAAGACATTACAGGTCATACAATGTCTCAAGATTTTTTAGATATCTTTTTGGACATTCTTGAAACTGAAAAATGTAATTGGAAATTTGATCCACTAAACACTGCTCATTTCCCCAGTAAACACCGACTTCGTCCTCAGCAGTAAAACATTTTGAAATAGACAATTTAAAAATAAAGGTGTAGTTGTGGGTTTCTCAGCAGAGGATACTGGTAATGCAGTCATGTGTTGTGCTATTTCATGCATTCATTTTCATTCTTGCCTTTTTATGATTATTCCTACAATACTTTAAAGACTCAAACATTTAGAAAGAAGGTATAGAAAACATATAGGATTGGTTTTGTTTTTCTGTCCCAGTGACAAGCTAAGGCCAGTCACCAACTGAAAGGCCGTATTTTTCTTAGGGGACCTACAAAGAATTCTAAAGAATTCAAAATGGAAAAAATATGTATCTGTAAACTGTAAAACCTGTGAGATGAGAGCATTAACTAAATGTCTAGTGTATAATCTAATTGTCTAAAAGTGGAGGCACTTGAGTATTCACAGTTGATCGTATCACAGAGATGTTGGGTAGTAGAAGGTGCTGGGGATGCCCCATCCCGAGGATGGGAAGTCTCCTCCATTCAACCACACGTAGGTTGAATGGTCCTCTTTTAGACATGGCCACCTCTAGTGTAGGCAAGCTGTTCCAGCCTTTCTCTGCAGAGGTCCCTGATAGCTGCGTCTAATGTGGGGTGCTTTCCAGCCAGCTGTGAACCACTCTGTGTCTATAAGCCATGTAAGGTTCTCATTTGGAAATGAAGAAATCTCAAATGTCAGCATCAAAATGTATCCGGGTGGCCTATACTGACTTCAAAAATAAGATGTCCTCCTGAACTCTCCTCAAGCCATCAACCCGATGTTAGTGAGCTCACTTGAGCAGGAGTATCCTCTGTGTACTTGAAGAGAAAAAAGATTTAAAAGGGATAGAACGTAAACAAAGAACACTTTATGTGGCAAATGCAAAGCAGAATAAATTTTTAAAAATAATACGAGAGAAGTGCCGGATTGAACAAGCAGTAAATTATTTATTCCCTTTGGACAACTAAACTACTCTGAAAGAGAAAAGCTTTTATAAGAATTGATTGTGTACTAGCACATTATGACTGGAGCAATACTATACCATACTAGTTCTTCGGAGTTTTTATTTCTGTTATATTTTTATGTAATAGCCAAAACAATAAATAAAACCCTGAAATTTCTTTGTACTCTTTGTGTGGTGGGATAATGCAGCACCCTTGTCAAGCAAGTAAGTATGCAGTCTGTCATTTGTTCTTATTATTGTCTAATATAGTATCTGATGTGGGATGTTATTTCACGAGAAATCCAGACAGAAAATAACAAGAAAGGTTGTTAATCCCCGTTAAGAAGTACAGCAGTGTCATGAGAAATATGAGGACACTGTTCCATTAGGGTTGTTAAATGATGGGAGTGCACTATCCCAAGAAACTCTGGCTAACGCCCCTTCTATCTGCAGGTTTCCGTGAGAGTGCATTTATGACCCTTTGCGCTGCATTTGTCATCCCTAACATAACCTTTTGAAGGTTTCCCTTGTCACCTCCTCTCTTTCTCCTGTTCTGACAATTAGCTTAGGCCATGATGCAGCTGGTCCTTACCACTGCAGGCAGACAGAGGACAGGAGGGATCTGTGTTTGCACACACTCAGTGCAAACACCGTGAGGATTACAGCCTCCAGCTGTAGGGAGAAAACGGTGTCTGCGCTGAGGAGCAGGCTGTGACATTCTCTTTGGTTTTGTCACGGTTTCCAATCGCTCAGGGAAAGCACCTGCGTCTGAGACCAGTAGTTTAAATATCACAGTTTGATCATTAATTGTTGTGCAAGTGCTAGTCCTAAACCAAAATCTATAAAATGACAGCCATAAACCTTTGGATAGAGATTTCACTGTTGACCTCTCTCAGATACGTGGCCAATTAAAATTGGTAAGGTGTGTTCACTGTGCTATATGGAGACTGAAGTTCAGACCTATCTCCAATACATAACTTGCAAATGTTACTGACTCAAATGCCCTGTCTGAATAAGACATGGAAATCTCTGTAACCTCAGTGTAATTAAGGAAAGCAGTTAGAAAAGGACCCATGGATGCATACTGAAATACAAATGTGAGCTTTTTTTCTTAGAAGGTATGGTTTTAAGCAACACATTATGTAAAGAAGTTATGGAAAATGACCTTTCCATTTCTAGAGATCAATTACATTTCTATTCTCAATGTGTCACACTTTTAAATTTATTCTGTAGTCCCATATAGATATAAGTGAAGGAAGTTGGTTTCTTGATAGATCTTGATTGTTAGATATTCCTGTATTCAGCCTTGTTTCTGACAGTTTAAAATATCAGCCTTTGCCTCACTAGGCAGTACTTGAAGAAGAAAAAATAAAAGAATATTGTTAGAACAAAAAAGTTATTTATTGTATTTTTTACAGGATCATTAAGCATAGCTATAAATCAGAGACCTGCCGAAACAACTAATGTATTTTGGTCTCGCAAGCCAGGGTGTGACTCCTAACTAATAATTTGTGTTAATGCAAATTATGATGTGACATTTATGAACTGTATTTGGCATAATACATAAAACTTTAACTAAATGTAGAACTATTGATCTGCACTCGTGCAGACAAATACTTTTCCATAGGTCGCAGTGGTTTCCACCCTGAGTATTTAATAATGCCATGTTGTTAGGTTGTTAAGTTAATAAATGGCAAGTTAAATTTTATAGACTAATCACTTCCACTAATCAAAGTTTACTCCTTCATAATAAGGAGAACATGGCATTTTTTATACATTGAGCCTTTCATTTCTAACAGCATGGCTTTTCATGACAGTAGCAATCTATTATACCTGGATAGCACGATGCTTAGAGAAACCCATGTGTCTGAAAGCAGGATCTGAATGTCCTACCACAACTAGCCAGCTGGAAATGCTGCAAAGAGAGCCAAGGTTTAGAGCTGCTCTCCAACCCAAGGCCTGTGCCTCTAATGGTGGGCTGAGCATAGGCTCGTCTGACTACCCTTGAGGTGCTCCTGACTCCAGTGGGCTCTTTCTCCCAGGGCAAGGCTGCCTGAAGTGTACCCTGTTACCTTCTTTCCCTTTCACTCATTGTCTCTCCAGCATCAGCTCAGTGGTGAGAGTACTCACCTGGAAAGGGGAGAACAGTTTTTCCAGACTGTCCTTGGTCTGGCAGGTTCCAAGTCCATCTGCTAAACATGTGCAGTGTCCACTGCTACTCCTTCCCTGAAGGCTGATGGCTCTGAATACAACCCAGGTTTTTTTTATATTTTTAGGAGTGGCTCTTCTGCCTCCTGGCACTATGTTCCCCAACCTTAGCAGATTACCCTCACCAAGTGGGTACTGGATAAAGGAAGCCATCACTCTTCTGAAGAATGGCAGTATGCCTTGGGATGCCAACTCTTCAGGTTTGTTACGAAGGGCTCATGTCAAGACCAGCAGATGGAAAACAGAGGGTCAGGGACCTGTGGCAGGGCTGTGGCTCAAGCCAAAGTTATGAGACAGTTCCAGAGCCTGAATAGGAAGGAATCTGAGCCTTCAACTGTGATGCCTTCAACTGGGTGATAGCTAAATCCTATTGTATACCAAGCCAGCTTTTTCCCAGTTGTGGAACATACTTTTTCCCCAAGGCAGTAATCACAGATGTGCTTGCAATGGTGGTGGAAAGAGGGAAAAGAACAGCAGAGCAATTTTGATCCTTCTGGAGCATCCAGGAGTAAAAAGGATGTAGTGTGTGCAGGAGGTGTGTGCTTTCTGCACCCTCATGTGTAACAAGAGCCTTCTAAAGGCCCCAAATTCCCATGTAGTGGAGAGACCAACGTGCCTTTTGACTGTAAGGACTGGGTGTAAGCAGTCTGTGTTTGCTACTGGAATTTCTAAAAAGCTTTGCTCCCAAAGAAAGCATCAGGCCAGGAATGTGTTGACTTGATATACAACCACCCACCACTCCTTGCATGATGTGAAGCATCAGTGATCTAGCATCGGGAGAGGGTGTGATGAGTGGCAGACTTACCCTGGGTTGTTTATCCTAGAATCGTGGAATGATCAAGGTTGGAAAAGACCTCTAAGCTCACCTTGTCCAACCATCCACCTACCACCAATATTGCCCACTAAACCATGCCCCTGAGTACTATATTTACCTTGTCCTTTAACACTTCCAGGGATGGTGACTCCACTACCTCCATGGGCAGCCTGTTCCAATGCCTCACCACTCTTTCTGAGAAGAAATTCTTCCTAATATCCAACCTCAACCTCCCCTGCTGCAACTTGAGGCCATTCCCTCTAGTCCTGTCATTGCTTTATTGGATACAATAATCAGTTGTGCTCAGCTTGGACAAGTCCAGCTCTGAACTGCTATGGTTTAGGGATGAGCCGTACTTCTGACATTCTTCTTCACATGTCTTGTCTGATGACCTCAGAGTAATACTGAGATGGGGCTGCTCTCCCTGCATCAGTCACAATGGAAAGAAAAACATTTTCTCTACCAGCAACTGCATCCACCTGCATTTACCTGATATGCCTGCGCTCAAGTCTGAAGGGGCAGGTGTATTACAGCAACACAGATAGCTGCACTGAATGAAAATGCATGCAGAGAACAGTGGGCAGATCAGTGTCCTCTGCCTGCAAATGAAAACACTCAAGTGAGATTGCTGAGCAAAGAGCCCAGTAGCCATGCAGGTACTGCAGATTCCGAGCTGCAGCCCACTGACACTTGCCTCCAATACCTCAGAACAGTGGACTAAGCTCTCTCTTTTTTTTAGTATAGGGATCTTCTCAGATCCCTTATTTGTATCAATTGTATTTGTATATACTAATATATCCAGTTATTGCATTTTGCTTTGGTCTGTTACACTTTGCTAATTTAGGCATTTATAAGTTTGTTGTTGTTGTTGTTTCTTTATCCTACTGCTAACAGACTTAAGAGTATGCTTAGAAAATCATCATATAATTGGATTTAAACTTAGAAATATTTTTCTGGTTAGTGCACCTTGCAATAATGAGTCTGTTTGTATCTAATATAGTCCTATAAAAGTGAGAGAGAAAACAAAATCCAGGCATTTGGTATTTGTTATTTTACAGGTGGAAAAATGTAAAATAATAATTAAAAAAAAATTAAGTGCAAATTCATTTACCTGAATGAAATAGAGGCATAATTAGTGCCTGAAACATCTCACATTGAGACTATAAGATCATTGTTAGCAAGGACAGATGAATGATGCTGGAATTTTTCATTTAAACCAGACCTAAACAGATCTTTCAATTCCTTGTTTGTAATACAAAATTAATTAGCCATGATACAGTAGAGAAACAAGAAAGACTGGAAACAGCTACAAAGGGTTAGGATTGACAGGGTCACCAACCCTGGATATGTTCAAGGAACATTTAGACTTTGTGTTGGGAGATATAGTTAAACTATTGGTGACAAGAACACATTTCGACTGGATGATCTTGTAGAGCTTTTCCAACCTTGGTGATTCTATAATTCTGTGATTCTATGCATCGTACAATGCATAGATTCAGGCATTTCCATGAGGCAGGAAGGAACACATTCAGGGAAATACTCATGGCGTGGAGGTGATGAAGTACAAGGCAGAGAGAGGGCTCTTGCATAAAAGATGTCATGGCTTTGCTTGGGGCTCGTGGTAGGATGGGTCATGCGTCTGTTCTTAGTGGAGAGTCCCATGCCCTCACTAGCTGTTGTTTCACCTCCAGGTCTCACTGTATGTTGTATACGATGTGAACAAAGTCTCAATATTTGGAGTAAGCACTCAAGGTTGTAATAGAGTCCAAAGACTCCAAGAAGACTTAGATGTCAATACTGAAAATTGAATTGACAGAGAATAAACAAATACTTGTAATAGAGGAGATCTGCACCAAGCCCCTGACCTCCAGTTGCCTGATCACGAATACCATTAGAATCCACAGGACTCTTTCATAGAGATCATAGGATTTGGATAACATTCAAAACTTTCTCCAAAACTGACAATCTCAACTGGAATTATGCAGCCACTTACAGAGAAGTCAGGTAGTTTGGCATTGCCCTCCCTGTACTATTTCCTTAGATCACAGTTGACACTCTGGGGCTATGTGTTCTGCCCCAACTCCCTTGGAAATAAAATGTGCCTCAGATCACCAGACTGCATCTTGGTTGTATGTGAAGGAAAGAAAGGAAATTACATCTGTGTTGTTTCTGTTTCATGTTGAATTCTTAGAGCACTGCCCTCAGGCTGTCAGCCCTCCTTGGTCTGGGTGGAGTCTGCTTCTGCAAGCACCAGTGGGCAATATACTGCCTGGGGTGACTGCTCCCACATGATTCAGAATGAAAGTCGTATATTTAGAAGTATTTGAATTGAGGGCACGGGAGATTTATGGCCTTAGACATGTTTGTGCTGTTTAATTTGTTTGGCAATAGTTGGTGGAGATAATCTGTCTGAAGTGCACATCTCATGATGGAATAGAGCTTTTTATGTCCGTAATGCATGACTATTATATTACAGTAACAGGCAGGACAAGGAAATAACAAATGGAAAGATAAGAGATTAGTATAGTCTTTAAAAAATGTCTATTATTATTCAAAACTGTATAACTGTCATTGCTGAAAATAAACTGTATTATAAAAATACAGTATAACATTATCCAAATTAGGGAATCGTGGCTTCTAGAGGCATAAATACTATCTTTTTGGCATTTCAGCTACAGTGTCACTGAGTAGTTTGACTTGTTCCACGGAATATGGAAAAGCTAAATCAAAATTTCCTGACAACTTCTGATTCAGCAGTTTTAACAATAAGTAAAGGTCAGACTGAACCGAACGCCTGTTTGGGGAGAATTTGAAAGGTGAAATAAGAAAGGCAAAAGAGAGCAGGAAAGAGAAGAGGGAGACAGGAAAAGAGACCAGAGATCTTGGAGAGGTGATGGAGAAAGGACATGTCAGTCAGAATAAAAAGGATACTTGATTTGCAAACTTACAAATCACTCCAGGTTAATTAGGTCAATCTATCAAATTGTTAAGAAGGAAGGAAAAAGACCAACTTCAGGCAGCAAAAATTAATTGCATTTAAAATTTATGATGATGGAATTAAATAATTTTGGCTCTTCTTATCCACTTTGGGTATGACTTCTCTTAATAACATAACTATTTTAATGGTGCTGCTCAACTGCAATTCATTTTGGAAGTTCAAATGTTATTTATAAAATACACTAAGCTAAAACATTTCAGACTTACAAGGTTATGTTAGAATTCTAGATAGTTCTTAAGACTTCACTTTCTTTAAACTCCCTTCTTTGTTATTTGTGAGGTGTGTAAGCAGATAGCAAACTGAATAAAATCTGGGGCCAACAAGCAAGGTTAAGGTATGGTTATTATCCAGTTAACGCAGATTGACTTTCATGGAGCTGGGGAGCTGACCTGGTTAATGAATGGTTCATGAACTGCAACTCTTCCTATCATGGAAAGGAGAACTGGGTGTGTTTTGAACAGTTTAAATACATGAGCAGAATGCTATAATTTCAGTGGCGTCTGTTTAACTAATGTAAATGACTTCGGATACTATCAGTCCATCAGTATGGTTAATTTCATTTCCCATCTTATTCACTCACCTTCTGAAGAGGCCAGAAGACTTAGAAAAGAGGCTGTTTCTCAACTTCATGACAGTACTTAGGGTTATTTAGGTTGCACATCAGCACCTTCAAGCTGATGCTACTAGAAGGCTGCTTGGCATGCTAGTGAGAACTCAAGATCCAACACCAAGACAGCTACTTGTACTACTGATGAGAGGGACAGCAGGTGGCTTGCAAACAGGACAGTCAGGAACATATGCTCCAGAAAGGGCACATAATGATACTGTGATGCTCCACGGTCCTCTGGGACCTCATTTTATATAGAGAAGCTTTTCATGTGTTGACCTAAGCAAAATTCTGCTTAGGCTTCTGCATGCAAAGCTAAGTCATGAGTGACCCCAGCAAACCTCAATTTCCCATCACAGTCTTCACAAAAAAACATTTTAAGTGGGTATTTTAATACTGGTTTGTGTACTTATTGCCATTTTTAAACAACAGTTTCTCACAACTTTAAACAGATATAGCTTTTAGATGAGGAGTACTGTGTGTGACCAGTGCCAGTAAGTCACTTTGTCCTGAGTTTTATTTTCTTAACTTGTTAAATTTCTCATCTGAATCTCTTCACATGAAGAATCAACCCATTCCCCCTATTCCACCATGGCTGCAAAGATGGGATTCATCTGATCAGATGTGTATCTTCAACGTCAGCATTTGAACTAATTGCCCAGAGTGTCCTTACTGTCAGAGAAGGAAACTCCTTCAGCTTGGCTTACTTACCTAGAACAGGCCAGATGAGTGGCATGTTCTCAGTGCATATTTCTCTCGAGTTTCTCTTATGTGAATCAAGGTGATGCATGTGTGGATGCCCCAACACAAGTCTTTGCAACTTGCAAGTAGAACTCTGCAGGAGGGAGATAGTTCCCCTTTAGCAAGTAGGGAGGGATGAATTGCAGGTACAAGAGGCTGCAACCCTTACTGAACAAAACCTGTTCTTGATGATTAATTTCCTGCTATATTTCTTCTATACCACTTGGCTCCAGAGGAGGCATGTTTCATTTTTACATACTGCACTTCCAACAGACTGTTTAGGGTTTGAGAAGGGAGTTCTTTTGCTTTTTGTTCCTTCTTATTCTTCCCTTGAAATTCTTACCTATAGTTTAGTCATCCACAGTTTGTTGTGCATATGTTGCCCAAATGTTCCTGTGCAAAGCACAGTAATCCTTGAAGTCATGGCATTGAATACCATTGCTGTTTATAGGTCCTTTAGTAGATTCCTAGAGTCAGCTTGGGACCAAAAGGAAATAGTGCTCTGAATATTTACGTTTTTACACAATTGTCATTCAATGGAGTAACATCTGCTGCTGTTTTAATGTGCTGTGTTATCTAGGAAACTGAATCTGTAACAGTTAAGTTTTATCTGAAATCTGTGCTGATATCATGATTCTTTGGAAGGGGATTATTTCTCTGCCTGGCCAGGAGCAATGGAGGACTCTTCAGTTATGAAAATTGTTAAGTAATTTTTATGTTGCATCTAAAAGAAAACCAGCACCAGCTATATCAAAGGAAAAAAGTGCTTAAATAAACCCTACCTTCACATGATCAATTGGATGGATGATGAGAATTTGTCTTTCCTAAATAGCACAGACCCTTGCAATGGGTTTCGCAGGCCATGTGTGCGGGAGCAAAATTCTATTTTGTGCTGCTCTAATAATAACTGAGGCTGGATCCCTGATGACCTGTTTTTTATTATTTGGTCAAACAATATGTATTAATCAGCAGGTGTGCCTATGAACTGCTTTTCTAGTAACATAGATGGTGATCATGATGGTAGCACTAATAGGAAAGAGTCGGGAACATTTGTTGTTTAACTGAAGCATTTAAGTGGGTCCACTTGTTCATTAGAAGTGCATTTAAATTGGCTTAACCATGTGCTCATTTTGCTTTTTGTAATACTTAATACTGACAGGAATTAAACCTCTTGTATAACCATTCTCTTGCACTTTCGAACATGATGTTAACCAGACCTGCATTAATATTCTTTCACTGTTTAAAGCAAATATATAAAGCAAACTCATTTATCAAATGAAAAGAATACAATGACTGAAATATGATTACTTTACTGGTGGCAGTTGAATAGATGCTATATTTTAATGTATGATAGAGTACCAAACAGAGTAATTGTGATTATCACAATTACAACAAAGATAACCTTTTTTAGGATCTGATCCTTGAAACGTTTGTACATCTGCCAAACTTTACAAATGGTTTCAAAATAACCAGTCCCCAGACGATCCCAAGAGCACGTTTTCAGGATGGAGATTTTTCTGCCTGGGCTCTTAAATAATATATTGCTTGAAGCCTAAGAAAGTGGATGACTTAATTATTTAGTTTGTTTATTGCAGTCTTTAAGACAGTTGCCAGCAAACAGAACAGATGAGTAAGAAGAGTCACAACCTGTAGAGATTTGGAAATACAGAGTAAAACAGAAAGCATCATTTCACCATTTCCATAGATTCCTAGAAGTAACAGAGCAGCTCAGCTTGCAAATCAGAAATTGTGAATGAATTCAGCAGCTTTGTCAAACGACATGATTTAAAAATAACTGATGGGTATAGCATATGTCAAAACAACTGAGAAGAAGCAGCTTTGCTGCCCCTGCTCCTTCTTCCACAGGAGTCAACAGAGATTTGGTATCTGCCTTACTGGGGAGGAAGGCTACTTATCATTGCTCAGAGAGGATGGTTGCACTCGAGCCTACCTGCGCCCTCGCCCCAGCCTGTAAAATCTCTGTCATGGTCCCAGTGCAGATCTGCAGAGCTCTGCAGAGCTGAAGCTCTTTCTTCCCCCCCCCCCCCCCCCCAACCCTGGCATAAGAATCTCCATCTTCCTCTGAGTCAGTTGCCTTCCCTGTCCTTTATGGTTTTGCTCAGAAACACGCTGCTTCTTCAAAGCTTTTCAACCAGAAGTGTTTGACAATCTGTTGGTGTTAAGCCAGGTTTATATCAAAGCACAGCATTGAAGTCGTATCTCATCAAATGGTATGGGAATGATTTTTTCTTTCAGAGGTGTGGCAGATTTGCCATCTTTCCCAAACATACATATGATCTTCATGAAACAGTATTACAGAAAGGGAATAGTTCTATACTTGTCCATTTCGTGAGCCAAAGCAGAATCCCAGGCCATGGGAAGCATGCATCATGTCACCACGTAAACCAACGAGCAGCAAAGAAGATGGGGAAATAAATCAATTTAAATCATACATATATTTATACAGAACATATAACCACAATACACTGAAAACTGTATAGCATACATGAACATTGTTGCTGGAACGTAGAAGATGTTATGTCTCTACTGTGTGTTTCTAGTTACTGACAGAAAATTAATAGTTTGTTGAAGCAAACAGATCACTATTTGGCAGCTGTTACTGGCAGGACAGACAGTAAAATATATATACTGTGCACAATATTTGTCCCCTTTTCTTTCTTCTGATTGTAAATGAAGAAAAGTATTGCTGTGTGTTTCCAGGTGATGTTAATTGCTTTGTTAGTTTCTAACCAAGGGTGAGTATATGTGGAGTGGCTGTATGTAGCTGGTTTTCTTTAGCTCTCAGCCCTAGTTGATTCAGAAGGGATTCAGATGGCACATGGCCAGATGCAGATGTGAGCAGTTTTCTAAAGGATATGTCACTCAGAAGGATGAAGATGAGTGCTTGGATGTACCCAAAAGCTGTCTGAGGCTCATTACTGAAAAGCAGAGTATCGTGTTCCCCCGAGCTCTCTAGCTGAGTTCATGTACCCGTGTGGAGCTGTGACATTTCAGGAAACCTACACATGACAGTCACCTGCTGGTCATCAGAGCTTCATGAACAGAAGTCGCATGCACTCCTTAGAGATTTCTCGTTCGGTAGCAAAAAAGCAATAGCTGCTTTTGTTGGCTTTCACAGAATCACGGTGCTTCCTCACAGGCTTTCATCAAGCTGTGCTATTGTTAAAGCTTGCACAGTAATTTTGGATTTCTAACCTCACTTTTCAAATAGCAAAACACAGAGCTCCTTAGGAACTGCTTCCTGGATCTTCACCTGTAGGTCTCTGAGGCAAAAAGTCCCAAGGCTGTTGCTCTGGATGATCATCTTAAGAGCTGGTTAGAAATGTAGAGCTCTAACGTCATCAGAAAAAGCTTGAATGCCATAGCTTTCATTATCCTGATGTGTCTGTGTCACAGCTATGTAAGGCTGAAGTATAGGTAGGGGCCAACTCACTTTGATTTTAGTCAGCAGGGCTGGGAGGGACACTGAGCCAAAGGGACTGTTTCCCACAGCCAGGGTATAGGGATACTCCTCAGTTATCAGCTGAGATGTCTAATCAGAGTTTGTTTCCTGTGGAGTGTCTTTAAACTAAAAGAGGGGAGATTAAGGTTAGATGCTAGAAATTCTTTACTCAGAGCTTGGTGAGGTGCTGGCACAGCTGCCCAGAGAAGCTGTGGTGCCCCATCCCTGGAGGTGTTCAAGGCCAGGTTGGATGGGGCCCTGGGCAGCCTGAGCTGGTGGGGGGCAGCCCTGCCCATGGCAGGGGGGTGGGAGGGCTTGGCTGTGAGGGCCTTTCCAGCTGAAATTGTTCTACGATTCTTTGATTCCATGTAAACCTCTGCATATTATCTGTTGTTTATGAAGAAAATACTCCTACCTCTGTCTGTAGGCTTCCATGGCTGTTTATGGTGAAGTTTTCATAAAGTTGTCTTTCCTTGTGTCTTCCTGTCCCTGTCACCATTTCTCCCATAATTGCAGTACCTCAGGAAGGGAACACTCTTCTGAATTATTGCTCTTGTGAAAGGGCAGGCCTCTGCATTTTAAGCTGCAGTTTTGTGATCAAGATCAAATCAAGACCTTTATTGCTTTAGCGATTCTATGGTTTTCCAGTAGTGAAAAGTTGGTAGTCTCTTCAGGATCTCTTCCCTGGATTTCCCAGCAGTCTGCTGAGGAGCCATTAGCCCAGATTTTAGGAACAAAGATGTTCCAGGTTTGTCAGTTATATCTTCATTCAAACTCGTGGGACCATTTCATACTGTTTCAAGTCATCTGTAAGTTTTTGTTTGTTTCTTTTTTAATTTGATGGCTGTAGGAAATGCAGCTTTGCTTTTTGAACAGCGACTTCCCAACCTTTCAATCCTGTGAATTTTGGATGCCTTTACAACACTGCCATGTTGCACAAGATTCATATTCCTTCCCTTGCCATATTTTATATTTGGGTGTTTATGTCTAGCCCAGACTCCACTTGGAGTCAAAAGACCAAAATGGGTTCCTCCAGAGGGAGACCGATCCTGTCTCTTACGCTCAGACCTTGGAAGAAGAGCCATTCTCAGATGCTGCTTCTCTCCACCTGCTGTGAGCAGAGCAGGTATTAAGCAGCTATGGGCTGAGCTGATTTCTAGTTTGTAAATACTTTAATTCAGACACTTAAACTAACCTATTACCCACATATCATATCAAAAAGGTTTATAAAGCTTCTCTGTGTCATTTTATGTTTGTCATTGTATTTTTTTCTGTTTGTCTTTACAAAGTAAACTTTCATTTTCTCACAATGACACCACTCTCCTGTGTCTTTCACAAGCCTTGTATATGTCTCAATATTCTCTCACTACCTTAAATCCACATGAAAATGTGGCAGGCCCTGCATGACTTTCGCACTGTAATCTTTATAATAGCTTTGTGACTTCTTGGAGTAGCTATTATACTGCTTACAATTAAAGCAACATCAAGTCACTTCAGAGTATTCTCATTACTTATCAACTTGAATACATCAGCTGTTAACGAATGCTATATTTTTAAAATGCCAGAATCCACAAGTGCCACTGTGATTCAGATTCATTGCAAATACAAAAATAGAGGCTCCTCTTGCTTTTCTTTCACATCTTTTGAGTATTTCCCATCTTGTGAAACATTCTACTTTGCATATTTAACATTTGTTTTGATTTGCTGAGCCTCATACTAATTTGTAAATTCTCAATTGTGCACCACTGGTGAAAAGACATATGTTGTCCTCACTATTAGTACACAATGCAATATAAATATAGTGCCAATGTTGCAGTTAGTAGTGGCAGACTAGATATTTTCACTCAAAATCTTCCTATCAATAGTATTTCTTTCATGATAACATTTATTTATCAAAGTTTATGCTGCTTTGACTTTTTATAAAATAACAGCAAAGATAAATGGATCGATTGACCCCAAGAGCAGTTTATTTATCCCTTTAGTCACACTTCAGTGGCAAAATCAATACTCTTCTGAAATATCTGATATTACAGTGGTTCCAGTAAATACTGACATTCCTGAGCTATGTGAAGGGGAAACAAAAATTTATTATCAACTTAGATTTTTAGTACCTTTATTGATTTTTCTGGGGATGCTTGTGAATTTTTATTTATCTGTAGCTACATAAGTGACCTTTGTTTCATAAAAACATACAAACAAACAAACAATCACAAAGCAAAACCAAAAATCCATATGTTTAGAACCTGTAAAGAGTAAAAGGGGGAAGAACTGCACATCTAACACTGACAGTGACAAGGATCTGGGCAGAAGAATATGTCTGGTTTTAAATGATGCATAGCACACTACTCTGTATTCTTTTTCATACTATCTCTGCATTTAGATCAGCATAACATGCAATTTTTTTATACTGACATTGTTGACATCCACTTCGTGTGACAGCTAAGATATTCCTGAGTCTTGCATTGCTACCAATTATTTTGATATAAGAATGGAAGAGATGAGGGACCTGAAAGAATATGAAAAAGTACTAAACAGGTTACATCAGCTGATAAACAGACCTAATTCTTACACTATGCACACAGACATAAGGAAGTCATCTCAACTCTTATCCTTCAAAGCACCGAACATATAGAAACTGCACAAGAAAGATAAGATTCAAGGGAGTTCCTGAGGGCCATGTGGAGTTCCCAGGTTGAGGGATTTCACTGAAGCAGTATTTTGATGGGGTATAGCATAAAGAACACTTTTCTTAGCTGTCCTAAACTGAGAGGAGCCCAACAGACCAAAATTTGGATAGTATATGATACCAAACCAAATAGGCGTTTGGGACAGAGATAGTCTGAAAGTCCAGGTTCGGCTTGCACCAGGAGGCATGGGTTCATCCCAGGTGGACAGAAGGGCATAGGACAGGGCTGTCAGAGTCCCTTCCCAGCTGTCCATATTGTGGCTGGTTGTCCCAGCGTTTGTCAAAAGGGCTCAGAAGATCTCACGTGTCTCTGCTGTCCCTTCTGAGCAGATGGGCACAGATGAAAATGAAATGAAGTATAAATTGGAAATGCATATACCTGATTTAATTGTCACTCCTTCAGCCATCGCTTCATTCTTCCGGCCTCCACTGGCACTGCTCTTACAGAAATACAGTCTGCTATCAGCAGGAATTGAATATATATATTTATTGTTACCTGATGAAATTGTACCACTCTCCGAGGCTCATATGTGGAGTAAAAAAGGCTGAGCAGCCCTGTACATATTTAGAAAGTAGACTAAAGCATGTGAAAAGCCACCATAAGCCCTAGCTATCAACAGGTAGGGGCTGAAGGTATAGTTCTTCAGCAAGCTCTTCAGTGAATATAATCCCCTCCAAAAGGTTTTTAGTCATTCGTGTTTCCTGGTGCTGAGGCATTCAACAAGCCCATCTAATGTAAAAA
>JAPSGF010000027.1:5145634-5252907 GCA_035772895.1 Perdix hodgsoniae | reverse complement strand
CAAAACCCCACAAAACAAAAAAAAAAAAAAAATTCCTTTTTTTTCTCCCCCCCCCCCCCCCCCCCCCCCCCCCCCCATTCATTTCTAACTTCATCCCTTGATGATCTTTAACATCTTCCAGACAATTATCTCAAAGGATATTTCCTGTTCCTTAAGACCTACCAAAAGATTAATCTTCTCCAGAGAAATGGAATTCCATAGCTTCATTGCTTCTATGAAGACCAGAAAATCACTTCCTTTTCAAAGACAGTATAATTAAAATACATTTTCAGGCCTTTACTGATGTGCTGCCCTTCCAAAGCACTGCGATGTTCTGTATTATGTGCTTGTCTTATGTCTTTAATTTCATACATATAGTCATAAATGTGCTGAAAATCAAGCATACGTTGGAGTTTTTATGTAAAGCCCCAACAGGAAGCACCAAACATACTGCAGATCTGGAATAAATTTTCTGAAAGGAGCGTTCCCTTCATTATCATTTCTAGTTAAGGCCTTTTTCAGGGTTTGTGCCTGTAGACTGAGTAGTGATTGCTTACTACTCTAATTAAAAACTAAAACAAACAAACAAATGTTTACTTATAGGTCTAAAATTAGTTGAAGTTTTGAAACATGGTGTTATTTATACATGAAAGGATTTCTCCAGTTTCGGTCAAAATAATCAGCATATCTGATCCAGCAGAATCACATCATAATTAAAAACTAGAAGACTGATCACTTTTACTTCAAATTAGTCCTAGGTGCAGTGTTATTATTTTGTATTTTATAGTATTGTTTTTATGCTGGCTGTATGAACTTTGTTCCCCATGGAATTTATACATGTCAGGTGCTGAAAAGCTGTACTGAACTGAGTTGCTATGTGTGCATCCTCTGTTAAATACAGGAGATATAAGGACAGCAGTAGGCATGCAAGAAGGGAAGCTTAGGAGTCTCTGCATATTTTTCATCTTTACCATCTTCCCTCTGTGGAAAGTGCCAGTGTATGTGCTTGAAGTGCCAGCAATGCTTCTTGCCATATGCCAGCCCATTTCAGTGGTTTTGACTGTATGTGCAAATTCATATGCATATATGCATACATGTGCGAATGACATAAGGTCAGTGCTCAGTGCCAGATGCTGAAAGCAGTCAGTGTGGAGGGGGGAAAGAATTGTAACTTTGACTCCTTTGAACTCAAATTAAATGTGAAAATGAGTAGTTACTTGAAATGGATTTGTCAAAATAGCCAAAGGGAGTTTGGTGTTCATCATTCATATTTGAATGGCTTATGGACAACTAAATCCCTTTGAAAATCCCAAATTTAAAGGATATTTTTTGAGCTAGCAGTGAGAGTCAGCGTGGAGGACATACTTCTGAGAAATTGGCGTCGTGAACCTTCAATCTGATTAGTTACACAGGTACTTGTGAAATTGCTTTATACCAAAACCTTAAAAAAATTTACAGGATGTATTCCAGTGCTTAGAGAAATCATCACAGCAAGAAATACATTGTGCCAACAGAAAGAAAAAAAAAAAAAAAAAAAAGTCAACAGTCAACATGTCCCTGCCTTTATATCTAGGCAATCTGCCTATCCAAGTAGTTTTTGTAAATTTAGAATAAATTTTAAGGGTTTAAGGGCACGCGGTCGTATCATCATTTTTATGGCAGCCAAATTAATTCTTTCATGCAGCGTTTGAACCTAATGGAGATTGACTGTCCTGTTTTCCTATTGTAATGATGTGTACCGAGTTGAAAATGAAGATGTTGGAGGATAAAAAATAGTGCTGTGACTGCTATTGATTAGCTGTCTTGTTTGCTTCATTGTTCAGGCTCCGCTGGCCTCTTGGGCAGAAGGACACCCAAGTATAACATCTCTGACATTTTCCTGAAAAGATGCATGCCTTAAAAGTGACAGCTTTACTTAAAAAATACAGTTTTGATGTATAAATGCGGCAGTTTTAGCTGAGAGGATTCTGATGGATTAGAGCAGACAAAGAGAAAGATTTCTGAAACGTACCTCGGGTCAGCCTTGTACTGAGAATAGATTTAATAGCAAGTGTCTTACATGATGATGACACTCCTAGAGACTCTGCATTTCAGTGTATGTGGGCATGAGCAAGAGAAGCTGAGTTTATCTTCAAAGACAGAGCGATTAGGTTATTCTGACTAATGTGTTCAGCTTTCATTAAAGGCTGTGAGTGGTCATGAATTCCAGAAGACTTGGCTACGTCCGCTGATGAAGAGAGTGGCCCTCGAACTAGCACATCATTCTGCTAGGAATGCAGACAGTGATGCTAAAAGCCCCCGTACAGATTGTTTTTCCCAGTCTTCTGACAACAGGCTATTTGAAGCCATTGTGTTTATTCTCTTGCCTGTTTTTTAATACAGATATTTGGTATGGGAGACATATAATTAAATTTGTAAAAACAATTACTTTTAATTGCACGCATGTACATTTAATACATGTGAATGTGTCTATTACAATAACCCTATGACTCTTCCTTATGCAGAAAATGAGCCATAATTTACGTAACTCTCTGTCAAAGTATTTAAAGGAGTTAAGTGCCCCAAGTAATTTGATGTATCACCTCTAATGAAATGCATGAACATATGAGCACGACTGTAAGCCAGCATTAGAAGTGCCTCTGCTTTTATCAGCATTATGTTAAAGAGGGCCAGATTCTGCCACGTGTGCTGTTACACTTGGGAGAAAATGGAATTGCTCAATGAATGACCTGTAGCTCGACAGGAGCAGAGATATTAATGACTCGGTGTGCTAATGACTCTATGGCAAAGCAATGCTTTTTATTAAATCCTGTAGCTAGTTTGCAAAAACCTGGGCAATCTGTCAGTCAGTGAGTGGAAGCCAGCCAGGAGTCTGAGGCTGCCAATGCGCTTCAGCTGGAGGTATTGCAGCGCTGACCGGACCCTTCCCTTCCTCTCATCCTGTGCACCTGGGAGCGAGCCCAGTCACTGCTTCTCTTTCATCCATGCTTTTAAATGATCCTGCCTCTGCAGAGCACATCTAGCCTTGCCTACTTCTTGGCATGATGTGTCTCGTCACCATCCTCATGACAAGGTCTTCTCAGTTTGCCCCTACAAAACCTTCCTGCAAAGATCACCTTCCCTGCTGGCTTTGTCATTCCCTTTTTTGTCTATCAGGTCACATTTACATTTATTCTTTTCCCCTTCAAAGTCGCTGATAACTCTTTTCCCACCCTCCCCTCCAGCCTTGTCCCCAGTGGGCTGGATGCACTGCTCTGGAAGGGACACTGTATCTTTTGCCTTTGTCCTTGCCATCACACACTGTGGGGCATCTCTGCTGCAGTGACCCTCAGGATCACCATTCTCGCCTTATTTCAGTGTCTCCAATGAATTACCTGTGCAACAGCATCCACTGAAGATGTGGCAGCAGTCTCCTTTGCTTATTTGCATTTACAGTGAAGTCAAAAAGGGCTGATAAATCTGAGCCAGTCGCCAGACTAGTCAGTGTTCTGGTATGTTGTGTTCTTCTCCATACATGGTGTCTTCTGTGTCTTACTTAATGACACCACGTTTGGGGGTAGAACCTGCTTCTTCCCTTCTGTTTGCTTACAGAGAAAAATTACTTGAGAATGAAGCTCTCAGAAGTAAGAAAGTGACTTAATTTTGGCAATGGTAGTCTGGATGACAATCTTAATTTCTTTTTAGATTTATGCAGTGTAATTTGATGTTTCGTTGTACAATTATGTGTTATTTCTGAATTTTATTTTATTTTTTTCAACTGAACTTAGAACCATTCAATACTCTTTGCTGTATCATTCGCTGTGCAGATATGTGATCATCCAGTGGTCAACTTATCTAACAATCTTTGATAGACACACAGAAGGTGCAGTGAAAATGGTATGCAAGGACAGATAATACACTAAAATTATTTCAAGGAATGTACAAAGGCTGCTGTGAAAGTAATGTGCTCTATTTTATTGTGTTGGCCCACAAAGTCAGAGGTAGATGTTAGTGGGATGGCAGTAGAGGTTGAACCTTCCCAACAATATTCTGTTATGTTTTGTCATCATGTGACAGATGGCAGGAGAGGGGCACTCTGACACAATTGCATCCGACACAAAAGTGCAGATGAAGAGGAGGTGTGTCAGTGAATTTCTTCATGCAGAAAAAAAATTGTACTAATTGACATTCATCAATGCTTGTGAACGTTTTTAGACCAAACAGTGGATGTGAGTACAGTGAGGCCATGGGTAGTGCGCTTCAGCAGTGGCAACAGCGACAGTGGGCCATTTCCACTGGCACGGATGTTTACAAGCGCGGCATGTAGGCTCTTCTTTATCACTGACAAAAATGTATAGCTAATGGCATTGGCTATACAGAAAAAATACTGCTCTGTCGCTGAGAACTTGCTCAATCAAACAGTGTTACTCTGCTCTTTGTACCTGTTGTATTTTCCGTGGAAATAAATAGGAAGCATTACTTTTGGAGCAACCTACGTGTTATCAGCTGTCATATATCACAGAATTAACTACACACATGTTATTTTTAACTGCACACAGATTATTTAAAACACAACTTCTGATTTTATTCTGCGAGTGCTCATTTTATTTCTAACATTTTAAGTCCGGGACAAGAATCATTGAGGAAAAATGATTCTGATATCTCTGATACCCATTTGCATCCTGCTGCACTCTCAGAAGTATTCTTCTCCATCAGCACACATGCTTTACCCATTTATGCTGAATTTTGCTTCTAAGTCCTCATTTGTACACTGTAAGAATATTCGGAGGTTTGTAACTTCCAGCATAGCAAAAACCACTACATTGCACTATATTAAGACTTTTTTTCTCTCACGCTTACTTTTCCCCTGAGTTCCTTCAGCACCAGTCATTTCTGAGCCTGTATGATCTAAAAACCTTTCAAGTGGATGGAGGAGCCGTAGCTAATCCTACCAGATTCAGACTCCCTAACAGTTCCCATGTAGCAAGCAGCAGAAAATGAAACCAGACAAGGGACAGTATGCACACACTCCAGGGAGAACATTTTACACAGAATGAGCTCAATTCTCTTAATTCTTTCATGTTTTGGTCTTTTTCATGTCCATCATTGTCAACACTGTCAGTGAGATGAACCCCACAAGGATAAGGCCCCTTGCTGACCAAATGGCAGCATGATACCATTTCCTTAGCAGGGTCTTTCTGTGCCGGTCAGTGCCCAGCCTGGGGCACAGCTGGAGCCTGGGGTGATTTGAGGACTGCCGGCCCCTTCGTGGTGTCCGTGTCAATGTCTTGCGTTAGACACTGATAGTCCAAACACTGGGGATGCAGCTAGAGCTGAACTTGAGCTGGCAAAGGTTGTAGGTATAGTGTCATTAACCAGATGATTGATCTGACAAAATCGCTCCTGATCTAGTTCTTCTCTTTAATCAGAAAATCATAGAATCATAGATTGGTTTAGGTGGAAAGGGATCTTAAAGATCATCCAGTTCCACCATGCCTGCTGTGAACAGGGTTGCCAATTTGGAGAAACAGATGAAGGCACTGCACTACGGCATGTAATCTTAGAATCATAGTCATAGAATTGTTTGAGTTGGAAAGGACACTTAAAGTCCATCTAGTCCAACTGCCCTGCAATGAACAGGGACACCTACAGCTACATCAGGTCTCTCAGAGCTCCATCCAGCCTGACCCTGAGTGTCTCCCACCATTGGCATCCACCAATTCCCTGAGCAACCTCAGCATGCAGCCGGCAGCTGATAGCTCCTTCATTGCTGTGGACCCCAGTACTTTTAGTACCTGAACTAACAAAAGCAAACATTATTTCAAATTGAGCAGCCAGCTACCTGCATTGCACATCACTTGGGGAAGAGTAAGGTGTTTCTTAGCCCCTTACTTGGGGCCCAGATGACAGGGTTTATTCTGGGGTAGGTTTTCATTGGTTGCAAGTGCCCAGGAGGAGCAGAGGTTGCAATTTCTGTGCAGCACCGAAGGCAAACCTTCGGGCAGGAAGCACTGAGTCTTCAGTCATGCTGAGAAAAGCCAGAAAGACCCCAGGGCAAATCAGTCCCATTAAATTCTCCTTTATTGCTATTTCTGTTGTCCTTTAAAAATCAAATTGAAACTGTTTAAAAAAAGAAAAGGAAAAAAGCTGCAAAACCTCACCCTCTTCATTTATACAAATGAAAATACAATCTTGGGTTTGTGGATGAGCATTTAGATAGTAGATTTTTACTATTCTTTAAACACTAAGATGGAATGTATAATGTCACTGTTTTTTGGATTGAAAAAAGGAGTCTGAATAAAGAGTTTCCATTGCTTACTTTCTCTTTTCCAACTTCTTGTGTGGCCTGAGATGTAACAGGAAGATTTTCTGGAGTCACTATTCTTTCTTTGCACTTTATTTTTTGACCAGCCGACTTGAGAGACTCATTTACAGCATTAATGGGATCCATGGATCTGTGTTTTAATGTAGTGTAAAAGATGATTTAATACCGATTACTGAAATACATGTAGGCTCAGGAAAACGGAATTTAGTGAAAATACAGATGGTGTATCTGGGCATGTTCTATGGCACGGAGATGTGAAAGGCAGGCCCTTCGTCTAGCAACTCCTCTGTGTTTGAAGTCTAGTCAAGCAAAGTATGAACTCGCAGAGCTTCTGCTTCAGTTGACTCTTTCCTATGAGTCGAGTGTATTTGAAGTGTCTTCAGATGTATTTTCAGCACTAGCAACTTATTCTGTGGGCATAAAGTCTGTCCTTAATTTGTAAATTACTGTCTTCATTTATAAACTACTATACTGCACACATTTATTTCAATCAGTCACTGCAGTTGTGAATGCCAGTTTGATTTCTGAATCAGCACTCAGAGATAAATGATAGATGGTTTATTAAGTTCTCTCATCTAGGGTTCATGACGCTTAATTTTCTTAAGTGATAATATTTCATGCTATAAACCTGATTTTTTTTTTTTTCTTCTATCTGCTTAGTGGAGTTTTACCTAATTACATATATGGTCCCTCTAACAGTTGCAGTGTGGAGCCACCACTGAGCTTCCATAAATCACTATTTTGATATTTTTTTTAGGAGAAACCCTTCAGAAGGCCACTTGTCATCAGAGATAATCTAGCAAAAAGTTGCACCAGTTAACCCCATCCTTAGGTTCTCCTAACTCAATTTCCCCAAGGCATCGCTCATCTCTCTCTGGGTTGGCAATAAAAGAAGTTTGGGGCTAGGGGCATTTTTTGGATCCCTGGCAGCAAGGCACCATGCACGTACTTACCTTTTTCACAGCTGGATGGTTTCACTGTAACCCCTGGTGTCTCTCTCCAATATTTTGACCTCATAAAAGCATAATGTCACTGAATGTTGAGATTTTATGGTAATTTATTCTGAAGATTGTGGCTTTTAAATCTTCCACATGCAGTTTAATAACAGCACCCTTGTCATCAAGCAAACTTTACTTTCTCTATTAATATTTTCATCTTCATTTTACATACACACAAACATATATATACCAAATAAGCTGGAGATGATTTATAGAAGCATTAGATAAAGGGGAAGAGGAGGAAAGAGGCAGAGAACAAGATAACTGAAGACTAATCATACCAAAACCAGACATGCTTTTACTCTTTTTCTCCATTCCTGTTATGTTTCTGTTTGGATCAGCTCCAGAAAAGCCCTCTTCCTTGTCGCTCTTGTTGTTGTGTGTATGCTCATGCATAAATTCAGGTCAAGTATGAAACCTCTTTGCTACATTCCTGGTAAGAATGTGTAATGTTCTTATCAACAGATAACAAGAAATCTGAACTAATTCAGCTCATGACCCCACATTCTTTTTTTTTCTGCCATTAAAAAAAAAAAAAAAAAAAAAAAAAAAAAAGTATATATGGTGTTTGCTTAGTTGTTAAAATATTCAGTTTAAAGCTGCCTGAAATTTCTCCTAATCTTTTTCCATTGCGGGTTTCCCTGGACTAGGTGATGCTGAGTAAAACAAAAAGCACATGCATGCACAGGTTTCTGAGATTTTCCAGATCAAATATAATTTAAGGGGCACAACATTTTTAAATGAGTTGGGTTTTTGTTGTTGTTGTTGTTGTTGTTTTTTAATTATAATACCAAAAGCACCAATGAATAAACAGTGTTTACTGAAAGTATGCTTTGCTTGAACTCGGTCATTAAAGTCTACAATGGCTGAGGGGTTATTTTGCAATGAAAGACTGAACCAATATATAAGGATAAAAGTAGAAAAATGGTTTAACACACAGCACAAAGATGTTTTTCAATGAATCAGTCTTTGCTATTTAATTTACATTTTGAGGGCTCATTAGGATGATGAATGACACTGCTGGAGAATAAAACATACTTCCTGAACAAAAGAAAATCTCTGTAGCCTAATAACATTTTATGCCAGCACTTACATTTGTCAGAAGTGGATGCTATTTATCCCTATGATTATTTAAAAATCATTTTTATTGTCCTTTGTGCTGTGTCCTCTTCTGGGAATTTTAATTCAGAGTTTGACACCTACTTATTAACTTCCATGAAGTATGGAGTACAAAGGCTTATACTATATAAAGAATTCTAACCAGCTATGTTTATATTGCCTGCAGCTGTATACAAATTAGCTCAGTTTGGATTCATCTCTCTTAGAGATGGAAAAAATTTGAGTTGTGTAACCTTTACCACCCCAGCAAAGTAAATGCGAATTGAGCATGTCTGACCTGGACGTATCAGGAGACGGCAGTGAGTAAAGGAGCAAAGAGGAGGAATTTATGGCATTAGCATCATGAATTAGGAATCTCGGCAAGTTGAAAACACTCATTTCTCTTCCATCCTTCTCTGGAAGGATGAGGATGAAATAGGAATGCTAATGCTTCAAACTTCAAGCCCATCCACTCCTTAATCAGTAAATAATTACTTGCTGTCTTGCCTTCTTCAGTGCTCATGCATGCCTATACTCTAGAGTCAAAGGTATGCAAATAGTGGAAAACAGACTATCTGTGGAAAAATGTCAAAATATTTGCGTAAATTATACACTATTACAATAATTGCATTTCTATAGTTTGTCTTAGAAAACGCGCTGCTTTTGTACCAAACATTAGGGATAAGAACTTTATTGTATGCAAACCGTAATTTCACTGCTATTCCCTTGCTCTCATTTCCTGCAGTAGATCTGCTCGGTGGTAGTGATATCTGACTATCTTTAAAGATAGAATAAGTCAAGGACTTCATTTGCTTTGCTGAGAGAGTGCGCCAGTTGCTCTGGTAGCTTTTCATGAGCGCATGTAAAACAAGATGACACACAGCTTTGCTTTGTTTGTTGTGATATGAAGTGGGAATGTTTGATCTTGTACTCATTTCTCTTCCCAAAGCCATTCTCGCCTCATTGCAGGAAGTCCCATCGATAATAAAACTAGTTTCTGTAGGCAGGAAAAATTATTTCCTTACATCTAATTCTGCAGATTCTCATATTGATATTTCCATGCACAAGGTGGTGCCAATCATTTGGAACACGGGATTCCAATTTAATGATCATTTTGTTTTCTAAAGGAATTTCCAGTCTGATAGCACTACTTTCCTTAGATTTTTGCCACTTCATATTTTGTAAGTGAACATATATGGGAGGAAAATTATCAGGGGAACATCTTGTATCCCTGTGGCATCTGTTCACGCAGTGAGCAGACACAAAGGTTTTGTTTTGATTCTGGAAGAGTGCAAGAGCTGTTTACTGGCACAAACTGCAGACTGCTCTTAGGAAAGCTACTCTTGAGTCCTTGCAGGCCATGTCTGGCTGGGACCAAAGGCCAGACCTATGGCACTCAGACTTGGACTGAGTACAATAATTGTGCAATGTACATCATCCCCGTCTCATTCTGTAGTCTACAAGGCCAGCTATGTCCTGGGCTGCATCAAAAGAAAGGTAGCTGTCAGAGAGAGGTAGGTGACTGTCCCCGTCTGTTCTGCCCTTGTGGGGACCCATCTGGAGTAGAGTGTCCAGGTATGGGACCCCCAGCACAAGAGGGATGAGGAGCTGTTGGATGGGGTCCAGATGAAGGCCCTGAAAATGGTCGGAGGGCTGGAGCACCTCTCCTGTGAAGAATGCCTGAGACAGCTTGGCTTGTTCAGTAGAGAAAGGTCTGAGGAAGCCTCATGGCAGCCTTTCAGTACTTGAGGGGAACTTATAGACAGAGAAGAGTCCAACTTTTTGCATGGGCAAGTAGGATAAGCTTTAAGCTGAAAGAGGGAAGATCTAGGTTAAATATTAGCTGTAAATTCTTCACTCAGAGGGCAGTGAGGTGTGTTATTTTGGTAGAATTACATTCTGCCCACCAAAACTAATTCGAGCTCTTTAGATTACAAAATGTACATATTGTTATCTTTCCTAAAAATAGACAGCATTGCCCATATAGAATAGTAACCATATTTAAAGTTATACATGCCACAGTACATCTACATGTGCTATACTACATTTGCATATATTTGCACGTGTTTCTGTGTGCTTATAAACTGCGGTGCAGATCTTCACAGTGATGTGCATGCATACAAAATGCAGATTTTTGGAGATTATCTTAGGCCGAGGCATCCTCAGTTAATGCTTTCCATTCATCAAATGGCAGGACATACCCCTCTCAGAAATCACGTCTTTGGTGCTGGTAGCCTTGATCATGCTCTGTACTGCAGTCAGACACAGATAACAGGTTACTTCGGGTATGTTAACAGTGCAGTCATTACTGCGGTTCATGCTTGTGCCAGTGGGAAAGTCTGACTCACAAGTGGGAACAGATGAGGAGCTCCTGCCTTTGCTGTAGGGATCCAGTGAGTATTTATGCAGCAGCAGCAGCAATTGCACAACTGCAAATTGCCAAAATCAGTGCTAGTTTATTTTAATATGCCAGACTGTAAACTGTAGCAATTCAGCAGCTGCTATGCAAGCAGGGACCTCCGAGAGAGTATCGGTAAAGAGAGATAAGGATGGAAATGTAATCTTGGCTCCTGCCTCATTCTTGCGGGTTTTTCTGTTTTACCTCAGAGGTACAGGCATTTTGGGGGGCAAGTCAACAAATAATGCACTTTTGCTCAGTGGTTTGATTCTGTAATTATTTTCTATGAAAGAGAAATTCTATTATTCACTTGTGCCTTCAGTTTGAATTCAGTGCCACCAACCAGATGACTTCAGCAGTGAGTGAGTGATGACATTCTCCTGTGCTTTAGTCTGTATGCTGCATCTGTGATTTGTGCAAATGGGCTGTTGTTGAAAGCATTCAGCCAAAGGTTTTTGACTGAATTCTCTTCTTCTGTGGATGTTTAAAATCCCGTTATGTTTATAGAATACACGTACATAAACTTTAAATTAAGTAGAGAATGCTCCTTTGTGTGGATTTTTCCTGCAGCCCTACCGCAGAGTCAATGGAGATGGACCAGCTTCTGACTGCCGTGCTATCCCATGCTCAGAAACAGCTAAACTCTTTGTATGCAATACTTGCTACATTATCGGGTTCACTGCTGTGTTTCTGTGGCAGAAATAGGATTGCAAACAAGAGCTGGTTTGTTAAAACCATTTCACTCTCTTCTACCCTAAGTATCCATTGCTGCAAGTGATGCATCCTTGGTTTTGCAGGAACTGCTGCGCTCTCTACCGCACCACAGTTTTGCTGGGCTGCTGGGGATTTGGAACTATGCCTGCAAATAAAATGGGCAAACAATGCTGGTGGAAGTAATGCCTCCTGTTTATTTCTGTGGAATCTACAACAGATAGAAAGAATGCAATAACACTTTCTGATAGAGCAAATTCTGATCTAAAAAAACAGTATTTTTCAGCAGAGCCATCAGCGTAAGCTATTAGCTATTAGGGAAGAACAAAAGCCTGCATGTTGCACTCATAAAAATCTGCACCAGCAGAGGTGACCCACTGGTGGTGGAGTCGCTGTCCCTGGCAGTGTTCAAGAGGCTAGATAAGGAGCTATGAGATATGGTTTAGTAGCTTGTGGTAGCAATGGTAATGGGAGAATGGTTGGACTAGATGATCTTGCAGGTCGTTTTCAACCTTGTGATTCTATGATTCTATGATTCTGTTTCATAGCTACCATGACAGTCTTGTTGCTGGGAAAGTGTTGGCCTTGCAGTTCAACTGTCACTATGCTTACATCCACTGTTTGGGCTCCATAAACGTTCAGCAAGTATTGATGAATGTCAATGATTGCCATTGTTTCCACATGGAGAAATTCAGTGACAGACCTTTGCTTCATCCCAACTTCCATGTCAGATGCCATTCTGTCAGATCGCCGCACTGCTGCCATCTGTCACATAGCAACACCATGTAATGGGATATTGGTGGGAAGATTCAACCTCTACTGCCATACCACCAACATCTGCTTCTGATGTCACGGGCCAACAACATAAAATAGGAGGCACTACTTTCAGAGCAACCCTCATAGTTAATTCCTGGGGAAATGAGCCACTTGTCATTTCTCCAATAAACAAACAAACACAGTAAACATGCAAGGGCTTGATCTGTTTAATGCACATCTCTAAAAACCAGAGTGCAGACTAAACATAGTAATCCGATGATTACAAATTTCTCAGTCCCATAAACAAAGCATGACAATTGATGACAATGTGGTATCATATATCATAAATGCACAGCATCCTCTCTCATCCAAAACAAACAGTTAGCAGTATTTCAAACCCACAACAAATGTATTTAATGCAGATTGCTGTGAAACAATGTGTGTTTCTCCGTTCCTAATGCTGTATACAAAAAAAAAAAAAAAGGAAAAAAAAAAACAGCCAAGAGCTTTCTCTGTTTTATGCATTATATTCATTTATGCTGCCAATTCTACTTATTATTCTGCTTCTCTGATTTGAAAAAAAATCCAGATGTGTTTGAAACAGCTCTTCATGCATGTACATCTTAACATTGTAGTAGATGGTTTATAAAGTAAATTATGAGACCCTACCATAATTCTTGAGTTTCAGATAGGTTCCTTTTCTTGTTAGTCAGAGTATTGATGCCAACCCTTCTATTCCATCGGCCGCTTGTTATGCGAGGCAAATCAGCTGCCATTGTTACTGATAGAGAAAATCTCCCTGGGTAACCCACGATAGGTTTATTACATAGGAAGCTTTGATCCTCAGGACTCAGCTAAGATATTTAAAGTTCTTATAAAGGTGTGCTGGAGTCTGCAATACAAATTCAGATGTCTGCTGTCAAATGACTCCTATTCAGCAAACCTGTATGAGCCACGTTTGAAAGTGAAACAGAAAGATGACACCATTCATATGTTGGCTTTTTGAGAGGTCTTTGTGGTCCCCTGCCTTCTGGTAGATGACAACTCATTCCCGGCCCTATCAAAGTTGCATAACAGAATTTGTAAAAAGCTGTGCAGAAGGGTTTAATGTGTTGAGAACAAATAACTTCTTTGTTGATACCCATCGCAAGATCAAAGGAATTCAGGGTAATAGGCCCAGGACTGCATTACCTTCAGTTGCGCTGAGGAACAAAGGAATAAAATAAAACACTGAAAGGCAGTAGAGAACAATAAAAAGGAAAATACTAACAAGTTTAAAGGATTCAACATCCTGAAACCTGAATAAAAGCACCAAAATAAATTCATCAAGATCGTGTAACAAAAGCAAAGCCTGTAGCTTCTTGTCTCAAAAGCTTTCCTGCTACACTCATGGTTTTTGCACATGCAGTTATAATTTAGGGTGCAATGAGACCTTCTGGTCTTCTGGAGGGACAGAGATCTGTCTCTGCTCCTTAAAACAATGCATACTTGTTGTACTCAACCTAAATGGAAATTCCTGTGAGCAGGAATAGCATTGCAGATTTTCTCTCTGTTCAGCTTCCATTTAAAATGAAATGGGGATGCAGTGAACTGCTCTCCCTCTAGAGAAAATATAGCTTGTGAAACATAACCTAAAAAATTTAAAAAATAAAATGAAATGGGAAATTAAAATCCAAAAGCCAGCTCTTTTTTGAATGCAAACCGTGAAAGTTTTGGAAATGCAAACCAACCAAACCTAAGGGCAGTCTCTCTAGTGCAGTGCAGCACTGGTCGTTGTCTAAAACCAATACAAAATAACCTCTACCATTACTGCTGTTTTCTTCTTTTCCTTTCCTGATGCTGTGCTGTGTATTGCATGTGTACAAATGCTGGTGCACACAGGATTTAAAACCATTTTTGGCAGTAAAACTGCATGGAGAGTAGTTTTATGTAGGCATATCCAGGGCACTGGAGTTCATACCCAGTCCTGCTCCATGGCACTGCACCGCCATAAAGGGATTTATTACTTAGGTGGTTTTTTTTATTTTATTATTAAAAAGAAAACTGTTAATGCGACAGTGATATGTGGTGACTGCCCCTGAGTAACATGGCCAAAAGTTGTGGTTTACACAGTTTTGTCTTTCTGGGATTTATAAATGATTCTCCATTAGCTTTTAGCTGTGAGCTCTGTGCAAACAGCTGGAAGCTGGCAAGTGTCTACCAGAAGGGTAAGCAAACTCTTTGAAAGACACAAAATCTGGAAAAGAGGAGGTTGATTTTTCTTCCTTTCTGTCTGTATTTCGCTGTTACAAAACAGAAAGCGCTGTGATTTTTGAATGCAGTACCCCCTTTGAAAGGAATGCTAACCTGAGAATACATGAAAACAAGAAAAAAGTAGGAGTCCTAAGACGTTACAGCACTGACATTTTATTTGAAATTTCACATGTTCTATTAGCTCTGCAAAACCTTTGGAGAGTACAATTTTCGGTAGCTGTGCGGTGAGTGTGTTTCCATCAGTCTGTCAGGGACCGTAGCACGGCTTGATTTTTCTTTTGACTTTCAGGAATGCTGAGAGCACAATAAAGCTCTGCTGAGATTTTCCCTGCAGCTTGGAGAATTGTGCTATTTGTCAGCCTCTGTGAAGAGAATCACCTGAGCTGAACCACAAGTGTCAAGGGACTGCTTTAGAGATGCAGATGCATATGATTGCTCGTCTTCATTGATAAATCTTTGGGTATCCAGTAGCAAATTGCACCCCTCTTGGGCAACTAGATGTCCAGGTCATAACTGCCATGACCAGGACATGTTTTAGCCATGAGACCAAGCTGTGATTCTCAAACCACTGTGTATCACTCTCTATTCCTTGCAGATAATAGACTTTCCTTTTTCTAAAAAATATCCTGTTCCTGATCCATGTTTTCCATGAAACTATGATATTCTGTGCAGATCAAGGAAAGTAATATGGTGTAATGTAATATGTCTGGATTTGCAAAGAGGTTGTTTAACTGGGCTGGCTTCATGGCCAGATGCCCAGCGCTATGCCCATACTTCAGACCTGCTCTGCCAAGGGTTCTTGATGGCTGCTGCCCTCACCAAGTCATTTGCTATGAGAGCATGAGCTTTTTGTTTTGCTGAAGAGGAGACACTGCCAAAGCCAAAATTATCTCCTTCTCAAGTATTGGTGACTTCCTTGAAAAGCAGAAAGCTTCTATAGAAAGCCAAATGTTTCCAGGTCGTGGACTAAGACACAGTCTCAGTCTCTAAAACTGAGAATGTGGTTTTCAGCAATAGGCATTAATGGGAGGTTATTTTGCCCTAGGAAACAAAATTTTTCACCTCAGTGAGAAAAACTCGGGTATTACCTTCTGCAGACACAAGCTGCTGCTGCTGCTGCCGCTCAGTGTTTTGATCTCTGGGCTGCCATTTGAACATCCTGTGATCCTATTTTAGCCCTCAGTAAAAGCCAGACCCTTCCTGGCCCTAATCTTTGACTGAGGTAGTGGTAAAGCAGTCTTGTTTCCTATCAAGGTGTTCACCCAAATTTTCAATTGCACCTCCATCCTTTTGACTTAAATATTGTTTACATGATGATGCTGTACAAACATTGAATTCCATGTGCCAGATTCTGCTTATCATGCCCTACTACCCAAAAGGTAGGCTTTTCCCCAAGACCAAATTCTACTTGGATGTAGATAGGCTTTAAGGAGTGCCCATGAGGTGTTACTCTTTCCCTCAAACCCTCGTTTGGGGCTTTCTTCAATCAGTGGCTTTTTGCAGGAGGGATTTCTGTAGAGCTCTGTACTTTAAACTTGTATATCTGTAAGAGGATTAACCCCTTCTGTATGATAGTTTGTAATCACATCACCTTTGGCTCAGTGGGAATGAATACCAATTATCATTTATAAACAGTTCTTCTCATTATGCACCTATTTATGGCGTCTTTTATAGCTTGCTAATTACAAGCACACAAACAAATGCTTGGAGTTAAATAATGTAAACAGGGATGTAATTGATTTTCATGTTGAATAGTTTTTATTGATTTATTGTTAATTAACATTTTTAAAGAATCTCTTGGCAAAATAATCCATTTAATTTATTGAATATTATACTAGCTTATGGTATATTCATATTAAAATGTCAGAAAAAGATTAACGGTTCCACAATGCGTGTTTTTCCAACTGTTGCTGCTTTACAGATGTTATGTATTCTCCCCAAACAAACACAAACAATATAATAGATGCAATCAATTGGTCTCAGTCCAGGTCCCAGCAGACAAGCGGCCACATCACTAAAAATAGAGCATTCCAGCTGACACTAATTGGCCATCCATGTAGCAGGAAGGAGAGCATCTAAAGGGGGGGGGAGCCAAACTGATCTCTATCACATTCAGCACAGGCTCCTTGGCTGGCTGTGGGCTAAGGGGAGAAGCCTCTGTGTTCACCAGAGTGCCTTATCTGCTTCAAAACCAAAACATTCTGGTGTTCTTTATAGAAACTACCTAACAAATGTTACCTAACATTTCCCAACCATTTGGTTGGGAACCACCAACCAGTTCATACAATCAAAGCATGCATACAGTGCTGTAGAAAATGTAATAAACTGAAGGCATTTCCAGAGTTTCCTGCTGACTCTTTTTTGGTTTTAAGATGGGAAACTCTGATGTGGAATCTATGCAAGGATTGTCAATAGCATTTTGGTAAATGCCTATTACCTGGTACCGCTCAAGACTGAGCATGTAGCAAGAAGTAAAACTGCAGTCTTCATTACTATCATCCCATTATGTTCTTCAGATGGGTAACAAGCCAGTGTAATCACATTGGCCCCTATTGTTTCATTAGCGAAAGAAAACATTAATATACTTTGACATGGTATTGATTTGGCACAATCCATCTTTCCCAATAACAGTAAAACCTTTATATTTTATTAATAGAACATTGCAGTTCTTCCCCATTACAGCTCTCTTTTACTGTTGCTGGGTCACAGTGTAATTCTGATGTGTTCAGGTTTTCTCGTTTTTATGAATATAACGTAAAAGCCTGTAAAATTGTTCCACTCATCTGTCAGTAGGCCCCATCTGGGGGTCCCAAGCATCTTTTAGTAGATGAAATGTTACCAGTGCAGCTCCAGAAATTGATTGTTTGATGGCCCGTAGGGGTGGAGAGGGTGAAGAAATTTCAGAAGGGTTCTTCTCTTCATTCTCTTGATTTTTTCAGGAAGTGAACTTGGACTCAGACTATCTCATCAGCGCAAAGAACCCTGCCCTATCCCCTCCACTCATGGCTAGACCCGCCTCTTCCAAACTGGGCTGTAGGTGCCTCAGTTAAGGAGAAGCTGCCAGCAGCAATCCAGACCACAGCCCTTCAGCAACACCTTGCTTTATGACTTAGGGATTTGCATACTTAGTTCAAGCCAGGCACTCTTCAGGCAAGAGAACCTGTGAGCTCTGTGGCAGGCATTGCGTGCACTGGTGGAGTTATGCTCTAACCTCATGACCCTCCTACTTAAATAATAAAATTGCAGTGAGTGCCTTTACTTCCAGATCCAGCCTCATCTAGATGCCAGGCTGGATCCTTTCTTGTCCCCTGGCTCCTTGGGTCTGCACATAGCTCCAGCACATCCAGGGCTGATGACACACTGGACTGTGGCTCCATTAGCCCCCTTGCAGTCTCCCTTCTCAGAGGTCTCCAAAAGCTGCTGTCCTGCCCCAGTTATAGGTGAGCTGAGTTCAAAGCAAGTATCACTCACTGTGATCAAAACACACTCTTGCCCAATTAGCTTCTCCTTTCTAGTGTGCACGGCAAGTCTACCCAAACATTTGGCATTTCTGTCTAAGGATATTTTTGATTCATCTTCTTCGATTAGGTACATTATCTACCAGTTCCTGGCACAGAACTGGGGTATGATGACATTGCACTTACAAAACCCACAGTTACTATACCCAGATGCTTCCATTAAACCAAAATGAGACAACTTTCATCACTTGCTTTTCTTCTTTTTTCCTTGAAATAAAACCTCTTTTAACCTTTCTTCTCTTGCCTTTTGAAGCAGACCATGTTGCAAGATCCCATGGTAGGAAAAATAATCCCCATAATAAATATGAAGACAGTTTCAAAAAGAAAATGAGCATATTAAGGGTAACAGTTTATTAACAGTCGCTGTAAATTAGATAGCTTTAATAACTTTAATTAGTGCAGCATTTTCTGACACAGAACTTGAGGAGAATTCAGTCGTTCATCCCCAGTTCCCTTCTGCACATCTCAGGGTCTAAGGCAACAGCAGCAGCAGTTCCTTCTATTAAAAGTGAAACAGTTCCTATCACAGCAGTGTGAGCACAGGAGAAAATTGCTCTATCTACAGATCATGGCCACTGGCATTCTGAATCACTAGTAAGGAACAGTACAGTTGCAAAACAAAGCCTTCAAAAATCAGGAACAACAGAAAATCCAGCTTCCTCAGCAGTTCTCTTCCTTTCTTTTTCCTTGCCATAACTGCGCCCAGCTCAGTTCTGCCCTTGTTCCCCTGGGGAACAAGGACTCCAAGCCATTGAGCAGAGGGGGAGCAGGCAGTATTCCCAGTGCTGGTGGGTTGGGGATGCACTGCTGTGTGCCCCACCTTTCTGACATCCAGCCCATTTAGAGGGAAGTACTGCTGGTACATCACAAGTTGTCCACCAAGATGGAAATGCCCATCTTGTTAGACAAAGGGAGAAAGGCCACTTTAAATTCAGGAGAGCAACAGTTCTCCACTACCCAACATGCAGAAGGCCAGATATATGAGCAAGAATAAAAAGTAGAAGCACACCTGTCAGTCTTGCCTTGCCCCACAAAATACTCTAACCAAAATAAGGATTGTGAAAAGCGCCTCTACGTGATGTGTGTGCCTCATTCAGAGGATGCAGCACTACCAGAGAAATAACTGCTAGCAGAACTTATGGTTGTGGACTCTCACTTTGTAATGGAAATGAATGTCTTTCTTTTTTAAGCACACAGCTGTTTCCTTCTATTGACACCTGCTGGATCCTCCCATACTTATCTTTCCCTTACCAGTGCACCTGGTTGGCACAGGTAAGGGAAACTGGGGACACTTTCGGTTGGACTAGATGATCTTATAGGTTGTTTCCAACCTTGTGATTCTATGATTCTATGGTAAGTGGTGGCTGGATAGTTCTGGGGCAGTGGTGGTATGAGGACATGCAGTGGCCAATGGTGGCATCCCAGCACTAACACAGCAAACCTAGCTCCTAGAGGGGCCAGCAGGGCTGCTGAGTATGCACCTCAGCCTCCCAGAGATCTTTTTCACTCTAATGTGTGTTGGAGGTAAAATCTGGTAACTCCTTGAGGCTCTGTAACAGTGATTAGCACAAATAGTAACAACACCAAAGGCTCACACTGTAAAAACCTCTTAGGCTGAAATGAAAACAGTTTCTGGTAATTTTTGTTTCTTTTTTTCATGCAAAGCTTTGAAACAAGGGAATCAGAGATAGGCAATTCCTTTCCAAGGAGTTTTTCTAGGTATCTCCTTGTAAAAGCTGTTGCTAACGGAAGAAAAAGTAATGCTCTAAAAAAAAAAATTGCACTGATGTAGCCATTTTTGAAATGACATCCCAGTTCCCAAGGATTCACTGTAGCCTTTCGTCGGTCTTCTTTCTTACAGATCTCTGTGCTTTGCATTCTAATTAGCTCCATGCCTTATCAGCAGCGCGATGCTCCCGGCTGTTTCTGCAGCAGCCGCTGCTCCTCTCGGCAGCAGCCCGCGCCTCCTCCCACCAGGTGCCATGCCAGCCGCACGAGTATGCCAGTTCCTGGCACTGGCTGTGATGTGAAGGCAGTGGGTACAGCAGAGCTGTGGAGGCTGTAGCCCACTTTGACATATTCTTATGCGGGTGCTGCATCACAAAGCCAGAACTGACATAAGGATGAATGAACCAGGGAAGCCCACCCCTGCAAATAGCATGGGGCTATTTGGTGCAATCTCTTTTGTTAATTCAGGTTTCAAGAAACATTGACTAGATTTTATTATTATTATTATTATTATTGTTGTTAAAATATGTTAAATTTAGGTTGTCAGGGTTCCTCTGTGATGTGAGTAAGCTTGTAATGGAAAAGAGAAAAAAAGAGTGTGAGAGGGGGGAATCATTTCCAAATCAAGGCCTACAGACCCCTTTCAGACCTGCCTTAGGTACTGCACCAGCACTCTGCATTGTATGCAGCCCAGAAGGCTAACCATGTCCTGGGCTGCATCAGAAGAGGGATGGCCAGCAGGGAGAAGGAAGGGATCGTCTGCCTCTGTTCTGCCCTTGTGAGAGGCCCCATCTGGAGTACTGTGTCCAGGTCTGGAGCCCCCAGCACTAGAAGGATGTGGAGATGATCAGAAGGCTGGAATACCTCTTCTATGAAGAAAGGTTGAGGGTGTTGGGCTTGTCTGCAGAAGAGAAAGTTAAAGGCAAACCTCACTGACACCTTCCAGTACTTGAAAGGAGCTTACAAGCAGGAGGGAAAACAATTTTTTACATGGCCTAATAGCAAGAATAACTTTAAATGAAAAGTGGGGAGATCTAGATTAGATATTAGGGAGAAACTCTTCACTCAGAGGGCGGTGAGGCCCTGGCACAACTGCCCAGAGAAGCTGTGGTGCCCCATCCCTGGAGGCGCTCAAGGCCTGGATGGGGCCCTGGGCAGCCTGAGCTGGTGGGGGGCAGCCCTGCCCATGGCAAGAGTTGGAATTGATTATCTTTTAGGTTCCTTCCAACCTAAGCCATTCTGTGCTTTTTTGATTTTATGATTCTGTGATACCATAAAGAAAAATATATGGCCCCAAGCCACGTGAAATTGAATTTGCTTGCTGTGTGCAGGACATTAACTCCTAACCTCTCTAACCTTACTCTGGGAACTTTGATATCAAGAGTAACAAAAGATATGTACCAGCAAGTCAGAATTCAAAGCAAAAAATGCATTTAAAAATTTATCTTTGGTATTAAAAAGATGAAGAACAAAGAGGATAGTATAGAAATAGAATTCTTTTCCAAATATTACTATCATTTTTTTTGCATAGCATTTCTTTGGTCTTGTGCTTCCTTCTTTATTTTTGCCTTTTGGAAGGCATTGTGATAATAGTAAGAGAGAGATGTGGAAATGTTTTTACTTTCTGCCCAGAGATATGTACTGAGAAGAACAGCTATGGCTTTAGTTCCGTAGTAATGGAAAGGATAATTTTTTGCTGATGAGTATTTGCAGACTTATTTTATTACACTTCTAGGAGGGATATTTCATTTTGAAATAGAAGCTTGTTTTTGAACCTCCTCTGAAGTAGCCCACTGCCAAATTTACCCTCAGCCATTTTGCCCTTGATAAAAAAGTAACGAGCACTATTTTGCCATCAGTGCACTGCATAGATAAGACATATAGTGATAAGTGAACTCATGCCTCCTTGTATAAGATGACAGTGGAGAGCAGTGACTTGAAGTCAAGCAGCACATTCTTATTTTGTAAACAAGGCATACAAGATGGTGGGATTATAAAATAGACGATATGGAATGCTTTGGGTTGGAAGGGACTTCAAAGCCCACCCAGCCCCAACCCCTGCCATGGGCAGGCTGCCCTCCACCAGCTCAGGCTGCCCAGGGCCCCATCCAACCTGGCCTTGAACGCCTCCAGGGATGGGGCACCACAGCTTCTCTGGGCAGCTGTGCTAGCACCTCACCAAGCTCTGAGTAAATAATTTGTTCCGTATATCTAGTCTAGTTTTGGGCCCCTCACTGCAAGAAAGACATTGAGGCCCTGGAACGTGTTCAGAGGAGGGCTACGAAGCTGGTGAGGGGTCTGGAGCACAGGCCTTATGAGGAGCGGCTGAGGGAGCTGGGATTGTTCAGCCTGGAAAAGAGGAGGCTCAGGGGAGACCTCATTGCTCTCTGTAACTTCCTGAAGGGAGGTTGTAGTGAGCTGGGGGTCGGCCTCTTCTCTCGTATAATTGGTGATAGAACTAGAGGGAATGGATTTAAGCTGCGCCAGGGGAGATTCAGGCTGGACATTAGGAAATATTACTTCTCGGAAAGGGTGGTCAGGCACTGGAATGCACTGCCCAGGGAGGTGGTGGATTCACCAACCATGGGAGTGTTCAAGAAACGTTTGGATGTTGTGTTGAGGAATATGGTTTAGTTGGGAAGTATTGGTAATGGTTGGACTAGATGATCTTCTAGGTCTTTTCCAACCTTGATAATTCTGTGATTCTGTAATTCTGTCTAAATCTCCCCACTTTTCATTTAAAACAATTTGCTCTTGTTCTATCACTACAGTCCCTTCCTTCTGTCATATCAACTGTGCCACTCAGTCTGGCGTAATCTAAAAGCTCATTGAGAATGTAATTGATCCCACTGTTTATGTAATTAATAAAGATATGAAGCAGTACCGATCCCAGTACAGACCACTGACAGGTACTGCTCACCAATGACTTTCAGAAGATCACAGACCAGGTTTTAGGGAAATAAAATTATAAAACAGAGGGAAAGCCACAGAGAAGAGGCAAGCAAAAATTGCTAATACAAATTTTAGAATTCTTCATTATCCAGAGACAGTTGTGCTGTTTCTGTATGCATGTTTCTGTCTGTCTTGTTAGTTTCATTGGCACCAGGAACTATTTTCTTGCATTACAGCAGCAGGAAAGGTGGGGAGCATTGTGTGCCTCATGAGGACAGGGGTGCAATGAGAACAGGGCTGTCTGTGTGGGACTGCAGCTGCTGTTTAGCATTAGTATGTCAGATACAAGTAATTCTCCACAGGCTGACTTCATAGAATGTTTAGTCCCTTTCTCTTTGATATCAGTGGTTTATAGTTCCCTGGGTCTGTAAAGCCAGAAGAATGTGTTGCACTAGGAAGAGTTAGCACAAATCATTTGTCTAACAATCAAGGGCCATATTCAGTAAAGATCTGGCAGGAGTGCTGACAATGTCCTTGTGACATTTTATGAATTGATACGAAATAAAAGCCACAAAAACATTATGCAACATAGATTGTTCCCTTGTGTCTGCATGTCTGTGGTACTGCTGACCTTGGTTATAGATGTTAGACTATGGGAGAATGTGAATCCAGGCTATGGGAGAATGTGAATCCAGGCCTCCTCTGTGCCACAGCTCAGACTGGGGAGCAGCATTCAGAGTGTCCAGGGCTATGTCTTGCAGAACTGACTGATGGTGTTGTTTTTGTCTGTTGGGCACCTGGGCAATAAATGCAGATGCTTCAGAGAAGTATGGTTTTCAGGTGATAAGAGCTAAGCATGTTGGAAAACCAAGTTCTATTGATTGTCTTTTAAGTTCCTTCATCATCTTGGTGGCCCTTTGTTGGATTCTCTCCAGTATGTCCATGCTTCTCATATACTGCGGGGCCCAGAAATGGACACAGTGCTTCAGCTGAGGCTTTACCAGTGTTGACTAGAGGATCACCTCCCTCAACAACTCTCCTCTTGAGATACTATTAGCCATCTCTGTGGCAACGGCTCATTACTGGCTGATATTCAACTTGGTATCCACCAGAAAATTCTGTGTGGTGAAATAAATCCCTAGAAAATTTACAGCATGCAGTAGCCACCTGTGTTTTCTGGAGAGCTGCTGGAGAAGGGCAGGCCCTCAGCATCAGTTGGTTGGAAAAAAACCTCTCAGATCATCTAGTGCCACATCCCCACAGTTCCTGAACACCTCCAGGGACAGTGACTGCACCACCTCCCTGGGCAGCCTGTGCCGCTGCCTCACCGCTCTTTGTGAGAAGAAATGTATCCTAGTGACTCTAGAGTAAGCTGTGCCATTCAGAAGAGCTGAATTCCTATGCATCCTTGAACTCACAACATGCAGGGTGGGTTTAGGGGTCAGCATTTTTTAGGAAGTAATCACCTTCTCACAGCTACTGTGTTGCCCGGTCAGTGCTCAGTGTGGATGTCCCTGCAGCTCTGCCCTCAGTATCACAGCTACCCAATGTACTGTCAGACTTCACACAGGCAGCGTCACTGCAGAAACTTTCCTGCACAAAGGATACAGACAGATGTTATTTGTTTGATATAAACAAATGCACATATTGTATCTGTGTACAGACAATAACCATTTTGCTTATGCTTATTTATAAGCAGTATATCTGAAACAGCATGGAGCACACCCAAAAGTGGCATAAACAAAATCATATGAATTTATACAAATATGTGCCAATCAGATGTAAACACTGCAAATATTACACCTTTCTGTGGTGGTGACAGGGAATAATTTGAGAATTTTCAGCAGTGCAACTTTCAGAGGCTGGAAAGACTTGGCCTCATTTTGAAACTGTAATAGAATTTTGAATGTATTTCATGTGACAACCGTGTCCTCAACCTGCTATTTGTTATTTCTTTTTAAAACACAAACAAACTGAATTTTCATTTTGTTTACAGGACAGTGGAACAGGAGATAACAGCTGCATTGAAGAAATATTGCGGGTAGGAATTCCTAAAAAAAAAATCACCTTTCTTCTAGTGCCATTTTGTTTACTCTAAAAAGGGAAAAGAACAACAAGAATATTGCAATTACTGGTGTTAAATATATCACACTTTAAGATTGTCATCTTTCTAAGGAACAAGTAGGCAAAATTATTTACCAAATAAAAGAATTGAAAATGTGTGTAAGCAACCTTCCAAAGCCTCTGGCTTTCACTGCTACTTTGTGCCCGTACGGCTGACCTTCATGCATGCAGAAGCAGATAATGGGATAAATTATAAACTGAAATGTACAACGATGTTTCAGGTTTACAAACCATGCAAAGTGCATGTTTCCATTAATCACGACTGTCAAAAATCTTAATTTTGAAGGGAGGTCTAGGAAGGTCATTTTCCACCTGGATTTAATTAGAATCCATTATGTAATGTCATTATCTCCATTATGTCCATTATATAATGACAATGTGCAAAATCTGCAGTTATTTCCATATTTCATTATTATTTCTTTTATCCTAGTAATTTCTAGTTTATTTTCATGGACCAAATTAATACATATACAGACAGATCTTGGCTTGAATCAACTTTGATATTGATTATTTTCTGAAGCAGACAAACTAATAAACAGTGAACCATTTTCATGTATTTTAATTCCTGCTCTTTTCAGTTCTTTTTCTACACTGACAATACAATATTTTTTTATATTTACAATTCATATAATAGTAAAACACCGAGCCAGGTGGGTGGAATGGTAAAACCTCTCTATTACTGTGTGTGCATCCACCTCTTGGGCATCCACTACCCAAATATTCCAGATTGTTTATAAACTACAGGACTATAAATATTTGGTTTAGAGATTAGCAGTGCATTAAGACTGTTGTTTCTAAGGGCATTTCTCAATTCTCCATGAATATATTAAATACAGCTTTTAATTCTTGAACTGGACAAAGAGTTTATTGGAGGTTGATTATGATGGATTGCTTATGACTTCACTGGCAGAGCTTTTACTTAGCTAACATTTACAAAGTAAGCTTTTGTAGGACTTAATTGCATATCCAACAAGTCTTAGACTTAATCTCTATTCTTCTGTTACAAGTTAGTAGTGGATAGTGTAATTCATGAGAACTTTTTCACGATGTGCTGAGATTATGTTGTGGGGCTCATTCATTTTTTTTTTAAATAGGACTTTTTAAAAGAACAGCTAAGAAAGTCAGTTTTCCTCCTTAAATACAGATTCTTCACATGGTCAAAAATGGAGAAGACATGGTTCCTTCCGTGTGTAGGAGCATGGATATGTAAAAGACTCTAATCTCATACAGTCCCATGTAGTGCAGAATGCACCATATGACCTTCAGTTGTAAGGTACATCTTCAAACTGGTGAACACAGTTTCTCTCTTTCTTCTTTGTCTCTTGGGCACCTTCCTCAAGAAATACTTTTGTGAAGCTACATGATGAAATGTGCCGCACAACATTGGGTGGATAGGACCCTTTTGTTCATTGGGATTTATTAAAAAATTCTTTCATTTTGCTTAAAAGTTGAATGAATCAATTAACTGCAAACAGCTTCCCCAAGACCCATTCACTTCTCACAGGTCATGGTGCTGGCTGCAATCCTGTCTCTCCCTGGAGAAGGTAGCAAAAGAACAAAAATACCTACCAAAAAAACCTGGTTGAGGATCCGCAAGGGACATCTCCTCCTGCCAAGAACTGCAGAGTTGCCCATGTCTCGTGCCTGTAACTTCTCCCAGCTCTTTTACCTTCACCAACTTCTTTCTGATTTCTGATTCTTTCTGATTTCTTTGATTCTGCAAAATCATGTTCAGAAGACTTTAAAGGATTCCAAGAGACATGTAAGGCTTTCAAAGCTGAGATACTGTCTCCTCACAGGGCAGGAGGTAGGGGGCAGTTTAAGTTTTTAGAGATCAAGAGTCACACTTAACATCAGTATCTCACTGTCTGCCGAGGGTTAACACAGAAAAAGTAGAGAGCACACCATATCACCCCCCATCATGTCCTCTCACTCAGTCTTCATAAATAACCTCTCCAGTCCCCCCATCCTCTATGTCTGTAACCCGAGTATCACTTCACTCTAAAATTCTCCCACATCTTTGTGTCTAAGATTACGTGTAAATCCTGCAATATAGTACTCTGTAACATTTCTAACTGAAGTTCTGTGTTCACAAAGGTCTAATTCTGGTCTGATTTCTCATTACACTCCTTGATTACTGCAACATCCTTTTCTTGGTGCAGTCTTGTCCACATCCATTCATGCTGCTGTGTGGATCATAATCCTAACTTGATATCTGGCCCATATTACCTTTGTCTTTGCATCTCACCACTGTCATCTCCTTCTCTATTATGTCCAGTAGAGTTATTTGTCTTCAATTCTAAGGCCTCAAGTCTACTCAGGTGCTGACTTATTAGCTACCAGTTAGCTATCACAGTGATGCCAGATTCCAAATTTTACATGAATTAATTTATCCCATATTTCCCATCAGATCTAGGAAGAACATTAAACACTTTCCCAATTACCTCCACACCTACCTTCAGATCCCCTCTTAAGAGTCCCCTTTTTCACAAGGACTGTGGGAAAACAGTGGTGATATCAGGTGTATACCTGTTTCTTGTGCTTCAAAATTGCTGTCCCTCATAGAATCATAGAATATCCAGAGTTGGAAGGGGCCCATAAGAATCACTGAGTCCAACTCCTGGCACTGTACAGGACCAGCCAAAAATCAGACCATAAGTCTGAGAGCATTGTTCATAGGTCCCTTGTACAACCCAGCTAGGTCAGATACACCCACCTGTTCTCATTTTCTTGAAAGATTAACTCTCTGAGCCAGTATAGTACAAAAAAGGATAGTATAGTACAACTAGTATAGTACAAAAGCTGTTCATAGGTACTCTTGCAGTACAAATCAGTATCAGAGTGGTCGTTGTTACTGGCGTTGGTGTGAACAGCAACAGTAATAGCTAACTCGCTTTGTAAACTTGGCATCCGCACTTTTCCAGATGTCATCCTCCATAGCCCCTTCTTGCGCTGAATGGGTCAATTCACTTCTAACACAAATTTATTGCTCTTCAGAAACAAGGAACACCATTTCCATGTTTTTGTTGGAGATGTTATTTCCATGGTAAAGCCAAAATTTGCTTCTGCTAGGCAGTTTCCATACAGGTTTCCCAGGCAGAACAATGAAAACCCAAGGGAGTTGCAATCTTTGTGTTCCCCTCAGAAAAGATAGCTCTTCAACATCACACCTAAGCATGTTTATGGAAGGATCACGCTTCCTTTTGTAATTAACAGGACATCAGCAAAAGGAAATTTGTTTACAAATTTAAATTTTAAGAACCCTTGCACCCCATTATAATTGTCTCAGAAAAGGCAGAAAGTAGCCTCCCTTCCTAGACAATGTATTCCCTGCCCAGGCTGCTCTTGCATGGGATAGGCACTTCATGGTGAGCCACGTGTCCTCATTTCCCTGTCAAGATGAAGGGTGATAGAAAGTGTGCCTAGCATCTACTCTGGCTTCTTCCCTGTGTTTTCTTTCCCCTAATGTGTGGGAAGAGGTGAGGGCGTGCATCCTATCACCGGCAGGTTTCAGAACCTGACCAGACCTGACATCTGTGCCTGGGCTTCCAGACCAGTTTAGGCATGGCTTAAAAATCTCCAAATCTTATTTTGCACCGACCATGTCAAGGAGATTTTATAGGTTTTGTGTGGTCTGTGTGTAACACAGGGTGCCACGGCTTAAGTCAAGCCTTTTTTGATGTATTTTACTGAGTGTATCAAAGCTCTGTAGACTTTGTAAATTGACAGATCATTCTGCACAGAACTGCAGCTTCCAAGCAAAGCCCCCAAGAACTGAAGCACAGAACTGCTTCGAGTCCTGAAGGAGGTTGATTAACAAGACAGTAACCCTGTCGAGATTGGAGCTGCTGTAGGGACTCCTGCTGAGTTTATAATCACTGCAGGAATCCTGTACCTAATCTAATGCCGTGCACTAATTCATAGCAACTTCTTCAAAGTGTAGCGACTTCTCTGTCCGGCTGCAGGCACACATGTCAAGGACAGAGAAAATTATAAGGAGAGCCTTCAATATAAATAACTGAAATTGTTCTGTCTGGAAAAAAGGAGGTTCAGGGGAGACCTTACCACTCCCTTCAGTGACCTGAAAGGAGGATGTGCCAAGGTGGGACTGGCTTCTTCTTCCACGTAACTGTGATAGGATGAAAGGGAAAGGCCTGAAGTTGCCCCATGGGAGGTTCAGGTTGGATATTAGGAAACATTTCTTCTCAGGAAGAGCAGTGATGCAGTGGCACAGGCTGCCCAGGGAGGTGGTGCAGTCACCATCCCTGGAGGTGTTGAAGAACCGTGTGGATGTGGCACTGAGGGACGTGGGCAGTGGGCATGGTGGGGGTGGGCTGATGGTTGGACTGAATGATCTGAGAGGTCTTTTCCAACCTTAATAGTTCTATGATTCTATGCGGTAAGACCAATTTGCAAATGTTATGTCAAATTGAGAGAGAAAAGATGCATTATTTCAATGTAGCTATAAAAGGTAATTCCTTGTAAGCTTTGATATTGTAGATGGAGGACATGCTAGAAAAGTTTGAAGCAGAAAATAGGAGTTATACTATTCAAATATCCTTAATTCCATGCTGCCATGAGCAGTTGCTGCCTGAATTGCTGAGATATCTCCAAAGCCAATCTATTCCCTGCGTCTCCTGAAACAGAATCTTTGTAACTGAGCTTCATAATTTTAGCTCATTTCTATTTGCCTGTATGTGTGTAACTGTATATTCTGTTATTACAGGTGAGATTTGGAGTAAATATTTATTTTGCTGTAGTACATGCAAAAAATGGGAGCAGAAGTTCTGCCACTCCACTAAGTTAACTGTTGCAACCAATATCTGATACACTCTGAGTATATTTGCAATGGATTTAAGGAGAAAGGTTGAGTGCTGGATGTAGGCAATTCAGGATTTGTAAGATAAGTGGTTTGAGATTGATCTGGCTGCTCTTACAGCCTTAGATGTGATTTCCTAGGGCTGCAGTGGCTTTGTTGAAAAGAAACCGTCAGGCAATCTGAACTCTTAATTATTAAAGATGGTCCTTGTGCATTCCCTTTGTTTTTTGGGTTGACGTGAGATGTGTCACTGAATTGGAGAGAGACGGACATAGTGTCAAGCACTTGGTCTGCAAACACCATTTGGCTGCAGGATGCAGTAATGGAGGGAAACTGATGAAAGAGAGCAAAGGACTGGAGGGAATCCAGACTCAGCCTGTCAGCACAGAAGAAGTGACCTCCTTTGGGAGTGGGGAGGCAGGATGGGGTATGGGATGAAGGACAGGTAAGGTTTTCTCAGGAAAGACAGAAAAATAAGCGGGGGAGGCAGTGAAAGGACTGAGGCTGCAGCTGCAAACACGCCAGTGAGGGATAACTGCTTGGTGCCCAAGCACAGGGTGAGCGCCTCGGGTGCCCTTGCAAATAAGTTGTGACTCCCTGTGGCCACAGAACATCCACTTATGAAAACAGGTCCTTTTAAATGTGATGGATGCACTTGAATTTCTCTGCATTGTAAAACTAGTCGGAGTGTGTAAAATGCAGCAGTCCTTATTTGAGCAATGTAAAAAAAGAAATGAATGAAAACAGCATCTAATTCTGTATTTTCCCCCTTCCCCACTTGGGATCCCTTGGCTCATTAGCGGGCTTGCTAATTCTTTAGTAGAAAGCATTAAGGATCAACCCATCAAATATTCAGGGCTTTTTCCAACCTGAACAGCCATATGTGCTGTGAGATCAGCTGCACTCCGTCAGCTGATTGAATTAAAACAAGAGCAGAGGTAAATTAGAAACTGTCTGCGCAAGACAAATCCTGTGAAAACACAAAATCCTACCAAACACACTGTCACTGTGAATAAGCATCACAGCCAGCAGAGCACGTGTCAATACTTAGAGGGGAGAAAAATCAGTTTCTTAGGGGTAGGTTGTTAGTTCAACAACTGTGAACTGCTGCCTTGTAAATGTTAATGACTGTAAGATCCCACTGGCTTCAGTTAAGCTCCTGGTGGAGTCAGACATGTGAAGAATTACAGAACACAAATATGGTAATCAGCTGTATATTTCTAACCACTCATCTTGCTTTCCAAAGCAGAGGGAAAAGCCTACAGGTGGAACGAGACCCACTTTGCTGCTCTGCACGAGTATAGGCATGCAGATCAAGAGCCACCTCTGTGAGCAGAGTGGTTTGTGGCAGTCTGGGAGGAGGATGAAGAGGTTGCCCTCAGCTCAGCACCTTACTGAGGAAATTCAGATCGGCTTTTATGACTGAGCCCAGGGGAAGCCCCTGAGGAACTTGCTGGGGGAATGCAGCAATTGCAGATGGAGGAGAGGGGAGGTTAGATAAACCCAGAAGGAGCCCAGTGTGCACAATCTTTCTTGTTCAGTCTCATGGAGTGCAAAAGTACTCCGAAGTAATAGAATTGTATTATAAACGTATCAGAGGAATAAAGTATCATTTATTTTCATTGTAATCTTCCAGAAGAACTTTCATAACACTGCTTTACTTTCAGTATCCTTAATTTCAGAGCATCTCAGGCACTATTTTGACTGAAATATACCATTAACTGCATCTCTTCACTGTCATTCTTTTTGTATTTTTTGCTCAAAAAAATGAAGAAGCATTGGGTGCATTTTCATAATGTATCATTTCACCCAAAACGCTACAATCCAGAAACTTTAAGTTATAGTTCATGTCAACTAATTCAGTCTCCAGTACTCACTTCTTAACATTGTTTTTCTTAGGGCACCATGGCATCCACCTCTTTGTACATTACCTTTTGGCCAGTGTGGTGGTGGCTCTCCCATCACTGGAGGCATTCAAGGTCATGCTGGGCTGGATGCTGTTCAACTTGATCTAGCTGTAGGCGTCCCTGTTCTTTGTAGGAAATTTGTATTAGATATGTCTTTAAAGGCCCCTTCCAACTCAAATGATTCAATGGTTCTTTTCTACAGCAGCTGGGGATCTGGAAAATGTTTATAAATATGTAAAGGGTAGTGGTGGACAAATGGATGAGGCCAGGCTCTTCTTGGAGGTGTGTAGCAATAGGACAAGGGGCAGTGGCCTGAAACTTGAAAATAGGAAGGTCCATACTAACATGCAGAAGAACTTCTTTATGGTAAGATTGACAGAGCACTGGAACAGATTGCCCAGAGAGGTTGCAGAGTCTCCTTCTGTGGAGATATTAAAGATCCATCTGGACGCCTACGTGTGCAACCTACTGTAGGAAACTTGCTTTAGCAGGGCAGTTGGACTCAATGATCTCTTGAGGTCACTTCCATCCCCTGCAGTTCTGTGATTCTGTGTGATTTCCCTATGTCAGCTTTCCCCTAACCAGCCTGGTAGGTTCCACTGGTGATGTGGATGACAGCACCGTGGAATTTCATCAGGCTCTCTGCTTGGATCTTATCCAGCTTTTCAGTGAGAATTTGCAGTTCATGCAGTACCTTGTCTTGCTATAGCAAAATTAACAACCACACCAGGGCTACATAGAGATATTTTCACTTTGTTCACATAAACTGCAATGACTGCAGAATAGGCACACCTTCGTACACTGTAATCACCTGACTCATAATATCTTGGCAGTTTTCAAGGTACACCATCTGCTTGTGGTGCTTTGGCCTTTCTTTGCCTGTGCTCTACTGCCAGTCTCTTTATTACCTCCTTGTCCATCCAAAAGGCTGTGGAGATACTCTTCACTTTCCAGAACTTTTGCCCCTTTTAGGTGGCACCAGGCTGGCTTTCTCAGGTCATCAGAGTATTTCTTCAGGTGATTTGTTAGTTGCTGTAAGCCTATCTGAGTTGAAACTGCTCCTCATTTAGGCACTGTGCACAGCAAATCCCATTTTTGCCTATGTTCATAGCATCATAGAATCATTAAGGTAGGAAAAGGCCACTAAGATCATCCAGTCCAACTGTTGACCCATCACCACGATACCTGCTAACCATGTCCCTCACTGCCACAACCCTCGTTGTGTGTTTCAGTTGTCAGTGAACATTTATAGCCCACTAATCAAATCCAGATGTGTTAACGTCTCTTCACTGGCTGCTAGCATGTAGTTTCAGGTACAGAATACTGTGTAAAATGGCTCTGAAGTGCAATGCTAACAGTGATAACATCAGCCAGCTGTTAATTAATTGTACATCAGCAGAGCCCCTGAATTACCACACTTGGATTTTTGCTGCTCTCACTGCTGTTGCTGAAAATGGTGTGTCAAAGCAATTTGAGGTCTGTAGTACATGCTGTTATGCGTAGTCTGCTGTATGCTGCTCCCTCACAACCTTGAACATAATGAATTTCAGTGTCAATGAAAAATACTGATTTTAAAAGGCAAAAACTATAAACAGTTTAGTGGAAATAGGGGATTGAAGTAGAAACCCTTATGATGAAAATGAGATCTACAACAAATGCCACTCAGAGGTAACCTCAGCTTCAGTCTCCTGGGTCCTGATGGGGTGCAAGGCACTTTCAGTGACATGAGCCGTTCGTGTGCTGAGGTACTGACGTTCAAGCACAGCAAAATACATCCCATTTTGAACTGAGCAGGAGGAAAGAGGCTCACGTTCGTTTTAGAACATAAGTAGCCAATGTGCAATGGATTTGTATTAGAAAGAGGCAGGCTGTTATAAAAGAGTTGGTGAAACACTACCATGCTAATGTGGTGGAATTAATTTTCCAAATTGCTGTTTTGTAGTGAGTGTGTACACCCTGTTATTTGACAAGGCAAGAGAGAATTCAGAATGAATTTTCTGGCCTCTCTGCTATACCAAAATAATACAGTAAAATACTTACTAATTTTTCTCTCTATTTAGAGTGCTTCACAAAGCTGGAAAAGAGGCACCATCACCATCTTGATCCAATATAGATAAATGACTCCTTGTTATTAATGGCAAAGGGCCAGACAGATCCTCATTTTGTCTATCCATGCCACAGTTCCTTGGAGGCCAACAGAATTATGCATATTAATACCAGAAAGGATGTGCGCTATCTGTCCTAATGAAAGAAGAATAAAATTTGGATAATCATACATACTCACACTGCTGTGAGCCGGGGGCTTGGTGCCTTCATCTGTCAGCTTTAGAAAGCAGCCTTCTTTATATCCCTTTGGTAAGATTCACTCAGATGAAATGAGACCACAAAAGAGACATGACTCGAGATTAAGGTATCCTCCAGAAAACCTTGGTGGCAGAGGCTTTCTTCTGCAATGTATATTGTCCTCTATACAATTATTTATAAATCGTTTGAAAAGGAGTTGTTCTATTGCTGTTTTTTGTGAGTTGCTTTTTCTTTTTTTTTTTTTCCCCTCAATTACACTGGGTTTTAAGAATCACCAGAGCAACACAACAAGATGCTGTTACATAGTATACTTTCCACTCAGCCCCAATATTGGCCGGCAGTCATTGAGCCCACAGGATGACTGCCCTGCGGACAGCTCTTACATCATAGAACAACTGATCGGTGGGAACTCTCCCACTACATGTCCCATTTTGGTTTGACCCAGGAAGTGTGGTTCTCTGTTTATGTCTGAGAGAGGCAGCTTTCCTCGTTTGGGAGCTGAGACAAATATTCTATTATTAATCTTGTTTAATCATATTTAGATGCAACACATGAGTTAAAAGTTAGCTTCACTTGGCAGAAAGACCAATTTAGGAAATTGTGGGAGAAAAGAGGAGCCTGCTAAAAGGAAATTAAATCACTTTCAAGAATATTCCATAGTGATGTCTGTACTAATAAATAAAATGGACTAATAACTGTTCTCTTGCCCTGAGGCCAGTCAGCATAGCATGGCTCATGTCCAAAGTGCTGAACTCTCTTACCGCCACAAAGCAGAGTGTTGCCTGTGGGGAATGGCCCCTGGGCATGCATGGATTTTGTCTGTAAGACTTGGCCAAGGTCTAAACCATTCTGATGTGAATAATTTAATGATACAGGCAATTGTGGGCCAGTGTTCGGGTGTGTGGTCCCTTGGTGCATTAGGGTAGTCATGGTCTAGCTTTTCTGTGCAATGTGCTGGGTTTCCTACAGCCTTGTACAACATTTCAAAGACCTTGGAGAATACAGTGCTAGCCACACTGCAGAAGTTGTGATTGGAAATTTTTTAATTCCATATGTTTTGACATCGTTTTGCCAATGTAGCTTATAGCATTTAGTTGTTGCTTTGTGTTTGAAGATGTGAAAAGTAAAAACTGTTTTTGAAGGAAAGAGAAGGATGTAAGTAACCATTAGCCTGTGTGATTCAAAGTGCTTCAAGTTAATAGAATATCTTCAGAGGGATTGATTACTAATCCCATTTTGACCAAACAAAATACCATAGTATCTGTCCTTTATAGTTGGTGCTAAATGCAATTTACTGTGTTTGGTTGAGATCTGTCATATATAGAGTTACTTTGGACTTGGTGGATTATGAAGTAAAATTCTATCAGGTGTGCTTCAAAACTGAGGTACTTGGAAAAGATTTGATTATTTTAACCAACAAATCATTGATATAGCCCTAAATAATGGCATTCTGAACTCCATTCTTCAGACAGTACCGTTGTTCGGGTTATAATGGAGATGGTGATGAACCATCACATTTCAGAAATTTTCTAAAAGGTTCATTTTTGCTTACTTTTGACTATGCTTAAAATAACCTGGAAATAAAAAGGCTTAAATACAATTGAAAAACAATTGAATACAGTTGAAAAACATGCAATTTCATATAGAACTTATAAGCCTGTCACTCTGCCCTTGGAGAAAAGAAGTTGTTCACAGCAATGACAATAACTTGGTGGGAGAGAAAGTGGGCTTCATGCGGTAAAAAAGTTTACTTCCAGCTATGTGGGTTTTACACATGCTTTTTCTGATGAATCTTATCAAGTTATTTGTTATTTACTCATGAATGCTGAACAAATATCAAACAAATTCAAGACATTATTAATTTTGCTAGCATTGCACGTACGCATATGCAATGGTTCATTATAACCCTGAGTTTTCAACATATTCCAGTGTAAATGAGAAGAACCCTATTAAAAAAATTGTAGACCCCGTTCCAACCTTTGTTGACTTCAGATCCTGATGCTGAATTGAGCACCAAAAAGAAAATTACTCCTATTAAACTGAGTAAACATTTTCTTCATTTATCCGAATGGCTTTTTTCTGTCAGTGAAAACTATTTTACTTTTTTTTCTAAAAATGCCAGCTCTTAGAACTTAATGAGTATTAATGAAAAGCTGGAATAATTTAGCATGGACCAAAAGAGGGTAATTTTCCATAGACATTTTGTTAGTACAAACTGAATCCTAAAAGGCCTATTCTCCTTGTGGTTTGGCAGTATAATTGTCATTACAGTCAACAGGAGCCAGGTATATATGCATCAGTAGCAGAATAGACTGCTAAATATAGTTGCTGCCGTGGCAGCTAGTTCCTTCTCTTGTTCATCTGATGTGGAAGCTGAAAGCTGCAGCAGCCTCACAGTGCAAAAAAGAGAGGAGACAAAGAATATTTTTTCTGGGAAAAGAGACGCTAGCTCCATTTCCAGGTTCTTTAGACCTTTCCTAAGTGGATGGACAGTCTCCAGCCTGCTGTGCTTGGGCCCGCTGGTGCCAACTCACGGGCGAGCTTCCCTTAGCCAGAGGAGTCCACCAACATTTGTTGTATACCTCATATTTCTTATATAGTTAGTTCCCATAGTGGTGATGGGCTGATGGTTGGACACAATAGTCTTAGAGGTATTTTCCAACATCACTGTTTCTATGATTTTCTGTAACATGTGACCATTGTTTCAGGCAGGCATGCAAGTTCTGCAGTTGCTCCAAAACAATAATTCAATGAGTTCTGTTTTTTTTTTCCTCTTTTAGCTAGAGAAACGTTGTACATTTCTAAGCAAAGGAACAGAAGATATGCACACTTTGCCTTGCCTAAATTTTCTCATCGATTTTTGCTGCCACTCCTCAGCTCCCTTGCTCCATACGTGACATTTCCACCCAATCTTCCAGACTGAGCTGGCTCTCCCTCTCCTGCCCTTTTGGATAGCAGCTTCTTTCATCCTGCATGGTGTCTCCCCCCCTAAGAGAGCTGCCCCCAGGCTGTCTCCTCACAAACAAGCTACCTTTATCTCTGGGTCCCTGGGGGCTCACCAGAGTCACTTAGGCTCTGTGATTTTTTTAACACTTGGGATTAATATCTGATATTTTTCTTCTCTTGTCTGGGATTTTCCAGTGTCTGAATCTAGTCCCCTGTGGAGGGGCAGGAAAAAAAAAAAAAAAAAAAAAAAAAAAAAAAAAAAAAAAAAAAAAAAAGAAGAAGAAAAAAAAAAAAGTCCCTTAATGTTTTCTTTTCCTTGGATAAGATCTGTAAAGGTGCTGGTAGTATTTAGCTATTAACCTGTTCATGGGCAGATGTTAAATTATTTTCCTTGCTTTCATAGTACCCAGAGTATAAAGCATTCCACAGTAAAAAACAGCCACAAGGAATTTATTAATTATGCATAGGCAGATTCCCCAAATCATCAAATGGACCCTTCTGTAAAGGATGCTCAGTATCAGTTATTGTTTCAGTGACGTGTATACCTTTCTGTATTTTGTCATTTAAGCTCTCCTTACTCTTTTTTTTCTTTTTTCTTCTTTTTTTTTTCCTTTTGCTGTCATTTCAGTGAACTCTGATTTAAAAAAAATCAGTAGGAATCTCCATTTCTACCCCTCTCTCTGTGCCTCTTTGCCAGCAGAATGCACACAGATTGGATGGACAGGGAGAGGGAGTTCTGAGCTAAAACACAGACCCAGAGTCTTTGGTTCTGGTGTACAACCTCTTGCACCAGAGATGCTGGGGAAGAGGCAAGCCTACCCCGAGCTGTCTGTCTCTTGGGCACAGTCACACAGCCCCTGGCACAGTTTCTCACTGCAGCAGCTTTGCAGACAGGCACGGCTGCGAGCTGAGCTTGAGAATGTCCCTTCTTAACACGCTTCACTTGGCAAAAGCTAATTCAGAAGTCATATGGCACAGTAAAAGCCATGCCAGCTAAATAGTGTATGCAAGTACTGGCAAGCTTAACACATACAAAAATGGGCTGGTGCATGACTCATCTTGTTCTGTCTCTTCAAGGGCCTTTATTCTGGCCAAGAGCCATAGGATTGGTTATAATTGTAGACATTGTAGGAACCTTGCAGGTTTGGGGGCCAATAAGAAGTACCCAACAATAACCATAATTATACGTTCCATTACCAGGTGAATGTCCTCAATTTTTCCACAAAACCCACTCTTGCTAAATTTTAAGGCCGTATGTCATCCTGAGTGTTAGTTTTCCTACACTAATGATAAAATCGGATCTTCCAAGTAAAAACTCAGGATTCTTTGAAAAACACAGCAAGGATTTCAAAGCACTGCTGTCTTGGAAAACACATTTTTATGAAGCTCATGTCCCAAGAAAAAAAGCATTTTGAGAATCCTACAACTAAAAGTGTGTTAAACTACATGAAAATGGAGCAATCTGCGAGGCAAAGATAAGGGCGATTAAATGCTGAAGCCAGCAGAGGTAAAACGAAAAGCGTAGCTGGTCGTACACCTATCCACCCCAGCCATTCCTATCCATCTCACGTCTTTTCTGTGGCTGTTTCTGAATCCAGATGGCTGCAGGGTCATTCCAGCCAAGCACCGCGCTATGTCTCTTGTGTGCAACAAGTCTGGCTCCAGCAGTGAATCACCTTCATGGTGCCGCCTGCTCTAGCTCACTGACTCCAGAGTTCAGCGTTCAGGGAGTCGGCTTCAGCACTCCTTGCAAAATAGACATAGAAAAGGCTGGTGAAACTCTTCTGATGCTGAACTCTATGTTCTTTCTGAGCAGAAGGGATGCATGAACCTCCTGGCAGTTCTGAAAAGTGAAACATTTTATAAGGATCTGTAGAATTAAATATTTTGTTCAGCAGAGCATAGCTGGACTATCTGATTCTAGTGAAATGGTTGTTACCTCTCATCTCATGTCTGACTGTGTCCTACCTGTATAGCAGGATAGCAGCCCCGAATGCACATGCAAATTTCCTGCACTGCAGTTTCAGCTCAAAAAAAACCAAAAACCCTAGATGCATGGGTTGAAGGGAGTCATGATATAGTTTAGCTGCCTCACAGATATGGATGGTGGGAGGACAAGGAAAGTGGAGAATGATGCACAGCACTTCAAGGAATTTGGAGTAAGCCAGAAACAAAACAACCTGCTATAGAGCTACCAAATGTTTAAGTAATTTATCCCAACATAGAGGTAAGGTTTGACAAAACTTATAAAATGCACAACTTCAAAATTAGAGTTTATTCTGTTTGCAGTAATAATCGTACATTCCTCAGTATCATGGAGACTATTTAAGGTCACAGTTACCAAAGCATATTTAAAGAATGTTCAGACCGTTTGTGTCTGCCACTTAGATTCTGATTGTCTGTCTGGAGGCAAAGCTCCTCATTTTAGCGTGTAATGAATAAAATGCACAAGTGGAAGGAATCAAGATAATGAATTTGCGGGATAATTTTACTAATTATCTTGTTGCTGATCATAGAACCAAGCCGCTGCAAGTCAATCCTGCCACAGCTATTAGTATGCAATGCCTAAAGCTGTTCTTGTAACATTTATTACTCATCTTGCTATCTCTACACAAGTTGATAGATTTCTATTAAATTTCTAAAAGTGAAGTCACTAACAAGTTCCTTGTTCTAAGTGCAACATGTAAAATTATACGAGTTCACCAAAATGTAAAGCAAATGAGGGCATTTAAACTAAGATGTTTTTTACTACATGAGTGTTAAGTGATGAGTGGAGATGAAATTTATCTCACCTTGTTGTAGTTATTTGATGATAGGTATCTAATCTACATTATTAATTTAATCTCCCCCTGTCACAGGAGAAAGAATGGGAAAAATTGTACTCTGGAGATGCCTCTCTCCCTGCTGACTACAGAGGGATTCCAGTCAATTGACTGAAATGGGCCATGAACATTTTTATAACTAAAGCTAGGGGGGATGAAAGCTTGTTTGTTGTGTAGAGGTAAATGGGAAAATTTTCTACAACAACAACAAAAAGAAACAAGTAATAGTACCAAAAGATTACAATTGTACCCCAAACCATCTGGTTGACAACACTTAGAAGAAGAAAACTGAAGAACATAAGTTTAGAGCCTATAATGATCTTCTGCCTTTGGAAACAGCTCAAGAACATGAGAAAGCATAAATTAGTGTGAACTGCTGATATCCCAACTGCAGAACATGATAGACGAGCCTGGGAGTCTTGCTAGGATGCTCATTGTGGCTTTAGGATAAAGGAACAAATGTGAGGATGAAAAAATGTCAGTTTAAAATGCATGCAACAAAGGCAAAAGCAGATGCACTGCTGTGGAAGTGACCAGTGGGGAAAAGATCTTGAATTCTACTTGTTTCTTCTACATCCTAGAAAGCCAAAAGGACCTTGTGATGGAACGGTGTTGGGTCACTGTCCAAAGCCCCATAGAGCTGGTTCCCTAACTTCATTGACCACCAATCTGAAACACTGTGTGCTGCCTTTTCTGCTGTGTCCTCCCCATATCTCCCAGCCCTGAGAAAGCAGCACAGCAGCCCTGTCTCTGTGCCTTCATTCCTGTTTCATCCTAACCAGCCTCTGGAGCTACCTAGTCTCTGCCCTGCTCAGCACTTGCTTAAGCAGACTTAGATCCTGTAGTCCTTGACACTGCCCAAGTGATGGAGGGCACTGTAACAGGTATGCAATTTTTGCTAAGAAAAGAATAAAAATCCTCCCAAAATATCCTCCTGAAGCAAGATGAAACACCGTAAAGTTTTTGATAACTAAATCCATTTGGTGTTTTATCTTTTCCCTCAAATCATTTCCCTTAATATTATACAAAACTGCAGCACAATAAAAAACAATAATGGTCAGGCACTTGGCTTAATAAAAGAGTCTTTTGAACTGCTGTTATAACAGAGAAAAGAGGTCAGCCATTTCAGCATAGATCTTACAGTTAGCTGGAAATATTTGTAATATTAACAGAGAAATCAAAGCTGATTCTCTGCCAACCATGCTGCAAATAAGGATGCTGCAAATAAGGACGTTAGAAGCCCCAGAGGGCCACACTTTAATAAGCCAGTCATCTAAAGCACTGTTGCAGACAACCAGAGGGTACAAAATAACCGAGACCAGAAATGATTTGACTGCAGAGAGAAATTGGAAGGCAACAGGTTCTCTCTAGACAACTGGATAAAAACCTAGACGGTTTTGAAAAATAAGTATTTATCATGCTGCTTTTTTAGTTTCTGTTTCATGTTTTGGTTGTGCTTTTCTTTTCCACAGAAGTTCATCAGAAGCATTAAAAGCAGAAATCAAGTGCTATTTGCAGGTTTTGTTTTGGTTATTACATGAAATTGAGAGCATACTGTGCTATAAATAAAAGCTTGCAAGTAAATTCCCAGCATATTAAAACCTGCCTAACAGGAGATTAAGATGGTCTGAAGTCACTGACTCAGATCATAAACAGTGCGCTGTTAGCTGCAATGATTAATCACTCTGGTACAAAAGAAAAGAGGAAATTTGTTAAAAAAATAAGCAGGGGGCACGATGCTAATTCTGGGGCCAAGCTGATTGGCTGTTTAATAATGTATAACGAAGTGTGTGCCAGATGAAAAGCAACTCACGTGCAGCTGGCAGAAATGAAATGGCATTAGGCAAAGTATTTGTCTAGCTATGAAGCTATTTAGGAAACTACTGTATATTAATGTAATGTCTATTAGAGCATTTCAAATTAATTTTTACTGATAGGAACCCCATAAATAAAACAGGATGTATGCGTTCTGTATAGATGCGTTCACACACATAATGATACACATATATACATATTATACATTATAAATACTACTCTCACTTGCATCTTTGCACAATTACCATATGTTATTAGCAATTACTCAGGTTAATTAATCTTCAAATTTCAATTTTAATTGTTACTCTGTGCGAGAGTATTCTGAGTAATCATTAATTAGTTTTGATATAGTAATAGTTTTGCAATTACGGGACTTGGCAAAAATCTATAGCAGAGGGGAGAGAAAAGTGCACTGATGTAACACCCCTGATACACTGTTGGCTTTTAACATCTGAAAGCTGTCTGCCAAGCTTTTGCTGCTGTTTGAATGGATCAGCTCAGCAGCGAACATGGGAAGCCAGGCAGCAGTGCTTACACACCTCATGCTTTTCCATCATCATTCAGTTCTTAAAACAGCTGTGGCTGAGGTCCAGGTCATGGGGAAGTCCAGAGGCATGTGTCTGTGCATTTGGGTGCAGCAAGGACCTATTTTTAATCTACTGACAGCCTGAAATACAACACCTAGCCCAAAATCCTAAGGCTGTCCCTCTCCAGGCCTATGGTATAACCATCAAGTTGGAAATGTGACCTTTTGTGCCTTCTTGGCCTCCAGCTTGGCTTTTTTGCCTTCCCAGAGGTCCAGCTTCAATAGGAGACAGTGGGCAACATGCCCTCCCAAAATTCAGTGTAATCTGAAGGTCTCTTCGAAAGCAGAAGCCATGCTATGTTGATGAGCACCTGTAAAGTCTCTTCTCCTGGGCTGGGGACCATTCAGAGTCTTTCTTCATCAGCATTGCTCCATCTATAGGCCCAGGTGCTCATTGCTGGTCTGCTTTCTGGTCTCCTGTGGAAGGCAGAACCATTCCTGTCTTCACAAGTATTTCTGGAGCTCCCTTTTCCATGCATCAGGTCATTCACCGTGTGGGAAAAGGGTTAAAGGGAGTTGCTTAAAGGCTGAAACACTCATTTAGGGGACAGAGAAGTTCAAGGTGAGCCCCAACATTTTATAGAACACCTGTGAGCTCATGGTGTCCAGGAGGGGCAAATGTTGGGGCAAAAAAACCATCAGTTTTTTAGTCGACTTATTCATAGAATTATGGAATCATTTAGGTGGCTGAAAAAGATCATCAGGTCCAACCATCATCTATAACACTATGGAGTCCCATCTCTAAACCATGTCCCTCAGTGCCACATCCATACATCTTTCTAATAGCTCCAGGGATGGTGACTCTGGCACCTCCCTGGGCAGTCTGTTCCAATGCCTGGCCAGGCTTTGCATGAAGAAATTCCTCTTCATATGCCATCTAAACCTCCACTGGTGCAACTTGAAGCCGTTTCTGCTCGGCAAAGTCAACACAGAGGGTGCAACCCAAAAGCAAACTTCTAGGTAGGCACCGAGATCGCTCTGAGCAGCACTGAATGGCCTCTCTGCACTCCTTGCTCCCTCCAATACACATTTCAAGGGCTGTGCCGTTTGGCATCATTACATAATAAGCGATATCACTTTGCCGTCACGCTGTCCTATTCTTGTCATTTCACAGCAGAAGCAGTCAGCTGACGCCAGGCAGCACGCATTTGGAGAAGCAGTGCTCGTGCAGATTGGCAGTTGTGCGCATTTCTGGAATTATCAACAACAGTTAGTTTCTGTCACTGCTTACTAAAAACATGGCACAGCTACTGAAATAAGTGAGCACTTAAGGGAAACCCAGACCTTTTATATCTGCCACTTATTTCCTGATTATCTTCCTGGAGGTCAGGCCCTTCATTTTGACACTTAATGAATAAAATGCCCACGTTGCAGGAAATGGGATAATGAATTGTGAAAAGACATAATCAGCAATGACTAAATAATTAAGGGAATTGAAATGTAGAGTCATGTGGGAATGTATTAATAATAACATGATTTTTCCATATGCTAAAAAATTCTGCCTGTTTTTAGAAAATCAGTCATCACACATGCTTTGTGGCAAAAAAAAAAAAAATTAATGTAGACTAATAGGAACTGTAATTAGATGTTCTGCTTTTAAACAGCTGAATAAAAGATGAAATCATATAGAAAGTATATTTAGATACAAGCCAGAAAGTAAACTGATTATTATTCATAGTGCTGTTAATAGGAGCTGTAATTTATGCATCTAGTGGGAATCATGTTAGGCAATTAGGAAAGGGAGTCACACTTGACTTCCCTTCATGCATTTACATATTTATATATTTTTCTATATCTCACCGTTTCCAACTTCCTGGTTACTTTTAATCCAAAGAGCTGCTTGGGATAATACCTTCTGGAGAGAAATTCTCTGCTGGAGTCCAAAGTTGGCCTTCACTTAGATTAAAGAAAATTGCACCAGTTCCTCTTTGATCATCTTTGTCTCCTGACGTTGGACTTTTGCAGGTCCCCGGTACAAAACGAAGAAAGGCATTTTTTTAATTTCTGGCAGCACTTCACCTTCAAAGGCCATTGACAGAGGTGATGGCTGCCATCCAGCTCAGCTAGGCCACTCCTGCTGCCTTTGCCTGCATTACCCACTTACGGGGGACCCCAATGCAGTGCTCAGTCTCCGTGGTCTGCTCCTAACAAAACCTGGGATCCAATAACCTACCAATCTCCTTCATCCAAAGATGAGGATTCCTGTTCTGGTTGAAGTTGCCATGTTTGTGGAACATTTAGTCCTTCATATATATTTAATTCTTTCAGCAGCTCAAAGCCAGGATGATTTATGCTTATTATGTGCAACAACACGGTTTTTATTTTCATCCAAAGGTGTCCTGGCATCTAATCCAATGCTAATGTAATCTCTCCATGATCCAATAAAATATGGGTCAGCCCGAGAGGGCAGCATGGCCAGATATGTTTGAACAGATGGGTGGATGGAGGAACAGAGAGCTGCCACGGTTTGCTCAAGGTAAAAAAGCAAGTCAGTGGCAGAGAGATTAAAATTCAAAGCATGAGATCAACAGAGGATTAAGGGCCACATTCATCTGCTTCATTTCCAGACATGTATAACATGTACCTCAGAAAATCTGCAGGTATCTCTGGGTGGAAATATTCAGCTCATGGCTCTCAGCAAGGAGAGGCAGGGACACTCTCTGGGGATAAGGAGGAGACCCACAAGGCCCTCACTAAGAGGTGGACCAGGAGCTGAGAGGGGGACTGCTCCTACCATGGCAGCTGGGCTGCAGGGCCGTTTCACAGCTCACCTGTGACCATGTATGCTGGGTACCAAGGTAGGGTCAGACCCTGAGCCACATGCCCGCTCCCCATATGTCAAACCCTGGGTACTCCCAGCCGTGCCTGACACGTTTCCAAAAATGTTACCAGTCCTAAACTTTGTTTCTTCCTGGAGTCTTCATTTATGGCTCTGCTGAGGCTGCTCTTGCCACTGCATTGCTAGGTGCTAAGAGCACACTGCTGCATTCCCAGGGTGAGGGATGCTCTTTCCCCATCACCCCTCCTAGAGACCAGGACCTGATGTCCTGGCACAGCCACCTGGCTGCAGGGTTGCATTTTGGCTGCGGACCATCTCCCATAATTGAGCTGGCGAGCGCTGCCCTGCTGCCGCTGAAGGGCTGGTGCCAGCTGCTCCCCCCACTGCCCGGGCTGCAGATGGCCCTACCGATGTCCACCAACAGCCCCCTCTTTTGTCTGTCCTGCCACCAGCGGCACTGCCATCCTCTTCTCCTTTCAGTTCAGGTGCATTAAGCTACAAGGAAGAGAAAAAAGTGGTTAAAAGGAGCAGATGCATTCCCATGCATTCCAATAATGCCATTTTTTATCAGACAGTGGGTGGTTTTAATTCACCCTTCTTAGCCATCCACAGCGTGTTTCCCCCCCAGCCCCCCCGCACTGGCATTGCATAGGTCTGGCTCATTACGTCTGCTCTCTGCAGCGGCGCAAACCTTGGGATGGATTCTGCAGGCTTAAAATAGAAACATTCCTGCTTGCTATTGCTGATGTATCATTGGGTAATCATTAAATAAATTCGGTGTTTTACTGCATTAACAAAAACACATGATTGTTTAACAGAGTATATTACAGAAGATGGAGGCTTTAATGGTCTCTATGGATTTTTAGTTTGTAAGAGTACATTATGAAGCTGTCTTGGTAGGGTGCTGTTTTCATATGTGAAAGAAGTTACTGGTGTTATACATCATTTTTATATCTTGTTGCTAGGCAACATATCATAGTGCAGTTATTGCAAAGGTGTCTGCTTCCTCGTTAAAAATTTTCATGTTGCTCCTTAATTCTGCAAAATTAGCTCTGTTATTGATCTCATCCTGCTTCCTCAGATATCCATTGATTGAGAGTTCATCCATTAGGTTTTGGAGAAATAGAACATTTTTCTATTAACCGAATTTGGGGTCAGAACCTCAAGCATATGCATTAGTGCTAATCTGTAGTTTCCCCGTTTGTCACGATTTGTTTTCATGCAGGGAACTGTGTGTTTCTGTTCAGTTGGGATTCAAAATCAGAGAAGTAATTTGGATGGCGGCGTATTTATGATCTCTGACAGCCAAGCTTAAATAAACCGCAGCAATAAAAGCAGAGGCTACCCCAGGTGTGCAGGAGAAGGTCTGAAAACTCCCTTTAAAACTCACTGCTTCCTCTCTCCGAGATAATGTGTGGTTCCTGCTTTCAGCACTCTTCTGTTCCAGCATTTCTCCCATTCATCATCACACTTCCCAAGCTTCCTTCAGTTGGAGAGAGAGCTGTCTGCCAGGGCCATATGTGCTCCCCAGAGGCAGGGGTGGCTCTGGCACGTGTCTCCCCAGTGTCTCATGTGGAGCGAGGGCACGTGGTGAGGCTGCCAGCTCCACGCTCTGCTCCAGCACGGGGGGGAGCCGGGGGCTTCCGCAGACCTCCGTGTGCAGCAAATGGCTCTTTATTATCCTCATCCCTCATGCCTTTGTTACTAGCATATTGTAATTACTTTCATTAGCCAGGCTTAATGCAGCGGCGGTTGGTGTAGCTACTGTTCATTTTGGGGCAAATAGTACCGTTATAATATCAGGCTTTAATTAAGCCGTTTGGGATAAAAGCTGGTGTGCTAAAAGGCTCTAAAAATGCTGTTCCGTGGTACACACCCACACAACAACCTGTAAATCAATGAGGTTTCATCTAGCCTCTCTCTTGGAAGATGTAATATGGCATGTGCTGTTGGGGCAGTTATTTCTAAAGGCATGTGCTCCAGAGGAGGAAGGTGTGAAGGAAACATGAAAAAAGCTCGTTACTTCACAGTCAATCAACCTACTTCCTTTTAAAAAAATCTGCAAATAATTCTGGCAGTGTTTTAAAACTGATGGTTATGTGTTCACTCTTGAATTTCGCACCTGGAGCACTCTGGGCAGTCTCTCAACAGCAGCAAGGTTCAAATTCCAGAATCACAGCATCGTGGGAGTTGGAAAGGACCTTTGGAGATCACTGAGTCCACCCTGCTGCTAAATCAGTTCCCTGCAGTAAGTTACACAGAAAAGTGTCCAGGCAGATCTTGAATATCTCCAGAGAAGGGACTCCACAACCTCTCTGGACATCCTGTTCCAGTGCTCCATCACCCTCACAGTAAAGGAGATTTTCATCATGCTCAGATGGAACTTCCCACGTTCCAGTTTGTGCCCATTGCCCCCTGTCACGTTGCTGCTTCTCAGGCTTCTCCAGGCTGATCAGTCCCAGGTTTCTCAGACTTCTTTCCCCGACTTGTTTCCCTGTACTCAGAAGGGAATGGTCAGGGCAGCCTCAGAGCAGTCTTCTTTTTCTTCTAGCTACAAAATATGCTTTTAACATTTGGGCCTCAGGATCATACAACACCTCTAAAACAATTTCTCCAACATTTGTGAGGCAATAACTAGTGAAAACTCTACATTTTTTCCCTCTGCGCTACATCTCTGGGCTTTGACATGGAAACAAGAGTTTTGGTACATCTGAGAAGTCTGGCCAGACTATCTCTAAATTCTTTTTCTTTGATTGCTTGTGTCAGAAAATCTTTTTCTTCCCCAGGATGCTCAAGAGAAGATAATCTCCAGCTAACTCTGATAGTAGGAGTAATGAATATCCAACCTGAACAGCTTGGACTAATTCCTTTTTCCGCCATCTTTGGTGTCTCTGAGGCAACACTGTTAAAACAGATGCAACTCACTGTAGTGCAAGGTGCGCTGACAGAGAAAAGAACCTTCTTTACATTTCAGTGTCTGTTTTTCCACAAATTCTTTTTTTTTATTTGGGAAGATTTGCCACTTTGCCTCCCTTTAGTTACTTTGGTCTACATGAAAACCTCTTCAAAGTTGATAGCGTCGCTTCATGGCCAATGAAATCATTTTTATGCTTAATGATTGATTGGTTAATTCATGGAAAATTTCCACCATAGATAAGTTGGCTCAGTTAATCACATGTAGTTCCTCTATGCAAAAAGCAGAGAAAAGTCTCTTTTAACCCACATTCACATCAAAGAATTAACCAAGACAATTTACCCGAGTCCTGAGGAACAAGGGTTTTTTTTTCCATTTTGTCAAGGAGACATGTCTTTCAAGACAATGCATATTTCTTGCTGCCATCCACCGATCATAGAATCATTGGAGCTGGAAGGAACCTCTGAAGGTCCAACTCTCCTGCAGTGAACAGGGATACCTACAGCTGGATCAGGTCTTGACCTTGAGTGTCTTCAGGGACGGGGCATCCACCACATTTCTGGGCAACCTGTTCCAGTGCCTCACCACCCTTATTGTATCAATGTATATCTCCTGTAGTTTAGTTTGAATTTATTTCTCCTTGCTCTGCTGAAGAGTCTGTCCCCTCCCTTCTTACAGCTCCCCTTCAGATACCGAAAAGCCACTCTCAAGTCGCCTTGGACCTTTCTCTTCTCCAAGTTCAGCAGCCTCAGCTCTCTCAGCCTGTCCTCATAGGAGAGGTGTTCCATCCTTTGGGTCATTTTTGTGGCCCTGATAAGGTCTGTAAAATCCATCAACTTAGCTCTTCAGGGCTCTACAGAGATTTGTAGATGAAGAAAATCTTTGTGATCAGGAAGAGACATATTGCCAACTTCTGTTTGCTATGCACTTCAATAAAAATACAGGATGTTTTACTCCATAAAATTATCTGCTTCCCCACTGGATCTCTTGATGCCCATAATTCTCAGAAAACTCTAGTAGTAGGCTGGATCGGGGCGGCTTCGTTTCTCCAGTGTGATGAATCTGCCAGCCCTGTCTGTTGCCATTCTGGAAATCCTCATCTCTGAGAACCAGAGCCAAATTTGACACTTGGTGCCAGCCAGCATCTGATAGTCCTAGGTTTTTGGTTTTTTTTAAATGCTCTTCAAGATATCTTAGTGCCTAGTGAAGAACCCTCTCCAAGCTAAATGCACAAAGTGTATGGTCTGGATTGCTTCCCAGTTGTTTGCCCTCTGATCAGCTCAGTGAAAGCACATCTATCAGCTTTTTTGTTGCAGCCCAACAGCAGGGTCACATCCGCTCATGTTGTGATCGTTTTGGCCTTGACACTTTCACTGCTGTCAGTTCTGCTGGGAAACAAAATAAAAGGAACACTGAGTCAATCTGCAGGTTCAATCATGGGGCCATTTGCTTGCATCTATTTTTTCTATATTGTCAAACATAGCGTTTCATGGTCCTTTCTTTTCTTGACCCAACTTATCAACAGTTGGATAGGTTATAGAGGTAACTGGTGCCTCTGATTAGCCCTCTTGTTAAATGCACTGTGATATTTTTAAGAAAAATAAATAAAAATTGCAAATATGCCCAATAGCAGTTGGGCTGCCAAAGCAGTAGTATGTAGCCTTGCTTCCGTGTATTGTTTCCTGTCTCTGCATCCATCTTGAGTTTCATCTCACATATTTAGGCTGCCAGCTGCTTGGGGCAGGAGCACAGCATGCGTGTGGAGCACTTTGCTGAGTGTGTCTAGAACACAGCTAATCAATACATAACTAACCAATGCTTTTGTTCATGATTATCACATCCCAAGTTGAGTCTATTTGCAGACAGCATGTTTTTCCAGCTGAGAGGAGAGCCTGTTCTTTGTTTACCAAGGTACTGAGACCTGCTTTTTAATGTTGCTTACTCACTTACTTCTCCAAGACCTCAATTCCTGTTGCTAAAAACAAAGACTGACACTGGTAAAGTTGTCTTCCATTGCCCTTTGGGTAAGATTTCTCCCATCACATCTGGATTTAAAATACTGCTTGCTTGTTACCAGAAACGAGGCCTCCATGGGTCAGCACTTGGAGGAGCAGAGCAGTTTCCTCAGAGCTAACTGTAGTTCATAACAAAATGTTTTCCACATGGATTCCACAACCAACCTCCCTTCTCTGCCAACTCAAAATCCAGTGCCCTGGAACACCTTACTGCTGAAGGTGCCAAGTTGTAAATGGCATTCCCACTCCAACCTTACCACTGGAGCTCCTGGAAGGGTCTCCATGCAGAAGATGCACCTGGGGCTCCCTCAGATGTTGCTGCTGTAGAGGAAACCAGTGTATCATGCACAATAAACTTGCCCCCAGAGCAAAATCTGTGTGGATGGCCTCTCTTAGGGAACCACAGTTAACGTTGGGTAGGCTACCTTTTTTCCCCCTCATTCTGTAATTAGACTTCACAATTATGTAGTTTAATCTAATTAAAGTAATTATGCAATTATACAATAATTGATACATAATCAACATGCAAAAACCTGCATAAGTATTATTTAGCCAACAGAGGAAATTCTAGATGAACCTTTTCAATCTCTTAAAAGTATATCATTTTAGCAGACAGCTCAAGGGAGGGATTTGGCCTACTCAGGCATTTTTAAATCCTTACTGCCACCAGTAATATCCTATTTTACTATTCCTGAGTAACCCACTTTCATTGACTTCAACAGGAGCTGCCTCTGAGCACCCGTAGACACGAGTAAAGCCTCTGAAAGCCTCACCACAAGTATCTCATCCAAAGATAACAGATTGCTTCAAAGCAATTTCAGGAATGCCTAATACTGGACTGCACACTATTAGAGATTATAAAAAAAAGAATTCTCATTGTCAACTACATTGTCGACAAACTTTACCACTTAAGATCTTTTGTAAAAAGTAAACAAAAATTACTTCTTTAACTGTGCAAAATGAGCTCCACACATATGCACCGTGCTTACGCATGCATAAACAAGGCTTTTGCATACATCCAAGGTCTTGTGTACCAAAATCATCAGAACACACACGTGGCATGGATGCCAGAGTCCTCACTCTAATTGTGGAATTGTAGAGTCATAGAATGGCTTAGGTTGGAGAAGACCTTAAAGAACACCCAGTTACAACTCTCTTCTGTGAGCAGGGCTGCCCCCCCCACCAGCTCAGGCTGCCCAGGGCCCCATCCAACCTGGCATTCAGTGTCTCCAGGGATGGGGCAGGAACAGGAACCTATTTTCCTGTACTGGCTTACTTTTTTCCTGAAGCAGATAGACTGAGAAGCCTGTGTTTCATTGTATAAGGATGTTAGCTGTATCTGTAACAGCCAAAGACCCATGTTCAGAAATGACATCAGAGACTTGGGGGCTTGGTTGATAAGAAATGGGATTTCTTCTCATCCTTGGATAAAATTTCTGTTAACACAGTCTCCATCTCCTTACTGCTGTGCTGTGAACTGTTTATCCTTTATGTCTTTTCCCACCTGTGATTTGGCTGAACATCAGCGATATTTTAGCCTTGTTTTGGAAAGCGCTGTGGAATCAAACTCATGCACATTTGTATAATGATCTATATTTAATTCAGTGAGTCTGGATGAATGATAAAATGAGAATGCCCTGTCCCTTTCTTTATTTCTGTTGCATAACTCATGTTTTAAACCAGGTACATTATCCTGTGAGACACTTTATGGCAAGTTTGTTAGAAATGCTGTGTAGCTGTGTTGGTAAAACTACAGAAATTTCAGAGGAAAATGTGAATGTTCCCTGATAAGCAGTCACTTGGGCTTTCCCTGTTGTTCTTTTTGTGGGTTTGTTGTTGTTTTGTGCTTTTTTTGTTTTGTTTTGGTTTTTTTTGCATGATTTGCTACTAAGGATCTAGCTTTAAGTGTTATTACCCATATGTGCAGAAGTATAATTTTGATTTGATCCATATTCTCTTTAATGCTGAAACTGTTGAAAAAAACCTTTTTCAATTTGGTTTCAAATTCAAACATGATGGTTTTACAGTTATCTTTTAATTGTCAGTATTCATATTGCTAGTATAAGTGTTTGTGTTGTCAGCCATAATCTTCTTTTTCATGATAGACACTGCAAAAGTGTAAAAAAAGCATACAAATGAACAGTTGCTTGTTCATGTTGGTATAAATTCATCTCTGTCTACATAAGTCAAAGAGGGCTTGCACATCTGTCCCACAATTTCCAAGCTTTAGAAGAATTCACAGGTGCTTAGGTGACCCCCTGATCACAGCCAAGGGTCACATAGAGAGCATCCTTGTCTTTAACTGTTTTTCTTCCACACCTTTGATGATATCTAAAAGGTGTGATTGCTTCATAGACAGAAAAAGGCCACTCACCTGCCATTCTTAGGTGAAATTCACTTGGTTCTCCTGGTATCAGACATTAGGAGACAAAGAAATCAAGATAAACATAGCCACGAGCTACAGAAAAACACAGCAAGCACACCACTGCATGTACTTGCAAGCAAATTAAATAAATAAATATTGTTCTCTATATAAATATTCCATGAAATAATTCAGCATAAAAATCTAATGCTCAGGTATTTTACAACACTTCTTACCTTTGTTGCTGAGGTCTCCATTACATAGCTGTCAGGGAACACCACACTGCTCATTTTCATAGGAGCATAGAATAACAGAACAGCTTAGGTTGGAAGGGACCTCACAGCCCACCCAGCCTTACTCCCTGCCTTGGGCAGGGCTGCCCCCCACTAGCTCAGGCTGCCCAGGGCCCCATCCAACCTGGCCTGGAGTGCCTCCAGGGATGGGGCACCACAGCTTCTCTGGGCAGCTGTGCCAGGGCCTCACTGCCCTCTGAGTAAAGAATTTCTTCTTAACATCAAACATCAATTTCTTCTCTTTTCATTTAAAGCCCTTCCCCCTATCTCTGTAGCCATTCCACCAATCTTTACCTTCATCTCTTCAGCAATAAACTCACTCATATTTGGCATAGGAACTTGAGCAAAATTTACCAGCAGTTTGGTAATTCTGAGAGGCCGGGAGCTGCTGTCTTTGGTCAAGATGCAGTAACAGACCACAGCTGAGTACAGCTGATCTCATATTGCTGAGTGTGATTTAAAGGGAAATCTTTGTAAGAAGTATAACTGCCTGAATTACTACTCTTTTATATGTTTTTAAATGAGAATGTAAAGGCCAAGGGCATTTTTTCCTATTTAATACCATTAAATCCATCATTAAATCTCTCACTGAACACTGGCTGAATTTAATGGTGCCCTGAAGTGCCAATGCTGATGCTTGACTGTGTTAATATTGTTGTATATACAGATACAATAAATAACACTCAGCTAAGATAGTATTAGCAACCATATTGGGTGCATCAATACAAATAGCTGTACTAATGAGATTAAGCGTCAGAAACCAATGGCAATGTGCATCTAGGCACCGGGGCTAAAATATGGATAGGGATTCAACACATTGAACCTATCAGTAAAACAGACTCTACTAAAAGCTTTACTGCTAGTTGGCATTAAAAGTTTAATTTGAAAGTACAGTTTTTTTTATTTTCTCGTCTCACTTTATAACATGCTCTGGCTTAAAACCCCAGCCTGCACAGCTAATATCCATGTTTCTGTTTGCTGGATAATCTCTGCAAAACCCCTGGCAGGGCGCTCTGCTTTGCCATGCTTGACCTGTTCTCCTTGGTAAGTATGATTCAGAACTAGAAGGACTGGGTTTGTACCACAGGTGTTTTTCATGTCTAAGATTCTGAACGCAAGATGTTGAAGATGTTTCTTGTTTATGCTTTCATGGCTTGAAGGAGCAAAACTCTGTGTTGTGATCCTTCTTCTAATGGGTTTCTACGTATGGTAAAGCTCTGAAAGATATATCCACTGATGTATTTTACTAAGAAAATGTTCCGAAGTGAAAATAAAAGAAGTGATCTAAGGGACTGCCTTTAATCATCAGGGTTGAAATTCTTCCCTGGGTAGGAGATTCATTTAAGGGTTAAGTGGAAATTAATTAATACCTAGACATGACGTGGACCTTCTTTTTTGCAGCAAAACGCAATTTGATGGTTCTACTGAAAAGTAACCAAAAGAAATTAACATTTATTGCCAGAAAACATTATTTTATTACTTCTAAAATGTTATATTTGCAAGACTAAGTCTTCTCTTCCTGATTCCCTGCTCTCTAGAAACTCAGTAACATAATTGAAAAGCGATAACAGTGTGACCTGTTTCCCTTTTCTTTATGTATTACTTTAATTTTTCCTCATGACTTCTATGAGGTAAAAAAGAAAATACATACATTCTCACTTTTTTACATGGCAGCAAAAGAATGTTAATTTTGCCGTAAAGTGAAAAAGTAAATCATGTGCAGTTAAGTGCTCAAAAATAAACAAGCGTATGTAGCCAGCTTACTTCCTTGCATAACTCTGTCATGACACAGCCCATAATTTCGTAATTACCTACTGTTTTCTGGCAAACATCTTTAGGAATACTTTAGAGAGTTGTAAAAACTTTTCTTAGCGTCATTTTTCATAGCATTCTAGCTCTAAAACCAAGCTGTCTTCATACTGAGATTCTCAGAGAACATCACTGGAGAATACCTAGAAATGGTGAGGCAGAACGATGCAGTAGATCACAAAGGCTTTCTGTGGGTGCTCATCATTCATCTGTTCAAGCTGAGCTGTTTCATTACCAGCCTACTTACAAACTGTTTCAGAGATCCCCCCCCCCTTTTTTTTCATTTAAAATAATTCATTTCACGTGGTTTTAAACAAATCAGATAAACCTAAAGGCATTTCATTTCAGCTAAAACTGAAGCAGTCGTGCAGTCTCTAACATTCATTACATTAAAGTGGTTTTAAGCTATTGCACTTTTTTTAAATAGTTGTGAATTGCTTGTGCAGACAGTGTCTACAGTAACAAATAAGACCCTGGTGTTTCTTCTTAATGAAACAAAGAAAGTAATGGATGGAGTCAGATTGTGGGATTTAGAAACAGAGTTAAGGCTTCAGCCTATGTTTTCATATATTCTCTTACTTTTTCCAAGTGTGGCATTTTCACCCTCGGTACTTTTTGTGACAGGAAAATGATGAGTTTCTCTTAGGTGATTTTCCAACTGAAGAGTCTTTCAACCTTAATTCTATTTTTATGTGTTTTACCTCATAATGATAGTATAGTACTTAACAGAGATTACAAGGGTGCTGTGATACTTAATTCAAGTTTGTAGACTACTTTGCAAATGAAAGACAGTGTGTACAATAAGCACTAAATGTTATTGTTTCAGGGCTTAAAGCAGGCAGAGCTATAGACAGTGGTAGCTTTGAGGAACCCACTTAATGTAAACACTAGATAACAGTGAATTGCACAGTTAAAGAAAGGCCTCCTTTACTGTTCCACCGGCATGCTTTCAGCTCAAGCAAAACTCAATTCACAATCAAGAAATGCCAGACTGCTTAGGGATAACTGGGGCAAACAAAGGGGCCCTGCTTACCTGCATCAGATTCTTAAGGCCACCCTGTGTAGCACAGAGAAGTGGCAAGTGCCACTTTATGCTCCTGAGATCACGATGGGGGGCAGTGGCAGCCCAGGTGGGTGAAATGCCCTTGCAAAGGCTTCCAGAAGAACTGTGGCACTGGCAAACCTAACATTTGCCACATAGACACAAAGGACTGGCCTCAAGCCCTCTTCTCTCACTTTTCTGTCTTTTCAGGGCTCAGATCTGAGTCTCCAAGGCTGTCACAGCACAAAGCTGTGAGGTTACACATTGGAACAGGTTGTCCAGACAGGTTGGGGATGCCCCATCCCTGGAGGCAGTCAAGGCCAGGCTGGATATGGCTCTGGGCAGCCTGGTCTGGTGGTTGGCAACCCTGTCCATGGCAGAGGGGTTGGAAGTGGATGATCTTTGAGGTCCTTTTCAACCCAGGCCATTCTATGATTCTATGATCTTATGATCTAGTTCCAACCCCTGCCATGGGCAGGGCTGCCACCCACCAAATCAGCTGCCCAAGGCCCTGTCCAACCTGAATTTATGTGCCTCCAGGGAGGCATCAGAAAGTGAGACTCAGTTTGTACGGTGTGAACTGAGGGAGCAATGTCAGTCCCACTGTAAGTGAAGATCAGGTTTGTGACCACCTGAGGAACCTAAACATCCATAAGTCCATGGGTTCCAATGAGTTGCATCCCAGAGTCCAGAGAGAATTGGCTGAAGGCACTCCCAGTGGTATTTGAAAAGACATAGCAGTCAGGTGAGGTCCTTGGTGAATGGAAAAAGGCAGTGTCGCACCCATTTTTAGGAAGATTAAATAGGACAACTCAGGGAACTAGTGGCCTATTAGCCTTACCTCATGACTGAGGAAAATCATGCAACAGATCCTCCTGGAAGCTGTGCTAAGGCACACTGAAGAGAGGGATGTGATTCAGGACAACCAGCATGGCATTATTAAGGGTAGGTCCTGCCTGACTAACATAGTGGCTAGGGATGAGCCCCTGACTAACAAGGGAAGAGCCCCTGATATCATTTACCTGGACTTCAGTAAAGCTTTGACATGATCCCATTTAACAGTGTTCTCTCCAAATTGGAAACATATGGATTTGATGGATGGATTGTTCAGTGGACAAGGAACTGGTTGTGAGATTGTAACCAAAGGGTAGTGAACAATTCAGCGTCTGGATAGAGATCAGTGACAAGTAGTGCCCCTTAGGGGTCAGTACTGAGACCAATGTTCTTTAATATCTTCATCAGTGACATTGACAATGGGATCAAGTTCTCTGATCCTATGATTCTGTGGAACATCCACAGCTTCTCTGGACAACCTATCCCAATGTGTAGTGGCTGGTGTTCCCTGTGTGCAGGATGGGGTCTTAGGAAAGCTTCAGCAATTTCAAATGGAGAATGCATCCAGTGTGACACCTGTACTGAATTATTTAGTGATACAAACAGGCCACTGATGCCTCATTTCTTCCTCTTTTCTTATCTCACTTTGGTTTTGAAACACATTTTGGATCAAATTATTCAAACATTAGCACTGCAAGATGTCAAAAAGAAAAGGAAATCACCTCTCTAAAATACTGACAGATATTCTTGTCCTCAGAAGTTTCTGTCAATTCACAGATCCCTAAATTCCCCAGTTGAAAGTGCAGTTCCATAGTAGTTTTGAGAAGGCTGAACTATTATTTCCAAGAGAACCTCTACCTCTGTATTGTGAAAGCTTTGTGGATTCATTTTTACTGTGGATTAAGTCCCAAAGTTGTCTAGTAATTTGTCTAAGCGGGGCAGTCCTGTTTCTCCAAATCTCTGCCCACCTGTGCTGGCATTTCTACCAGCACCCAAGCTTTCCTGTGCCTGCCACATTCCCAGCATCTTCTAGGCTGAGACAGAAACTAAATGCCACTCTTTAGAAGACAAATGTGACGTAAATGCCGCCAGTCAACAAACCAGCTTGCTACCCACAACATTAAAACCGAAAACCTAAAATTGGATTATCTATACAATTAAGGAAAGCATTTCAAATGATCACAGATGACCTTTCTAAAACATCAATGTCTTTTTAATGTGAAAGCATTAAAAGGTCATGTGGAAACTTAACAAGAGTGGGGAAGAGAGGCCTTATGCACCCTTCAGCCTCACTCTGTTAGGAAGACAGCCAAGATGCAGAAATATGGTAGCACTTTCAGGTTTGCAGATAGAGCCATAACCTATGAGATTTTGATGAATTGAAAGAAAAACAACTCCTCCAAAATAAAGAACAAGAATTATATTAGGTATATTTTAGGTGTGAGTCTGAACAATGTATTTTATCACCCATTCTGACTTGCATTCTTGCCAGCATAATAATCCAGGTAACTACAGCCATTCTCCCCTGTTTTGAGCCTATTATCTTGTTTTTGGCTAAAGAATATCATTCTGAAAAACACCTTTTCTTGATCTGCAAACTTTAAGGGATGAAGACTTAATACCACGTCCCAGCAGTGATACACCAACTCATGAGACATTATTCTTCTTTACCTAAATATGATTTGTCTGTTTCTAGCCACTGGTTTACGATACAAGAAGTTAGTAGCTGCCTAGAAGTAAGTTTTCTAAGAGTGTTAGAAGTAGGGGTTTGTTTGAGGCTTTTTCCCTCGCTTTGAAGATGCTCATGTAGTTCAAGCATAGTTCCTCTTACTGTAACAGCACTGATCTCTGTAAATCTGTCATCTTTTTACAACTTCTGTTTCTAGCATTTTTAAAGAAATGTGTACAGAGGAAATGGCCTGTTCCAGCATCAGGCTCACAAGTTCAACTGTGCTGCTCCTCCCTTTTACAAATACATAATGATTGAAAAAAAATTTTTGTGTCAAAATGGAAGATACTGGGAGGACATTTTCAGTCACCTATGCACTGGTTAACTCTAACTCCTTTCTGGGTCTAGAGTTCCATTTTGCTAGAAGAATTTGGTGTTCTCCATTCATAGATAGGAGTTTGTCCATGTTCAGCTCCATACATGTCTGTACTCCTAGCTGAGCTGGTCTCTGTCAGCTTCAGCCACTGCTTTGTGCACCTGTGCTCCTTCTAGGGTAAGAATCATCAAGATTTAATATCTTTCTGTCAATTCAGATCTAGGAGGTACATGAGCAGCCATGAGAACAGATGGTTGAATTCACATACACTGAAGCACGCAGTGCTACACTGATTTCTTAATCTCATTCAGAATAAATGCCTTGTATATGAACAGATTCTGCAAGTTGTCAGAGCATCATAAACAAAATTGTTTGCTAATTACAGTCAGCCACATCCGTGCAAGATTGTCCAGGCAGGATTTACAGGCTGCTTTGCCTTGCAGAACCTGTATATGCTACAGAACGGAAAAGGGAAGGAGAGCAACTGCCCTGGTGCTCAGATTCACAGCTTGATGTCCCAGCCTGATGCAGTATTTTTCCTGTACATTTAGCACATTTCTTCTAATGTTGTTCAGAACAATGCATTTCATGCAATGTCTTTCCATAACATAACACATGGTCACTGCTGTACTACTCACATGTTTGTGAAGCTTAAAATATTTGATCAGTTGGCTGAGCAAGCGGAGCTAAAATTATAAATTCACACCCACTGGTGAGTCTCCACTACAGATGCTTAAAAACACTCTTTATAAGAGCCCTTGGGCTCCCAGGGACTATGTGAATCTTTCTGGCACCCCAGCCCTCTTAAGTTGGTTTCACAAGTATGACAGTCTGGAACTAAGATCAACTCAGGCTAGTCTGATGACCTGTTATTTGACCTTCTGTCCAGAGGATGAATCGGGACCACCAGTATAACTATCTGAAAGCTTTCAGCCTCATACAGCGCAAGAATCCTGGGGGAAAATAAAGAAAAAAAAAAAAGTATAGTTTCATAGAAGTGGATTTTTTTCTTGCTTCCATTACCTCCCTGCATTCATCAGCATATTTTTGTCTGGATAAAGGAATGTTTGTATTTGAACATTACATGCATTTGCAGCAAATATATTTCAGTGTTGCTAAATATTTACCATGGCATTATTTTTGTCTTCTCCAAACCACAGATGTTTTTTGTAGTAAATGTGTCTGTTTCATAGCTCTCTTCTGTTCCTTTGTCCACATTAATACAATCATCTGTCAAATACAGCGTAAGTCCCTAACCAGTGTCTTGGTCTTTATTGCCAATTGCCTACATTTTGATTTCTTGAATTGTTTCCAGAGCAGTCCTGAGGCTGCTACTGTTGCTTTGTTAGCAGACTGCAAAATTAACATGCTTGTTACTATCTCTGAAAATGTCAACTATGTGCACTTTTTCATTATTATTTGAAATCATGCAGAGATCTGGACCTTGAAGTATCCTAGGTCTCTTACCTTCCTCTTTCTCCTCCCCCCACTCCCAAGAGGCAGCAATTCATCTTCATTAGCCACTTCTGTTAGCTTGCTGCCAACTGAAACCAGAAAACTAGCTGCATCAGTCTTGCATGGCAATTCAAGAATTAGAATCCACTGTCCTTGGGTGCAGGAGGTTAATGCACTAATAAAGATTGCACCTTGATTAACCACATCATCTCAGCTTGCCCAGGCAAGGCTGGTTCTCAGTTTGTCATATCATGTGGCCCAATGCATTCATTTAAAAACGCAGCTTCCTAACTAAGATCACAGATTACAGATTCATCTCTGGAACCAGAGAAGCAACTTTGGTGGGTTTTTTTGTTTTTGTTTTTGTTTGTTTGGTTTTTTTTTTTGTTTTTTATTTTAGTGAAGAATATTTTAACCTTCTTAAGGAAACTTCCTGCCTTCTGTTCTATGGTATACCTTTAGGGCTACACGTTGTTTCTTTCCTGATAGTTAGAGGTAAGAAATCTTTCTGGCTTTAACTCAGATATGAGAGATCATGGCAGAGTTTATACTCTAGTTAACACTTGCTCTTAGACTCAAGCCACCATTCTCCTGGATATCCTTATCTTCCTCTGGCCTTTGCAGCTCATTTTTATCACATAAACAAAGAACAATTTGCAAGACTCTCTATTAAAGAATTATAATCATACAGTGAAGTACATAAGTAAACCAGTCCACTGAATGACTGAATTCATTTTTTTTTTAATATTTATCTTTCCTATATTGCCAAGCCTTGACTAAATGTTGCAGGTTATTTGCAGGATGGTTCCACTAAAGCAGTGATAACAAATTCCAAACAGAAACTTATTGCACTGGCATTTGTGATCTGCTATGTGATCCACAGATCACATTACAAATGTTCATGGTTTGGAGTGCTTTAGTTTTGTAGATACCAAACATCTGGAGATTTAATGCTGAACACATTCTTTAATACTGCAGTCTGCAAAACCTGATCTTCTTGCTTTACAAGGGCCTACTTTTCTTTTCCTTTCTTTCCCTTTCCTTTCTTTTCCTTTCTTTCCCTTTCTTTCCCTTTCTTCCCCTTCCTTTCCTTCTCTTCCCTTCTCTCCTCTTCTCCTTTCCTTTTGCTTTTCCCTTTCCCTTCCCCTTCCTCTTCCCTCCCTCTTCTTCCCCTTCTCCTTCCCCTTCCTTTTTTAATCCCTTTTCTTCCTTTCTTTTTCTTCCCCTTTTCTTCCCTTCCTTTCCCTTTCCTTCCCTTCAGTTCTCTCAGGTGTGTAGAGCACCAACACACACACGCAGAGTCTTGTTTCCATCAACCAACTTCAGCTGATGCCCACCTGTGTGGATCTGAAGAACTAAGCACAGCACAGATAACACAGTCGCAGGCTTCACAATTCCTTGTGTTTCCTTAAAGCAAACAAACAAAAAAACTCCTTGACAGACAGTCTCTCCAGTGAGTCCTATTTCTTTGAATGTTATATTGATGAAATCCATTCAAAGGAACTTACATAACACGAAGTACAGACTGTTTGAAGGGTCCCAGGACTGCAGGAAATGGAGAAATGCAGTACCATGTGTTTCCAGCAGGTTGCTATGAAAGAAACCTGACCTCTAGAAATCATTAGAGTAGGAATAGGGAAGACAAAAAACTGCTGACTGGGACTCAACGCTGTACCAGCACCCAGCTCAATGTAACCGATGTCCTTAAGACTATTTTCTGTTCTTTCTCAGGGGACTTGCGGTGGTTTCCTTATTCCGTCCTCCAGTCAGAGAGTAGCTGAAGCCATGTTTGTCACTTACCTAAAGATTAGAAAGCATTTGACACCATATGTGACATAAATATTAAATATAAATCAAAAAAGTGGGTGGGAAGGAAGTAAAACAGTAAACAACAAAAGCTGAAAAGTGGCAAGGTATTTTGTTGGGTTACAGTAGTTCTGAATAGCTGTTGCCAGAAGGATAATGACAAAATAAAATATGTTCTAGTGGAATGAAGAAAATTATCAAGTGCTCAAAGGAAAATAAAGAATTTACAAGGAAGAAAAAGGGGTAAGTTGGTGTAGTTTGTATAGATGACATCTTAAAGAGACAAGAGGAAACAGCTTTATCTTACTATTTTACAAATGTGCATTGAAGCTCAGGTTATAAAAGTCACAACAATAGCAGATATAAGAGGAATCACTTTTAAAAAGTGAAAATTTGATCTTTCACATCATGAAAACCTTATCACAATGAAATGCTGTCAGCTTCAATGTAGTCTGCAAAAGTTTCATTGTCAGACTCTTTGCTTTGGATATTAGACACTAAAATCATAGCCACATTGTCAGCCAGTGGCAGTGTAGCCTCACTGAATTGAAAGGGATTCATGCCAACTGACAGCACTTAGAGAGAGTCTCTTGTGCAAAAAAATACATAAATTATCATAGGAAGAGAGGAGAGTAAGCAGATAAGTTTTCTAGCTGTGTCCTGTGGTCACTTACTGGTCTTGGAAAGCACTGTGTTAGCTTTGCATTGCCTCTCTTTCCAGATGACAAAATATATCCACTGCCTCCCTAAAAGCTGCTTTATAGTGTAGGTGACTATAAAGAGAGCATTTTTCTGCTGTCCCTGTGCACTATGCAGCAGAGTATTTGCAAATGAAAATTGCGTATCACCAATCCCCTATAATTCCTGTGACATGTCAGTAGAGCTGCGGATGAGTCTGAGCCAGCTAAGATAATTTTCAAAAAGGATTTGACAGGGTCCTTTATGAGATGCTACAAAAAAAGTTCTTAAATCATCCTCTGTGAGCGACAAAATATTATGAATCAAAAATTGGGTAGGTGAACACACACACAACCGGAGGATTAAACAGTCAATTTTCTTAATGGACCAATGATAAGTTCTGGTTGTGGCAGCAAATGAACGGAGTAATACATGTGGCAGGAATTTAAATTTAGATGAGACTGGATTCACTACTTGTTTTTAATTACATTTTTTTTCAATCACTTTGACCGTTCCTAGAATCATACAACACACAGCAAGACTGATAGCACTAGAAAAACAGCGTTGACTTCAGTCTGGCGTAAATACTATTATTTACCTCTGGATAGAACATTTCCTGAAAAATTACCTAGGGTTAGAAGCCCCAAACAAAACACTACCAAGCAGTCATTAATCCACAAGAAATGTCTCATTATTTAATTGTTGCTGCAGAAAATACGTGTGGAGCAAGGATACACAGTACTATAGATTTCTTTATCTAAATGCTTTCCTTTCCATGAGAAGAAAAGCCAAATTTGTGTTTTGGTTGAGATTAACTAGGCTTGGACCTTCATAACTCGCAGAGCATTTACGCATAGCTGCTGAAAGCTGATTTACTATGGGCAGAGACAAGTGCAGTCACAGAATTCCAATATGTAAGTGAAACATGCCAATTCCACCACCACAAAGATGGGACATCTGTGTAACCCTCACAGGGAGAAGCATGCGTTAATAAAAAGGGTGAGTCAGGGGTCTCCTGAGATTTGTGGCTATTGCTATCTGCATGTCTCTCCCACTGGGTGCCTCCTCTGCTGTCCCCTTGCCCACCATGTCCCTGCAGATGCAACCTCTGCTGGTCTCCATCATCCCAGGCCATCTGAGCCACCCGTCATTGTGGCACATCTGCTAGCAGGAGGAGGAGGGCGACATCCGCTGTCTCAGGTGTCCTGAAACTGGGCACCTGTGCTTATCCACATTTATCCACTTCTCACGGGGCTGGTCTCTTCTCACTGGTGACAGGTGGTAGGATGAGGGGAAATGGCCTCAAGTTGCAACAGGGTAAGTTTAGGTTGGATATCAGGAAACACTTGTTTACTGAAAGGGTTGTGAAGCACTGGAATAGGCTCCCCAGGGAGGTGGCTGAGTCACCATCCCTGGATGTGTTTAAGCACCGTTTGGATGCGGTGCTCAGGGACGTGATTTAGCGGAAGGTTGTTAGAGTGAGGGTAGTATGGTTAGACTGTGGTTGGACTCGATGATCTTTGAGGTTTTTTCCAACCTGAGCTATTCTATGATTCTATTATTCTATTTCTATCTAAGCAGTCCAGCTAGGACTTCATTCTTTGATCTGGAAATCTGTTTTCCACACTTCTGGACCCCAAGTGGCTTCTCAGTGGTTTCTTCAGTCAACCTTGTCCAGGGTTCAAAGGTTAACACAATCAAGTTGGTAGAAATATCTAAATCTGTTTAAAATTAGCCTATTATCTTATAATGGCTGGAACATAATCCAGTGCAAGATGCTTCAGAATTATTTTTTGTTCAGTTTATGATTAAAAAAGACAAACCCCTGCTTTTGATGCAAAGTTAAATTTTTGGTGGCATTCATCAGTACATTTGAAACCTATTTTCAGGCTGGTGGCTGCTTTATGCCAATCCCAAGCATCAGAGGCAGATAGGTTAGCTGACCTCAAAAGAGAAGCTGTGCATGAAATTTTATTTTAACACTAAAAGTTGAGTCTTTTTTGGTTAGTTACACAGTCGCCTCTTGGTCTTATCTTTTCAAGCATTTCACACTAGTTACTGAAAAAAGATCTTGTTACAATCACATACCACCATGCTTTTAATCTGTGTCAGATATCTGCAGATAAAGACTAAAATCACAAGGGTTGGTGCACAAGGACATATTCTTCACTTGTTTCTGCTTGCCATTGAAGTTGCTTGAAACTTCAATCTTTCCTCCTATTTTTTGCTATTCTGCTCTTGGCAGTCAGAAAGAGTCTGTGCCCATAGTTTAATATTTCTCTTTTCAAAAAATATTTTACTGGATTTAAAACCTACCATTGTTCAATGGAGACAGTTTGCAATTTGTGGAGATTTTTCATGTAGTGTTTTCTGATTTTATATTTATACATATTTCTAATCTGATTTCATTTCTAAATTGACTGAATTCCAAATGGTAGCAATATATAAATCATATGAATGGAATTCATCATATTACTCTGATAAAATCATATTCAGATATTCATGATAATAGCAATTATTAACCATGGCAAATATCAGCAATATTGGTACAACTTTGTGTCAGAAATGGTTACGTTAAATTTAAATTATGTCAAAAACTTTATTACATACCACAACTGCAAGTATTAAGGGAAAGGAAGAGAAGCTAGCTGGAAAAAAAAAAAAAAAAGAGAGACTATTAGGGCCATTTTTCATTGAAGTGTGGATGAGAAATAATCTTGGAAAAAAGAAGAAATGAAAGATTTTGACATGTCAAAAAGAAAGGTCACCCTTATTTTTAATCAGCCTTCTCATCCTTTCCATGGATGAAGGTATCATTGTCAGACTTGGGCAGGCAAGGTGGGAGGGAAGAGCTCTGTTAACAGATTGGTTTCTGCACGGCACGTAGCAGACCTCTCAGAAGACGTTTCCGTGAAGGTGACAGTGGGGGTCAGCCACAGTGTAACCTACGGGAACTGCTGCCTGGGCAAATGGAAATCACAAGCACTGAGTAGTGTATTTCACAAGTAGGATGGCTTTAGGTCAAAACCACTAGATGTTCCCATCCCAGTCTGGCTGGCCCACTTCTTGACACAGGTAACATAAGGCATCGCCTTTCGAAAGGAAGGGCTTATTTCTTAGTTATTTCTTAGACTATTTCTGAGTCTTCTCTGGGACTCAGCACTTCAGCTTCTTGGGAAAAACACTTTAGGAATGGAGTTTTACAGGTGTAAATGCCTTTCGTCTGTGCACACAGCACTTCATTTTCTAGAAAGTAAGCAAATGGTTGTGTGAAAGAGAAACAGAGAAAAACGGATGAGAAACAAATCCATTTTTAGATCACAGCCCTAGGATTAAATGTCACTATTGCAACTCTGCTTTCTGCCAATTTACTGTCATAAACTCTTACAGTCAGAATATTTCTCAGTATGTAATTCATCTTTTGAAAATAATAGCACTTATGCCAGGTACTTGTAGCAATAGGTCTGCTCCCTTCCAAATGGCAAACTGCTTGCCGGTGTTTCAGCTTGTGTTTAAAAAACTTACTGTACATTAAAATGTACTCTACAGTGCTATTGCTGCCACTTACCAGATAAGCAACTCATAAGATGAACAGTCTCCCTCAAATAACTGAAAAGCAAAGTGGTTCTGATACTGAAACTGCAAACCAGATGATGCTCTGATTAGAGGTATCCACGTAGATTACTGAAATCTAATAAATCATGTCACTTTTTTGCCTCAAATAAAAGAAAAAAGTGCAGTTTTTTATTAGAAAATAAACTGTTTATCAAGAATGCTTTAAAGGTGACATTTATTACTAATAAACTATTCTGAAAGGGATGAACCACTCATTGGCAGAAGAGGCAGAGACTTCCTTCTGTGTGAAAAATGCCCCATCTCAGTACTTGCAGGGTCAGGAAGCACTTCCATCAGCACCTCCGAAGGGTGGGCGATAGATTCACCCACATCTTTCTTCAAACAAGAACATTCCTCAAACTTGAAATGAGTCATGGAAATACAACTCTGGTATTATTCTGGGAGCAGTCATAGATCTCAGCGCGTGCCCTTGGAATATTGCTGAGAAGCCATTCCAGAGTCAGATAATGGTAGAAAAAAAACAGGAGAGCATCTGCTGGGCAAACTCTTGATAGTGTCAGTGAGCCCACTGCTTAGGAAGGATGAGGTTTCCTCTTCAGCTCTTGAAACTTGTGGGTTGACTCTTCGGGGTTGTCGTGCTTCACATAGCTTCTCATATTAACTCCGTTAAGTTGCTGTGTACCAAATATTATGGCTGTTGCCGTTGAACATGTCAAAAAAACATGTCAAAAAAAAAACAACAGCCTACACTAGTCAGGAATATGAAGCTTCTCTCTTAACAAATCATCTCTTATCTGAAGTGTTTAATTCACACTTTAGCCCCCTCCTTCCCAAATTCAGACTTGCTTTAGAGACTAACTCATCCATCCCTGACTGGTAACAGCATTGAAGGTGTGTCTGCCAGCTACCTGAGTCTGGGTCAGGAATGACTGCATACAAGTCTAAACTCCATGCATCTCTTAGCTATTAAAAGATGTCTTTTGAAAATGTACAGGAAAAAGGCAAAGGTGGAGAGCTGTACACTTCATTTAGGGCTTGTTGCATGGCCATGACCTGCAGAACACAAACAACTGGCAGTTATGAGCTTATTCAATTCCTTTAATACAAAAAAGAAAATTGTAGAAACTAACCACTGGGCAAGTTCAAAGGGTTAAACATTTATCATCCTGACATTGTCTGTGAAATCTGTTCTGTGATTAGTCCATAGGATGTACCTCATTATTTGGTCACAAATTGAGATTTCTGTTCCCATACTGCAAAAACAAGATTCCTCTATTATTCTCACCAGGCAGAACACATCTTATGATTAAAACGTGGATGCTGATTGTCAGAAAAATCAAACTTCTTGCACTTAAGATGCATTAACTATTCAGGAAAATGAAATGGTGCTTAAGAACTGTTCTCAAGAGTCTGCGATAAAAATCAATGTAGCTCATGTATTGTCTAGATTATACGTGAACTGGGCATTTCCTTGAAGTTACAGTAACTTACATCTTCCTCTATACAGATATCCACGCTAGTGATATACTACTATTTTTTCCTAATCCATTGACTTCCTAAATACAGTTTGCTGTACAACATTGTTTTTCAGGAGATGACCCATTCATGGCCTCCACCACTGTCAGCTATTCACACGCCAGGGAAGGCAGAGCAAAGCAAGTTTCCCTTTCCAAACAAGGTAAGAGATGAAGAGGTGCAGCCTGCACCTTGAAATATGACTTAGATGAGTTTCTGGTTAAGTATGTGAGGGCTCTGCACTGAGGCTGATGCAGTGCTGATAACCTTGGCCATGCGTGTCAATATCCTCTGGCTTTTTCCTGCTTACAGCCTCTGCAGCAGTACATGGTCTTGTTTGCATACTTTCTGGCAGTAGCACTGACCCTCACATGTTGGTCACAGGTTCCTCACCTTAGGGAAAAAATATAGGTATCCCTGGTAGGGTATCCAGATGCGGTGACATTTGTAGGCACTTGCTGAGACTCCTGACCAATACTTCAGAGCACACGCAGCTGCAGTGAGTCAAGAAGCTTCTGCTTGTATCCCATTGCTCCCACTTCATTTGGCTTCACTGAAGCCATCAAGGGCTGAGATAGACTTTGATGATACACTGACCTACATATCTGGTGGCTGATGAGCAGGTAGACATGCCCTGCCACCAACTTGGCTTTGGGAATAGATTTTCTCTGGAGGCAGAGCCCAGTGCAGAGGTGTCCAGAGGAGCCACAGAAGCATTTGCTAGTGAAGTATTTGCCTGTTCAAGTCCAGGAGCAGGGGACCAGTGTCCTTATCCCAGAGGACCAGTGCCTCTGGTTCTGTTAATGATCCTTAGAAACCAGCTCCATCCACTACTGTATGCATATCACAGGAAGCATACAGTGTAACACAGGGAAACTTACGGGCACAAGCTTGGGGAAACCACATTATTTGTACTTGGTAAGTCAGGAGGGAAGGAGGTCAGCTTTCCTATGTAAATGCCAATAAAAATTTCTCATTGTATCATCATATACAGTTTATATGCCACAAGCATTTGTCATGAAGTATTCAAGCTTGAAATATAATACTGATGCCGTTTATAGCCTTTTTACTGTTAAAGCAACTTCCTTTGGTAACTGTTAGTCCATTCTTCGGAATTTAGTGAACAGAATGATTGCAACCACAAAGCCAAGAAAACATCAAGGTTTGCCTACAGTAAAACAGCTTTGCCGTGGATGATAGTGTCATGGTTTTGAAGTACTAGGGGTGTAAACTGAAACATCTCTGGCATGTTATGAAAGAAAAACAGAAGGAAATAACTCACTGTCTTTGCTCAATGAAAACAGACAGTTGATTGAGGGTGAGAGGTGGACTGCAAACTTCTTAAGTTAAAGTAAGTCCAGCAGGAGATGGATCAGCAACTTATCAGCCAGTAAAATGTTCAGATGTGAATGACAAAAACAAAGTGGTGTTTGCAGCTCAGCAGTTTCTTCCACAATTATTACCATTCAGTGTGTTCATATGGCACATGTGCAGATGTATATAGGCAAGGTATGCCCCTATCAGCATATGTGTGTGACCATCATGAATGCACTTCCTCACTTCCAAAAAATAGTGATAAATACAGGAGTAGAAGAACCATGTTCTATAGGGCTAAGATATGTGAATAATGGCTGATATTGACTTTTTCATCTTCTCTCTGCCTGTTCATCCATCTCTGTGGGAAATAATCTGATAGCTTGAACTGTGGAGCTGTTTCAGAGACCTACCATTCATTTTTAAAAAGCCTTTTCTAGTTGGTTGCCTTTTCTCCTACCGAAGTAGAATTTCCATTTTATTTAAGCCTAGGATCAACAAGATTTCATCTAACAGTATATGTACATACTTTAGTAATATAATGACACCAACACTCTATTCTGTCATTGGTGGCCCACATTCTCAGAAAATAGAGTACTTTACATAACATAGCGAAGAAATACCTAAAAGTACATTTTCCTCTTGGAAAAACCCTGCATTACTGGTCATAAAAAGTAATAAATTTAGACACTCTTTTTAATATTTTAAAATCATTAAAATGCATTTCTTTCACCTCCTCTGGACCCAAATGGTTGCATGCTCAAGAAGGCATCTATTTTTCAAGCTCCGAAATGCAAATAATGGTTTCCTAATCTTTCAGTCATGTTTTCAAAATATTCATAAGCTAATAACTACTTTTCACAAAATGTAGTGAAAAATCTTTCTTGGATCTCATAGGAGATAACTCCATAACTCCTAGGAAGCTTTCCTTTAGATGAGCTACATAGCTGTTCCAAGTTGAAACCTAAGAACTACACTGTGACCACACACTGCACTGTATGGATGGCACATTACTCAGAAAGATAGTCCTGTCAGTCAAGCAGTGGCCAAGGACAGTAAGAGGCTAAAAGGCTAAATTCAGGGCATTGGCTCCTTCTCTCCATCTCTCCTTCTCCATGGAGTGAATGGCACTGTGAATACATTTCCAGACTTTATGGAAGTGTTGAGACATCAATTCAGATCATTTGCAAAGCATCTTTCAGATTTACTCTGTAGGAGTAAATAGGCTACCATCCTTTAATAGAAAATGGTTCCAGATATAAAGATATTCACAGTCTTGGGAATGAGAATCTTGTAAGACTCCTACCTTTCTGCAAGGATGCAAATCATTCTTACTTTTCTGTCTGTAAGAAATGAGTGCCAGTGTCATTAGTCTCTGTATCTACCAAATTACTTTTCACCTACGACTCAAGTAATCAGTGATCTGACAGCTTGAAACTTGAAATTTATTAATTAGGCTATTAAAGTTGCAAAGGCCACAAGAACTATAGCGGGACTCATTTTGAAATCTGTCTAGTAATAAAAACTAATAACTGAGTTTCCTATGTCACAAATACGACAGGATTGCATTTTCTGAAACCACGCGTGTGGATATGTCCAGGTGTATAGCAATATATGCTCTGCAGATGGAGGATGTATGTGCATATGCTATATGTGTATGCAAAATCAGACCTCACTAATGCTGGAGGTCTGCATTAATCCACAGGAATGAAAAGAAAGCCGGTGTCAATTTTGAAGTGTTGCCCAGTAAGTTTTTCAGCGCAGTGCTGCTGGGTGAGCGCACGTAGGGAAATGTTCTTTATGTAATAGAGGGCATAAAGTTGCATTTCGTTGCTAACTTTGAATTTTGTTTCTCTGTGGAATTAATTTGTGTTCTTGAATTTAGTAGGAAGGAGCAGTGATTGTCTCTTTATTCCTTGTTTTTCAAAGCTTAAGGATAATTGGATCAGTGTGTGATGTGACAGCCTGCATGTGCTTTCCTCTCTCCTATCTCTGTCACACTTTGTTATGAACAAATGGCTAGGCATTATTTGATTGTAATTTTATTAAAACATCTTAATAAATAAACTTTAAATGAATAATTAAATTTGGTAAATAAGAGCTCACGATGCTTGTGTGAATGAGCTTTCATGTTCAGACATTAATTCTCTATTCCAGAGTGAGGGAAAAAATGCCGTTAGTTCTGCTGCCGCCTTTGCTCTCTTTTTTCATTTTTACTGTGATTTCATGTCTTGAAAGTTCGATCAGGTGTTTGATTTCTATTTATGTGTGTGTAATATTGTAGGATCAGCTATCACTTTGTTACTTGAGAATTAATTTATCCACCCCAGGAAAATTGCTGTCTTGTCACAAAACTATGGATTGATTATTCTCAGAAGCTAAATTATAATAATAATGTTGTCTTTTCAGTGCCCAACTCATTTACTCTTTCCTTTCTTGTTGATTTTAACAAGATGAAATAAATGCATTAGAAAAAAAAAAAAAAAAAAAAAAAAAAAAAAAGAAAGAAAGAAAGAAAGAAAGAAAGAAAGAAAGAAAGAAAGAAAGAACGAACGAACTCCAGAAGTGAGGACTTCACCTCTTCTTTTTAAGTTACACAAAACATTATTTTCCTACATCGGTAAAAATATTCTTTATATCATGGCAGTATTTTTATTAGCCTTATTATTTAGAATAAGTTCCTGAAAATGAAAACACTTCTTTTAAAGAATCAGTTAAAAGGAGATGTGAAAATGTTATAACTCTTGTGTTTTGTTGATGTGAAATTTGAGACAAAGCAGAGTCAATGGCAGAGGAAAGATACCATGCTTGACAGTTAAAAGGGGAGGGTGCATTCTTTCTGAAGTTGATGAAAATGTAAAAGAGTGTACAATTTCCTTGCTTAGCAGTTTCGAATAATCTTACAAACTCAAGGATATCTCCACCAAATAACTCGCTTCCCCAAAACAGAAAACAGTTTCCCCATGTGTAGTTACAAAAATTCACTACTGTAGAAACTGAATGTGCTCTAAGAGCCTACTTTTATTGGCAGCCTGGTTGGCTACTAGAACAACATTTAAATTCAAGTGTGTGTATCATTACATTATCACTGTGAACTGCCTCTGACATCTTACAATTATATTCAGCCACTTGGGAAAAAAAAAAAAAAAAGGCTTTAATATTCCTTCATCAGAAGCATTCATAAAATGCTGAGGTAATTTGTCAAAAGTTGGAAATTTCAAATTATTGAAAAATTATTGTTAGCCTATGAAACCTGGCACACATCTACATTTTTTTAATGTAGATGAAAGTAGGAGCTCCTAATACTTGTCCCAAAACTTGATTTTTTCCATGTCAAGTGCATGCGGTGTCACTGAAGTGCAGATGTGTGTTACACCATAGAATCTGTACATATTAAGGCCATGTAATCCAGAGAGTCTTCCCTCCAAAGCAAACAGTGCAGCTGGAGGGGGTTGGACCAGCCAAGCCCCGGAGGCCTCAAAGTCTTCTCTTCAGCCAACCTCCATTTGGAGGTGCCAAACACTTGGGCCCCGCAGCCCCTAAACCACGTTTCTACAGGATACACAGCAAAATTTTAGCTTAACTAAGTCAGCTCATTATTAATTTCTCTGGACACTTGCAGTTCCTTTTCTCAGATCTCTACCAGGGAGTTTTCTATGGGAGGTATCTATCTGAGGCATAGTGAACCAGAGAGGAGGTGGCACAGACAGAAGTTGGATAAAGAGTAAAAAAGTGATACATTTTAAGCACACACATGAGTTTGGATTTATTGATTTATTTATTTTCTAAAATTTAAGAACACCCTAAGGTCTGAAGTCTGGGTTCCAAGCTTTAGCAAACCTACAGATTTCTCAACTGCTTTGCTTCTTCAAAGTGTAGCAGAGACATACCAGATACCAGCTTTGTCTAACAGATAATTGAGAGCCTTCTGATTCTGGCTGTGTGTCTGGCCTATCGCTCGGCTGCTGTGGATCACAGATCTTGCTGGGGGTTCCATTCCTCACCAAGAATGAATGCTGCAGATGCCTGTCAAAACAGTCTTTATTGTTGTAATTGCAGCATGCACATGAGGTCGTTCTCAAACAGCTTATTCTGGGCTGATTTTGTGGTAACTAAGATCTCAATTAGAGGCAGAGAAGGGAGCAGCTTACAAAAATATAAAATAATAAATAGTAATGTGCTCGTAACACCTACACAAGGCTAGGGGCCCAAAGCTTTTCATATGTAAGAGTTGCCTCTCATAGTAAAGAACTATTTAAAATGAAGCAAATTTAAACAACTCAGAAGTTTTAATGAAAGGCTGTTTGCCAGCAATGTGTTCTTAAAAGTATTCAAAGAACTTAGCAGAGCACCCAATGTATCTGCTGAAGTAAAAACAGAATATAATGAAAATCGTGTTGGTCAGCAGGGATCAGACTGAGAGAAACCAGATATCGTTGAAGGCCAGGTGTTCGCTTCATAGAATTTTTATGTCATCCTCATATACCATTACCTACAAAACTGTTCTTTCTTTTTCAGATTCAGATGAGTAAATAGATTTCTTTGCTTCTTCTCCTTGTATTCTAATTTTTTCCTCAATTTAAATATATTTTCATTGTAGATTCTATTACTATTTTCATTGTACCTATATGTTTCTTTCTAATTTTTATGAATTTATACAAGTTCTGTGATTGAAATGTCTGGACATTTACATGTGACAAAGAAGCATTTATTGTACCGTATTCATAAATATTACAGTTGTGATACAAGGTTGACCTTGGAATCTCAGGGACCCAGAACTAAAGTGTGTATTTCCATTCTGCAGCACTGCCAATATCAGCATGTAAGAAGCAAAGATCAGCTGTGCTACTACTTCAGGAATCCAATGGCCCATGAAACAGTATTGGTCTTCCCTCTGTCTTCTCATCTAAACTTGTAGAAAATAATAGACGAGTTTGGGTTGATCAATAAATGAACAGTAAGCAGGAGACTGGCAATAGCTGTACAAGGAATTGTGCCATTAGACGATTGTTGTGAAATAAGTTTTCAAGCCTTCTGATTAAAGCATTTTCAAAACAATATTTGATTTATTCTTGTAATTGAAAATGACTTTTAAACAGAACAATCAATTAACAGTGCTGCTTGCATTGTTAAGGTAATGTTCAGGCAAGTATTGCAGCTAAATATTGTCATAAAAATAATACACTGTACCTTTTTTTCTATTATTATTGCAGGAGTCACAACAGGGATCTACAGGACACAGCAATACAAGTAAGTACCAACTCATTTATGATTGCACTGGGTGGAGGGAATGGCAATGACTGTGAAAACCAGGGGACTAATAAGAAAACAGTAGTAGACTGGTACAGTGCAGAGCCTGAGCAACCAGTACTCATTTTTAGCCAAATGTTAGGATCTGAATTCAAGAGCAGCTATTCAAACACCAGATCTTCGGTGGTCTGGAAAGAAGAAAAAAAAAAGAAAGAAAAAAAGAAAAAAGATTCACTTATGGAATCATAGAATCATTAAGGTTGGAAGAGACCACTAAGATCATCTAGCCCAATCATCAACCCATCACCACCATGACCACTAACCCACGGCTATTTCATTATGTTGATGGAAAAGATTGAAATAGCAAAAGAATGGCTTTTCTAAGATGCCAGAAAAGAGCTGAACCAGTTGTTTGGGAACGAGCACTGCCAAATCCAGACTGCAGAAAAAATGATCACTTATCTTTTATAGGCAATGGTATATTTTGTGACTATTGCACTGTGAAAAGATACACAAATCTTGCCAATGTGATACCAAATGATGCCTTGAAGACCATATGGCAGTAGGTCTTTTCTAGCTAGAAAAACAAAAACAAAAAAACAACAAACAAACAACTGAGCAGCTGGATTGAAAAGAAAGATTGAATTGTTCCATAAAGCAAAGTATTAATCCTCTCCCCTGACACCTCTGACTGTTGTTAATGTTGTCTTGCATATTAAAAATACATGATCCTACCCTGCTCTCAACGTAAAATCATCTCAACCAGAAGAACTATTTTGTTAGTTTCCTGACCTGACAGCCAGCACAGAGCCCTGTTTGCAAATTACAAGGCTGTGACTGAAGATGAAAAATGCCCTGAGCTGGTAGGTAGGGCTTTGAAAGTGTCTGGTCACCCACTGCGTGAGGGAGAATATATCCAGCAAGACAAGCCTGGGAGACGTAGGCTATTAAAACTGTGCAGCTCTTTGCCAGGGAAAGGTCGGCAGGCAGAAGTTGATGTTGTGAAGAAACATGCAGTAGTGTCACTTAATTGCCAGCATCAGTTTGATATTGCTGTGAGGACCAGCAATAAGGAAATAATAACAGGCAAAGGGGATGAGGTTCTGTCAGAAAATAATGAATACAGTAATGAGAGAAGGAAGCACAAAGGGGCCATAATGGAGAGGGCTATGCAAACATGCAAGGAGTTGTGGGCATGACAAACACACAAGCTGAGCTGTGGGCTTCACCATGACATCAGAGGCCACGGTGTTTGGATAGCTTTGATCCTAGTTCCATTTCATTTATTTCCTTCTTGCAGCACTTTAATAAAATAAGTCGTTCTGCAGATCTAATGAAACCTGCTCTCCTGTGAATTAAAAAAGCAGTTCTGCCTCTTTACATCTTTCCTCTGCTCATTTCACCTCATTTCACTGCCAGTTCCCCCATCAGTAATCCCACACCTTGGTTCCTCCAGTTTCTTCTTATCTCCTCATTCATCCTGCTCAGCAAAATCAATGTATGTCTGCCACTGGGTTGGTACTGCACTTGGTCCTGCTTGGCTGTAGTGGCAAGCATGCCAAAGAATGGCTGAGCCCATGCAGAAACACTTCCTCCATTGGTATTGAATGTTAGGGTGCTGTCTGACATCAAGTCACAAATCCTAAGATTTTGGAGGAATTTAACTACCTCTGAGATATGTATCCGCGAGGATTCCTGTCAACATATGAAAATAAGTCACAAAATAAAGCACAGTTAGGTAGCATAAGAGACAGACCTTACCAGTCGTATACAACAAACCCAAAGGAAATTCTGGTAAAAGGGATCTGGATGTGAGGCAATGCTAGCAAATAGCTCCATATGGGAAAGAAATCTAATGGTCTATATACTGCATTATCCAAATGAACGCCTTCAGAGTCTCAGTTACTTGGTATTCCCCATTGCACTATGTCTTCTGTGGAGTGGCTCTTGAATCTGGCATTTGCAGTGTTTTTACTTCAGCTGTTAACATTGTCTTTCTCATTTACATTTCTCTCATCCTTCCCCCACAAGGAAATGAAAGCATTTTAAAACCCCTAATGGATGAAGTTATTCTGCTCTGTTAAAATAAGTATTATTTATCCCTGTTATCCAGAGAGGATAATTTATAATGGTTAGGTTGAGTGATTCACCCAAATTCCTTCCACTATTCAGTGGGGAAATCCTACAAAATTCCACTTGAATTTTATTTTGAAATGGGAGAGAATTGCACATATCCCATCTGGTTGTATTTAAAACAATTAGGAAATGTGTGAACATATTTCATCCTGATTTTCTTTTCTTAAATGTTAGGAACAGTCTGCCTAGGAGGTATTGTATAGTGGAGGTATTCAAGACTCGTGTAGATGTGATACTGAGGGACATGGTTAGTGGGCATGGTGGTCATGGGTTGATGGTTAGACTGTATGATCTTAGTGGTCTTTTCCAACCTTACTGATTCTATGATTCTATGATAAGATGTAGTAGAAATTCAATGATAAGATGTAGTAGAAATTAGCAAAGAATTCTTAGGTCTGCGGCTAAGGATCTGAGGGCTGATGGTTTCCACAGTGTGTTTCGGGAAGCAAGCACATACAGACACTCCAGCAAGTGGACACATGCACATTTCCACATTCATTTCAGAAAATATATACAGGGCATAGCAGCTGGAGTGAAGTGTGCTAACAGCAGCTCTGTAAAAGAGTTGAGGTAGGTAGCATATCCTTTGTTAATTCCACTGGACTAAGAAAAACTGAAGACCCCACAAATTTGCCCATTAAAACAAACCAGAGCTGGAGTGGATTTAGTTCAGCAAATGCTCGGTGGTGCTCACACAGTGGTGCTTGCATGCATTTGTCAGGTTACATGAAAAATGGAGATACAATTCTTGGTTTAGCCAAGAGTGAGTGTGGAAAAAAAAAAGTTGCTCTGACAGATGATTCCCTTTTACATATGCTCTTCCAGTAGCTTATCAGTACCATATCTATGCCATTCAGCTATGCCTAGTCTATACACATTTCTCATATTTCTGTTATTCAGTCAAGTGTGAACAAAGTTGGTACTAACTGATAAAGCATTAATGACCAGATTTTCTACTCCAATAGGCTGGAGTGATGCATTTCTAGCATCCTCAAAAGCTTCATCCTCCCCCTCCGCAAAGAAGTATGTTAAGTGACAATTAGCATTAAAGCAGCTGCAAATGCTTACTGTAGGGTAATTCATTAATATCCATTTTGCCTAATCGCAGAGATTCCCTTTTCACTCAGTCCTCGCAGTACTTGTGCTGTTTCCCTCTCTACATTAACACACGTTGCTGAAAGTAGAACTCATTTGAACTCTGCTGGCAAAGCACTCAGGAATCCATATGCCCCCTCACACTTAAACAAACCAGTGCGTTCATGGTAAGAATTCATCATTTATTAAAAAAATCTAAGTTACAAATAGAAAGTCTTTGAATACGTGCCAACTGTTACTGTTGGTTTCTTGTTCCAAATTACCATAACACAGATGAGCTCCAGGACTCCAGGCTGACAAATGTACACTGTAGCAACAGCTTTCTAGCCAGCAGGTTCATCAACTGGATATGCTTTCTGAAGTCTGTTAAAAGTGAAAAGTATCCTAGAGATTATGAACTGGATGTATTCTATCTTGTGTGGCTGCCTAGCTGACGTCTATATTTTAGGTGCTTAAGCTAGGGGTCCACAGAGAGACATGGTGTTTCTAAAGACAACCAGATCTGTCTACAGCCTTCATAGTGAAGTTTAAGTACAAAAAAGGTACAGACGAACTCTTCCACAGGAGGGGATGAGATGCAAGCACCACAGAAAAGTGTTTGCACTACCCGGAACTTCCTTTTATTAGACCCCATCTTTCAGAAGGTCACCATCTAGATCAAGTGCTTTAGATGATTTCTGCACAGCAGTGGAAGGACATTGGTGGCAAAACTCTGCCTGAAGTCAACAGCCTGAAGGCAAGAGTGAGTTTTCAAGAGGCACCTCTTATAGCCGTTGCTGACACTCCAGTGCTATACAAAAACTGTATGAAGACTTTGGCAGCAATGAGTGGGTGATACTTAGTGCTCATGTGCATAGAATGGGTATGGGGCTGGTCTATAACCCACTCAGCTCAAGTCATTGACAAGGGAACACTGGAACAGCTTGATGAAAACAAGCACTTCTCACATTTTTTTCAGAAGACACAGGTGGATTTTGGTTTAATGAACATCGTTAAAAGGTAGCAGAGGAAAACACATCCATCAGTAAGCCAGTCACACTCAACCTCTGCGCCTCTTTGCCTGTTAGGACACATAAACCTATACATTGACAATACACAAGGGAAACAGCAACTACAGTTCCGAGGTCTAGAATTCAAGTTCAAGGTGATTGAAATGGATCGGTCTACCCTGTTCACCCAAGTTAGAACTAAAGAAAGATCTTACACTGAGGTGTAACTCCCTCCCGTTTCTCAGATTGATGAGTGTAGCAAAGTACAATCACCGTACTTTTTAAGGGGAATGAAAGAGGGAAAAGGTCTTGGTTTGACCTCCCAGAACAGTATTCTCCCATCAGCTAGCAGCTTTCCTGGTGTCAGTGTTCCTGGACCCAGGAAGGTGATTTTATCACAAGCTGTTTGAGTCATAAGGAAACATAAAGAAGAGGGAGCCCTTGAGCCTCTTATACTTCTTAAGTATTCAAGTATCTGACTTCTCCTCAGGTTGGGTGTGTAAGCCAAGTTAGCCCCTTCTTGCACAAAATAGCACCTCTCATTTGTAGACACATGTTCTAATCACTGCCTTTGCAGCTCCTTCTAATGCTGTTCTATGTAATATAATGTTCCTGGAGCAAGGCATGGAAGCATGTGCATGGTGGCTGGAATGCGCTATCAATAGCAGAGCTGTAGGGCCCTGGAGAAAATCTTTCCATGGCTCCAAGGTCTCCTGTCCCTAGTAAAACTTGAGTTGCTTGAATCTTTCTGTCCTCTAAGAAGTCTCTCCTTTAAAGTTTCTTTGCCTAGTATTGCCAGAGTACATGTGCCAGTGGAGAGAAAACTCAAGTAGGAGAGAACTCCCAGCTTGCAAACACTCCAGTAGTGCCCCAGCATTATGATTGCCACAGCAGCATTCTGTGCTTGGGGTGAGAGCAGTTGGTGTAAACGAGTAGCAATGAGTAAATCTTTGACTTGTCGCATCTGAACAGTTTCCATATTTACCCATTTCTGATGTCATTTTCTTCTTCTCTTTTAAAGGAAAAAGTGATGTAGAGCCAAAGAGTCCAGAGAAAGGCGCAACCCATACATCGTAAGTCACTTCTGCCTTTATGACCGAAAAAAAAGCATCTATGTTTTATCAGATTGGTTGGGCAATATTGAATTTGTCCATTTGTTTTCATTAAGATAAAGCTCTTTCGCTGATGCTGTTCTTAGAAAGGCTTTTTAGATAATGACTAAATATTAATTATTCCTAGAACTTTTGCATGCTGGCAAGTCAAAGATCCTCACGAGTGAAATGGCTCCCTATCATGCTGAGTAGATATGAAATGATTTCTGTGGGTGTGAGAGGCTGCCCTTTACAACCTGACTTCAGCATTACCTTAATGCTACTGGAGTTTGTCAGACTTGCAAAAAAACGTCATGTCACATATGCCTTTGATGTACTGATGTAATTTTAAAAGACTGCAGTCTGCAGCTTCACCTCTGAATTACTTGAAATCCAATTACAGTTATCTCTGGTCTCTCACGATTTTGTTGATGTTTTTGAATTAACAAAAGAAGTCAAGAAATAGATAGGAACAGGCACTTGTAATATATCAGTGTTCACCTTCACTCTGGTGCAACAATAGAAGCTTTTACCATTTTTAACTCCAGTATACAAAGAACAGAATTGTTTTGCCAACATAAACCAGTCTATAAAACAGATAGGCTGCAAGTTAAAATATATATATATAAATAACAACAGTCTTCCAAACTGAGCTAGATAAGTGAATTCCTCTATTATTTACCATGCAGGAGCAGTATGAATTTCCACTAAACCATTCACCTTTTTAATCCCATTTGTGAGAGCCAAGTTCCTGCAAGTCAGTCATGTGAATTTTAGAGTGCATCTTATCCGTAATTTATGTTTCCTGATTCCTGTTATTTAAATTCAGAGCATTACATCATGTAAATCTCACAAGGTGTCACCATTTGTCACATGGTCAACTGTAGTCACAGAAGGAGGTACAATAACAGTGATTTATTGTGGGATGTTTTCATTTCTGCTGCAAATACGCATTAAAAACCTACTGGAAATGAATCTAGAAAAAGATTTGACACGGTGTAAGAAATGGCTTGTCCTGTGGATTGTGTTGTGGAATGTAATTACAGCCTGTGAGCTTATTTAGCCAAACTTATTAAATGAATTAAGCATTAGCAGCCTTATGCCTTCTGATAGTATGATTGCTGGGAATGGTTAATAGAATGATTCCAATAATTATCATTTTTAAAAATAGTATTGCAATAAAGACCGAAAGAAGAAGGGTTTTAATGCCATCTGGAGGTATTTTGGAGAAATGAACACATTTATTTCGCTGATATTTAGCAATATGTAAACCATAAGCCATCCTCCACAGTGGTTTTGCTAGTCTGGTGGAATTTTATTAATGAGACGTTCTTAACTTTTCTTTCTTCTCCTTTATCAACTTGAAACCCCCTGGAATCACTGGACCCAGAATAGAGAGAGGTGCATGGGATCATAGAATCACAGAATGGTTTGGGTTGGAAGGAACCTCAAAGCCCACCCAGCACCAACCCCTGCCATGGACAGGGCTGCCCCCCACCAACTCAGGCTGCCTAGAGCCCCATCCAACCTGGGATGCCTCCAGGGATGGGGCACCACAGCTTCTCTGGGCAGCTGTGGTGCCAGTGAGATGGGTTCAGAGATGTTCCCCAGTATCTGTCTCAGTTTCAGCTTGTCTGCCCACTGTGCCACACAGAATGCCAATTTAAATACAGCAGACTTCAAAATCTGCTTAGGTGTGAGAAGTTCCTGCCTAGTAAGATATATTAGTGTGACCTTCTGAAACCATCCACTTGTCTACTGCATGCAGAGTACTTAGAATGCTTACCTTTGCCTTGTTCCTAATGCCAGGACCACCTTACAGTAGATAGTGGTTCCTTGGGCAATTCTTAGAAGCAGCAATGACTTTTACCACCGCAGTGCATACAGCTGTGCACAAGATGCACAGAGAGGCCACACCAGCAGGACTCTGTCTTTCTGTCACATGGCCATGCCCTGGGTTCTGGAGGAGCGATGCTGAGGAGGAGCCACAGTGAGAGGTGGCACCTTCAGGGCTGGCTGGGAGAAACTGCAGGGAGCCAGAAGGAACGCTCTGTGGATTCATTTCACCATGAATCATTGTTTCCATGTGAAAATGAAACAAACAGCAACTAAAAATAAAAAGCAAAAACACAAAGCAAGGCATGTTGGCCCAGATAAAAATAACAGAAAAGATCGGGAGGAGCAAATTAATGTTTCTTTCTTGCAAATGTCTTTTTTATTTCCCTCAGGCATGTTACAAGCCACACAGTCAAACCAAGCTTATATGACTCAGTGGCAGTTAATTCATCCTTGGTGTAGATTTACTGCCACCATCCAAAGATTATTTATGTAGCTTCAGAAGACAGGTTGATTGCCCTCCTGAATCAGGCAGTGAGGTGCTTGTGAACTGAGCATTTACATCAGGTCTCCCCTGAAGGATTCCTGCTGCCTGGCCCACTGGGCTCCTGGGGCTCAAAACCAGGTGTTGCTCTGGAGCAAAAGAGATGAAGGTGCTGCTTGTGTCCTCTTAGGGCATGGAAATCTGGGGCACAGATGTGTGCTGTGCTGCTCAGATGGGTTTGGGTACAGGAAATGCATTGTTCCAAAGAGCATAATGTGTAGCTTTTTTCAGGTATGCGTTAAATCTCTGGATGGACTCTGGTGGGACCTGCCTTTCCACTGATAACAATTTTATACATTATGAAATCAGTGTACTTTGGATGATTCACATTAGTTGATGCAACTAATTAGGTAGATAAATAAGGACAGCCATTACAATGATACAGATAACTGAGATTAATGTAAGGGTGAGAATTATGCAAAACCATGGAGGAAGAGCAGAATCTGGGCAGAGTATGTGCTCCTTTTGCTCCTATGGCCCTCATTGCATCAGCATGCACAGAAATAATCTGAACTGGCACTACATGATGGCAATAAAAGGTGAAAACAATACAAAGGTGTTAAGCTGTCTTGAGTCTTCTCCAGCTGATTCATGTTCCGTGTAATGGAATGCTTTTAAAGCCATAAGAGTTCTGGATTTGAAGGGTTTTTTTTGTTGTACTCAGTATGTACAGCTCTCTATGGGTCATCTGATTACAGCTTCCCTGCACATTTCTAAACTTTTAGGACTGTTCAGAAATATCCAGCAGTGTTTCATTCTTTTGGCTTTGTGATGGAAGTTTCAGTTTTCAGTGGCTAGAAAACTTACCAAATGTTGTTAAAAACACCTAATTTTTATGAAAATACTCCCCTCTACCCCAACCTTACCACTTGTAGGATGAAGGAGGATGTTAAAGAGGAGAGGAATGGAGACCCAGTGATCTTTTTGTTTTTTTGAGGATCTTTTCACTAAATCTTAGAACAGTGCACTTGAAACTTTTAGTTGTATAACATATCCATGCAAGGAAAAATTATTCCAACAAGCTCCTGTGTTTCAGAGGGTCCAGTGGTGCCACAACAACTGGAAGTGGTCCCACTGCACTGGAAGTCTGAGATCACCCACCTTCCCACGTGCAAACTGTGACAACAACCCAAAAATGGCACATATACACAAAGCACCCCAAAAAAACTCCTGCTCTTGGGATGACTTTTGAGGTACCATCTGTTGTAATGTTCGTACCTTTGTGTTTATAAATGATCTCCAGTTCAGACTATCCAAGGTTAATCATGCCTGACTGTAATTCACTGCCATGCATTTACCTCGACATTTCGAGTGCACTTAATGATATCAGTGCTAGCAATGAGATACCTTGCTGCTGTCTCTATATTATCCCTCCCACAATTGTTTTCATACCGAGCTGCTTCAGTTTTTTCCCTCCCTTTTTAAAGAGAATTAACCAAGATTGAGGGAGGCTTTTATAATTTATGGCAGTTATGCAAGTTTTGTCCTTTCTAATATACTCTGAAAATCATGGAGATCCCGGTATGTGTTCACTTGTTTTTCTTTGCCAGGCAGAAATAGATGTTGGCACTGCTTACCAGCATCACTTGGAGAATAGTTTGCTCAGGGGAACTTCATTAACTGTACTAACTTCAGCTGTTTCCAAAGTACCTATTTGCAGAGATTAGTGCTACAGTCTCTTGCCCATCCAGTTGCTAACATCATTCTCATCACCCTGATTCCCCCGGGGGAAGAAAATAAGAAACAGGTAATTGGAGCAATGTCACTCTTGTTCTTCTGTGGTGCAACCTACGTCTGTATGGGAACAGAATCATAAAATCACAGAATGGTTTGGGTTGGAAGCGAACTCAAAGCCCACCCAGCCCCAACCCCTGCCATGGGCAGGGCTGCCCCCCACCAACTCAGGCTGCCCAGGGCTCAATCCAACCTGGCCTTGAGCGCCTGCAGGGATGGGACATCCACAGCCTCTTTGGTTCAATCAGCTGTTCAACCTCTTTGCTGTTCACCTGTTTGTTTCTTGCCTTTTGTTCCTCCCTTGAGTCTTACTCCTTAAATCTACAGAATGACTCACAGATATTACAGCCAAAAACTCCTGCTAATTTCCCATTTTGCAGATGGGAAAACTGAGGCAGGGGAATTACAAGCCTCTTCCAGGCGGCAGAGTATCATTCTCAAATATGGGCGATCAGCCTAAGTGCTACCAATGCACCATTGTGCGCCGAGCCCCTGAGGAGCTTTTCCTTCCGCATCTGGCTGCTGTCTGATCATGAGCCAAAGCCTTAAGTCTCTCAGGCACTGAGCACCAGAGTTGGAAGATGAATCCTAATCCCACCTCACTTCACCAAAGCACCTGGTGCAAGTTATTTAAAGTTAGCCTTGGCTTTCCCCCATCTAAAATAATAATTAGGCTGCCATGAAGACCAGCACATTAATATTTGTACAGCGCGTTGAAAAATGCAATGTTCTGTAAAAAATGGCTATGGATTACTCACCCAGAACAATAAAGGAAATGAGGAGTAGATTAAGTTTTTAAAGACAGACTCAAGCAGTAATGGTGGATGTCCTGAGCAGAATGAGTGACAGGGAGGGGCTGGGTGCAGGGGGCCCTTCCAAACACCTACAGATCTAGAAGACTTTGGCAGCCTCTGCCCCATCAACACTGCCTCATCCTCCCTCACAGTTTCAGCCACAGTTTCTTGGAGCAGTCACCATCCAACTTAAATTAGGATATTGCTTTCATCTCAGAGCACCTGAGGGAGGGATGGTGAATGGGGAAGGGACAAATCCGGAAAGATCTTTCAGTGACACATCTTAGACCTTCTGTTTGCTTGCCACAAGGACTGTAATGGCTCAGTAGAATCAGAAAATAGTTAAGGGGCATGAAGAACAATGGAGAGAGTGAAATCCATGCAACGGTGGAAGGTGGCACCAAAAAAAATTACCCACATCTTTCTGGGATATAATCCAGTGTTAATTTCCAGATAAGATAATAGGGCAACTTTCCAAACAGAAATCCAAAGCTCTGGAAGTTTGGGGCATTTTCAAGAGCAAGGATATCTGCAGTAGGCACTGATCAGTGATTTGGTGTCTCCTCTTTCAGTAATTCCATGGTAAGAGTATCAACCTGGTGGTGAACCACAGCTGGGCCCCCTCTACCAAAAACACAGCTTTCTAGGGGTGATTAAGAAATTAAGAAAAAAACTGTTATTTTTTAAGATGTCTTGCTTCTGAAGGAATCAGATACACATTGTATTATCAATGGCTTTTAATATCTGTCTGTGATATTTCTGAGACATCTTGTACTCCATACTTGGAAAAAAAAAAAAAAAAAAAGAAACACCTTACCATAATGAATGAAATCAGTGTTCTTTGGAGTGATTGAGGTCTTGAAAACTGTAGAAGTGAAAGTCTGGTGTTTATCCATGAGCCAAGAAGCTGGCAGAAGAAGAAGGCTGGCTTCATCACACTATCCCACCTGTTTACTTGAACCTGGACATGGGGAGCTAACTCCTAACACTGCCAGGCTGTCAGTGCTCAGCCAGTCCAGCAGGAGCAGCTACAATCTTAAAATGCACTCCTCAGCTCTCAAATTCCCATTAAAAAATTATTTTTTCCACTCTCTCCTCGGAAGCATTGCCTTTAAAACATGTATAAATACAGGGTATTTCTCTGTGTATTAAATACTGTTAAAAAATACAACTCCCCTGTAATTTTCTGTACCAAGAGACAGAGGGTTTCACCTGGGAGATGCATCAACCAGCTGTATTGTCACAATACTGATGTGTTAGGAACTGTCAGTTCCTATCCTTCCCTTAGCATAAATCTTTGGATTTGTGGTATGTGATGCTGCTGACAGTCCACAGAAAAATACTGTAAGTTTATATCAACAAATCTATTTTCTTCAAATCCTATAAAGACATTTTCTTGGAAGACATTTTCCCATATGGGTCTTGACTGAATCTGTCTTTGAGGTTTAGCTAAGTTAACAAGGAAGAGCGAGCGGATTGGTGGTTTGGGTGATTTTTTGGCCACATAAAAACTGTAGATGCATGGCGCTCAAAGATGGTAAAATCTTCAAAAACACATAAATTGTATTAAAATAAATGTAAAGAATAGTATCTTTTAAAGAAGGTGAGATGGTTTTATTTACTGGATTTAGAAAGAAAATGCTTGGAAGCCCAATCTGGCCATAATTGCAGCTATGGATTAGGATAAAATTTAGCTTTCACTGTGTCTCGGTCAGACAAGAAAGGCCTTATCTAGGATGTCAGAAGGAACAGGGATAGGTGAAGTCTAAATAACAGCACCTCTGAGGTCTGGGGAAGTTTGTTATTGACTTCCAAAGGAAGAGATAGGGCTTTGACTGTCCTACTTTTTAATGTTAGTCTTTTCTTTTAACAGATATAACCGATAGCCAGAAATAACCACTCTTATTGCTGCAAGACTCAGCACAGAGTTTTGTTTACTAAGTCCCCTTAATCCAGGCCCTCTTGTTCCCCTACACTCTCTACCTATACTGTGCACATCAGAGCTCTCATTTTAATGCCCCCCCAGACTCAAAGGGAATGGCACAAGATACCCTTGCTTCAAATAAGAAGCACTCAGCACCTTTTGTCCAGTTTGAAAACTTGCTACAATGCTGGCCATTATTTCTAATTTTGTACCAAGTGACAAATGTTTCCCTAGCACTTGTGTTAATTTACATCACTTAGAATAAAACCGACCAATTTAGCCCGCTAAAATATAGTTAAGATTGAGGAAATGTTTTCCCATGTTGCACCAAACGCATATTATTTTTCTCTTAGGCACTGTTTTCCTTGGACTTTGTCATTTGTAAGAGACTAATTGGGAATTTTGAATGCAGTCTTCACTCCAAGCATGGTGGTTAAGGAAAGGTTGCCAGGAAAATCAGATGCGAATACCTGGGAGGAACTTGATTTCATCAGACGTGCCATCAGAAACCATCTACTTGCTGTGTATTTTCTCCCTGAAGTAAAAGAATAAACTGGAGATGGGTGTTGTTGGCTGCACGGTTCACGTTGCTGGTTTTGCTGTATTAAAGCTCCCAGTTGCTGTTCTGGAAACCCCACACCTGGGAGGGAGGCTTTGCTGCTGGTGCGAGGGCAGGAAGGGGGGAATGGAACACCACACAGCATGTCCAAAAGGAGAGAAATGCCATCGGGAACGCTTGCATAGCCTGATTTTGTGGGGCTTTATGCCATCAGTCGCAGGGTGAAGGGTGACGCGGTGCTGGTCTGAGCCCATGGCCGGTGCGAGGCGAGGTGCAGAGGTGGGGAGACGGAGGAGGAGGGATAGGCAGGGAGAAAGGGAGATAGAGGGTCCTGGCCTCCTGCCAAGGCAAATAACCAACATTTTGCAAAAGAGAAATCCTAAGACTGAGGTCATAGTATGGAAAAAGTCTGTTTCACAGACTCTTTAGCCTGAACGCGGGCCAAGTTTTTTTTTACTTTTTTTCTTTAATATATTTTTTTTTAATGCAGGCATCCTATTAACATTTGAAAACTAAAGCTCGTCCAGGAATGGAAAGATTTTGGAATTTGCTGTGCCTTAGTTTTCTGCTTTGTTGGTATACATATATACTTTTAATTACAAGAAAGCAAGGCTTTGAATGGGAAGCTGTCTCATTTTACTTTTGAATTATTTTACCACTATGAAGATCAAATTAAGGGTATGTAAAGAAGTGCTTTTTTTTTCTAAAAAATAAAAAAATCAAAAAAAAAAAAAAAAAAAAAAAAAAAAAGAAATTTTTCGAGCTTGGTGGACAACTTTTTATCTTCCATGCAAAACACAAAAAGATACTGAAACCAGAAATGGTGATGGATTTTCCTCTGTGGAAAAGTTCTACTGTTCAGCCATTTGTACCTACAATTTTTTTAAGCCTTTGTAGTAGCAAACTGACAACTTCGTGACAGTTTATTTTTTCTACCTAAGTAAACAAATTATTGAAGCTCTTCTGCCTTAGTCTCTGGGTTTGCATTTAATGCCAGAGTGTGGATATTTTTCAACTGTGGAAAAATAGAACTCCTTGGATCTGTTAGGATGTTATTGCAAGCAAGTTTTGTGGTTTTTGATTTGCTAAGCTACAACTGGAGTCTGCCTTCCTCAGGGTAAGAATATTTTCAGATTATCATTTCACCTGTGGCATTTTATCTTTGTATGTATCTTGGCTTTGTGCATCCTGCTCTTTGTTTAGCATGCAGACAAGCTACATCTCCCCAGAGAGATGTGGAATACATTTATTGGCAATTTAGAATTGATGATAGATTTGACAAGCAAGCAAAGTGATGCACTGACGCTATCAAAGCTGGAGATGAATCGGGACAAAGGTTTGGATGAGGCATATTGTTCTGGGATTCAAAAGGGTTTTACTTACAGATCATTCCAAAATCAAGGCAACTGTAACGCTGACTTACAAAGAGAAGAGCTTTTCTGAGTTTTTATGAGAAAAAAACATGGCTTGATTGGCCCACAGACCTTTTATAGCAGAATTACAGCTGACATTTCTGCATGCTGATGTTTATTAGTTTTGTAAGCTGTTTTGTCAGGATTCGTTTTTTGCTGTTTCCCTCTTTCACGTTATAAACTATAAGCAGTTTTAGGTAGAGAGGAGGAATCTCTTTACATTTTTCCTCAGAGAGACGCTCCAAGAAGTGTGGGTATAATAAATTAAAACAGAAGTGATCCGTTACCTGATGAGCATGTGGACTTACCATTCATTCGTTTGTCTCAGAATTTAGTGTAGTTATAGGGGAAAATCCCATAAACTCGCCACGAGCTTTCCTACTGCCAAAACAAAGAGGACAAATTAAGACAAATAATCTCTTAATAGTATTTAATAGCATGATACAAACTACAAGCAAATTACCTTGCTTGATGGCTGAGTTTTGTGCCATTTTAAATGGCTGATTGGAAAGGGGGGCTCCATCCAGAGGCCGCCTAGGGAGCTGGGGCAGATGATGCAGATACGCAGTGCAGACATGCAACCTGCCTTGACGTGGTTCAGACAGAGGCCTGGAATGTCCCAGAACATAACCTCAAAAATAATTTGTCATTGCTCTGGTTTGTATTTTTTTTAACTGTCAGCGTTAAGACAAAAATTCATGTGGCTGCTCATGTAAAATCCACATGCTTTCCCCATCAGTACAATGTTTGCAGTAAGTGTAATATGAGACACAAACTGCACAATATTTGCAGTCACTGTCAGCAACAGCGGTTTCTGTAGACTTCCATGGAAGAAAGGATGAAGTCTTTTGCCAAAAACTGTTAAAAAAGCCTCTGTCACAAAGTAAGGTTTGATCTTGCAAATAATTGCAGACAAACATGATGCTTTCCAGCAGGACTTGCTTCAGCACTATTGTCTGAAAGACCAAATGTTCCTGTGGGTAACTGGAGCCGTGTTTAAGCTTTATTGCTCATCTCCAATTCAGTTAAAAACCATTTCCCCAGCAGCTGCATGCTTTCCTGTGAGCGCTGTCGGTAAAGCAGAATGAGTTATGTCTGATGAAAATGCAGCCCATTACAGAATGCCTTCACATAGAGACCAAGGGGAACAAATACAGAACCTGCATATGCCCAGGTCTGCTTCTTCTGACAGCAGCCACTAACACAGTGACCTTCACATCCCAAGGTGCAGCAAACCTTGCATAGCTCAGTAAGCAAATTCTCCTGCACCAGGGCTGGAGGTGGCTGCATGGTCACTCTGGAGGAGCTTCTTTTCCACTGCTGAAGAGCTCTGCATTGTCAGGCGTCGCATTCAAGAGGAAGGAGCCTCTCTCTGAGGCTGTTCCATAGGTTTCGCTGCAGCCTGGTTGGCTGGTGGCCCTCTCCAGCCCTGCAGCACCCACTGGAGCCTCGTGTGACTGCTGGTGAGCAGTTGGGAGTCAGGAACTGAGCTCTGATTCATGGGGGATATTGGAGAGAAAGGAAAAGTCTGGAGAAATATTCACAAAAGACTTATCAGCTAAAGGATCAGCTGAAGGATATTAGGAGTTTTGTTACTGCATCTAACACACATCACTAAACGAATACTAGAACTTATATAGTGCATAAACAGTGGGAGGTGTTTGCAAAGTTGGATGATGGTTGTTAGTTTGGTAGCAGGACCTAAAATACTGATGTTTTACCAACTTGCATATATTTCATTATGACTGTAGTTGGTGGATGACAACCATCATCCACCGGCATTATGGAAAGATCATAAAAAGTAACAACTCTCCTTTTAACATGATTTTGATTTATTTTTATCTAGCAGATGTGGCATGTACATCTTTAGCATGATCCCATTTGGCTCAGTGACGTTGCACAGCTATGATTTCTCTATGAGAAGATCAACTCATTCTGTGTCCTAAGAACCTAAAAGCTTCAATGCCTAGCTGAAAAGCAAGTGCCTTTTGCTCAAACTGCTTACGTTCTTGTACTTGAGAAAAAATTAAAATCTCATTTCTTCGCGTGCACTTGTCACCCACTCAGAGTTTTATCCAAATAGATCTCTGCTCCTTTTCAAAGAACATCTTCAGCATGAGTTGCATTAGCTTTAAAGACTCACCAAGAACAGAGCGGTCCAGGCTGACACTCTTGGTTTCCAGCAGAGAAGTAACTGCACGAGTCTTATCCCACAATCCTGCAGCTCAGTTAATTAAGTATTTGATGTCCTAAGAAGCTGCTGCCTGCCAAAGCTAAGGAGAGGGAGCTGCGAGGCCCCGTTCCCATCTCTGGCCACCAGACACTGTGGTGTTCAGAGACTTTCCACACATCACACCCCAGCTCTTCCCCTCTCCCCACCCCACAGAGCTGATGAAATTAAATAGCACAAAAAATTAACCCCACCGTTATTGGAATGCAGCTGGGCAATACGTGGCTTCGTTTGCTGCTGTGAGAGAACATGCATTTGCTTCTTCATCTCTGGGGATTCTGGGGACAGGACGGTGGGGAGCCTAGTTTCATAAGCCTTGGGGAGCACCTCTTCAGGACCACTTCTCTGTGGTCCTGTGGTCCTGTGTGTGCTCAGGGGCCTCAAGGCTTCACACAGGACAATTTGGGATTTCTCTTTCCCTCATTGTCTGCCATCATTATCTGCCACACCAGCCACCACCCTTCTGCTTTTCTTTTTCTGTTTCCTCTTTCTCGTTGTATCCTTTTTCCTACTACCCCTCCCTGTATTTGTCAGGTTCATTACCTGCAGGTTCATCTCTCCTCACTTTTCACTTCTGCTGGCCCTCACCCACCTCACCACTCCCTTCTCCACTTTTGCCCCAGAAAACATGTCTCCCCCCCAAGAAAAAACTAAAAAGATGCATGTACCAAGTGATACACCAAGACCCACAGCAGCTCAGGTTTGTGGATTAGTGCATGTGCTTCTTTGCCTGCTGCTCTCTGCCTTTTTCTCTTGATTTCTCCCTCGTACCATCCTTGCTTACTGGTAGATCACGGGGATGAAGACTAGCTACTAACTCCTCTGTCAGGTGCCCAGATATGCCCAAGTCTTCCTCTGGATCACGTAGTTTTCTGTTACTTCTATGGTAAGAATCATAAAGAAAAAAAAAAAAGAAAAAAAAAAAAGAAAGAGAGAGATGAATATGGAACAAAGTTTTAGAGTTAGATACCAAATGCTTTCCTTTTATAACTTTCAGCATGATTGGCAGTTAGGTTTATTTGATCAAATTGCCTTTTCTGTCAGCATATTATTTAATGAGAGAGTTCTTTTTTTGATTGCATAGGAAATGTAGAAGCATTTGAGAAACTCCAATGTGCTATTTATTCATCCATTATGTTGGGAATCAGTTTAATTTCAATGTCAGTGGAGGAATTAATAATCATAACAGTTATCTGTCACAAAATGATCTATTTGGGGATTTTTTTTCAGGCAAACCAGTTTATATTCCCCATCCTTTCACTAGAGGAGAAAGTTTTTTAAAATAAACTACATGTTAATGTTTTTTTATTATTTTGATTATCCCTTCCAGGCTGATGGTAGAGATAAAATATATTCAGGATTGAATTCAGCATTGAGTCACTGATACAAAATTCTTTATTAGCTTAACTTATCTCTCTATTTTTTTTTTTTCCCTTTAAATTCACTCTGAGTTTTTCAAGCACCAAGGAGGATGGATGCCCCCCAAAAGTGCACACTCCCTCCTTGTAACAAACAAACAAAAAGGCAGTTGGAGTCTTCCAGAGATAATGCAAAGTCCCCTTTCAGCAATCGTGCTAATTTGGGCTGGCCCTGTCCTATTTTTGGCTCTGCATTTCACTGCCAGGAGAACAAACTAGCTTTATACACATAAAGCTGTGCAGAGAGAGCGAGGTTTGGAGGCACGGGGGCCCAGGCCTGGCTTGGGATGTCTTGGTCTCTGCAGTTATGTGCAGCCTTGCTTAAGTAAATAACTGATAAATGAATAAAACCTTTCAGCTGATGTGTTTGATGAGTACCAAGACTTTTTATATGACTCTGAACGAAGGGCAGTAACTGTTAAATGAATTGCTTTTTAAATAAAACACATAAGAGAAATTTTTAAATCCTTCATTGTTCCTTAAAATGTTTTAGTGCCTCATTAATTCTTGATTAGCTCGGTTGTTAAGAGGCCATTATTATGTGGTAATAAGGTGTAGGAAATTACCTCTAGGACTCCAGTCCTGTCACAGTATATATGCTGTGTTGAGACCAAGTGCCCTGTGGTATGAATTAGGGCAGCATGGGCTGGTGGTGGCACCCAGGGTGATGGTGCTCATGGTGGTGGCCCACCATGAGACCCTTGTGGTGGACCTGTGCTGTGTGGTGGATGCTGAGGTGCAAATCCTCCAGCAGTGGCCTCTTGTAGAGCAAAAGGCAGAGGAGGCCTGGCAAAGCCTTCTGCTCTCAGCAGCTTCAGAAGTGCACTTCAAGGGCTCCCCTGATCTTGCCTTCAGCAGAGCATGGGAACTCCTATAAAACAGTGGAATAAAATTAGTTTGCAGCTACATTCATTTAAATAATTTCAGATATGCCTGAAGCTCACACAAATGAAAGTCCACTCTCTGCTGTATGATTTTTTTGGCAGAAAATGTCACAGGATGTTTGGTGTTGGGCCAGCAGGATATCCCCAAGCTGACAATCTCCTTGGATCACTGGTATTTTGAACCTTCCTGCTCTTAAAGCTTGCAACAAACACTGGCAGTACTAATTATTATTCACTTAAAAATAAGAAAATGAGCCTTAGGGGCTATTTTCATTGTGATTTCCTATGACGTTTATCATCATTCTGAAGAAGAGGTACACTTGAGTATCTTGGTCTGCATGTATTTATTTTTCAGTGAGTATAATGTATTTTTTTTCTCCCCCAAAAAATCTCTTTGAGACTGCTGCTTTAATGCTCAGAGTACATAGCTCCCACTCATTAACTATATGGGGAGCTACCACAGCATCACTGTCTTCAAGGATGCTTCAGAGACCCCACAGACCCCTTCTTCCCACCTTACAGTCCATGGGGCACTGAACACCAGAGAGCAGCCTCAGCAGTTGCCCCTCTCCAGGCAGGACTGTAGGCATCTGCCACAGCTTTGCATTCACGCCAACATGTATTTTTCATTATTTCAGGAAAATAACTAGTAGCAAATTGTCATGACTTTTACCAGGATGGGTTAAAAACCAACAAAAATCAGTTGTTCAAAAGGCTCTTCTGACAGCATTTTGGGATCTCCTTGGAGGAGCACCTATAGCTCAAATCAAACTCTGTTGGGAGTTACTAAAAATATGTAGTGAAGAAAGAACATCAAGAGATAATAACCCAAGCTTGATGAAAGTTTATTTAATCAATATAACAATTCTGGTTAGAAGTTCTTTCGCTTAAATTACCTCCTAGCATAGGCTCTTAGACACAAAGTAGAGCATGAAGAGCATCATGAGGCAGGTCAGTTCCTGGCAGTGTCTGAAGCCGTACATATAGGATCTATGAAAGGACTTGGAGTTGCCTTCCACAATTCTGGTTCTGATTGAACAGTGGGATTGAACAAAACAAATCAAAACAAAACAAAAAACAATGATATATTTGCCTTCATTTCTCCTTTCCCACTGAAGGAGAATAGTTGTGAGTTGTTCACTTTTGACCAGATACAGGATGTTGGGAAATTTAGGAAGCTAGAGGTCTCTCATTACCAAATAGTATGACAGGGCAGAGACCACTAACAAATTGATACTAGTCTTGATATGGCGGGTCCTATTTCTTACTAGTTAATGATTCTAGTCATAGGGAGAGTAAATCCTTTGCTTTGATGTTCAACTGTATGGAAGTGTGGAATAGAGTATCGATAAGAAAATCCCAACAGACCTTTCATTCTGTCCTTATTATTCCACAATACTGCTTTAAATTGCATTTAAGATTCAAGAACACAGGCCATTTACAAAAATATTTAGGAAGGCTGTTTGTTGCATCTTTTGAACAGTAAAAACATTTCTGCTGTTAGTATGAGGATAGTCATGTCACTGAAAAAATACAGAATGACTTCTTTAGACTAATAAAGACTGTTGGAGATACTCTGAACGTTTATACAATTTCTGGAAAGTTATTTATATATTTAAAAGGCCTTTATTGTTAGTATCCTAAATTTGTGCCTATCTTATTCAGTACTTTTATCAGCTATCTCTTCCATCTTCAGTGCAATAAAAATATTTCAGTGCCTGATAAACCATGTGCAGCTGAAGTCCTTTCTCTTATCAGTAAAAAATCGTTCGAGTTGAAGGTAATATAATGGGCTAAATTAATTGCCAATGAAACTCCATTGGTTTTACTAGGGTGACACCAATGATGAAATTAACTCAATATATTCAGTTTTGGAGATCCACTTTTGACTATTAATGCTATTAGTACTAAATTGAATTATTTAAAAGTCAAGCATCACCACTTACATATATGACTTTTTAAATACACAATGCGTGATATAGATACAGTATTTGCATATAAATTATTTGCACATATACCAAGTTAACACATTATTATTTGTAGCATTTATTTTTCTTTAAGTATCAAAAAGATAATTATCCATAGCTGTCAATATTAAGCACTTTATACTTGCCATGGGAAGACATACTGTAATGCATTTTTATTTCCACATCCAGAAGTTCTTCTAAAATAATAATGAGTGTTTCAATTGGTTTCAATTTATCATTAAATAATACTTAAAATTGTTTCTGTTCAAATATGAAGGGCATAGGTGCATCCTAAAAGGTCTGTGTAGAATTAATATCCTGGGAACTCTAGTGTTAGGCAGTCATCAGTTTCAAGCATAAAAACAAAACAACCAACCAGTCATATAATACAGCAGATTTGAGCAAGTGTTCTTAATTCCATCCTAATTTTGTGTAAAAAAGTACATCAAATTCTTGGATTTCAGTCATGTAACCTGATAACATATTTCTTGCTTATATCTTTCGCAACACTGCCACGATACAGAAGTTTACTCCTATGGATGGCAGTCTGACAGGTGATGACAGAAAAAATATTTCACAGAAAGCTTCAATTAACAGCTAATGCGTGGGAAAAAAAAGTGAAAGCAGCAGTATGTTTTGTGGATGCAGATCAAACCCTAACCAAGGCCAGTCTCAGCGCTTTGCCAGAGAGTTAATTTAACTTCTGAATCAGTGTAAGTTATTCGTGTTCTGTTCAATGCAGTTAAAAAATCATATAGAATCATAGAATCATATAAATATGTCATAGAAAAAAAAAATTGTCATTTTTTTCAGCAAAATAAGGAGAAAAAAAAAACAACAAAAAACACATTTGGGACCAGTCATCTTATTTAGCTTACCTCAGTCCAGAAAGTGTTTGGGAGATGATATTGCAGCCCTAGGTACAAGCATATCTTTGAAATTCTGGTTTTGAAAAAAAGAAAATAAAAGCATCAGATCTCAGAAACGTTGGAACGAATGATTTTAGATAGAAATGAAACTTTTTTTAGTTACTTAGGGAAAAGTATTTCTCACGCCTGGCAATTGTCAAGCATCTTGGCCAGTCCTCAAGCTGTTCTTGATGGGTGAGCTATTTGTCAGAAAATTCCTCTCAGCTCTAAATCCTTCACACCAGGCTTTAGTTAGAGCCTCGTCCACACTCAGGCATTTGTGAAAGATGATTGCTGACATTTTCTCAGGATGACTCAACATTTCCAAAGGTTCAGGACAGCAGAAAGCATTATCAGACAGCATTTAGACTTCCAGGTTTCACAAGATGGTTGCAGTAGTTAGCAGCTGGGCAGTAGGATTTGGCAATCAGAATGCAGTAGTGTCTCATTTGTTTTTACAAAGTATTTCTATTAGCTAGAGAAAGGACATTTCTTTTGAAGTGACTTTCTGGCCCTGGCGTATTATTTTTGAATGCAACTTTTTCTCAGAAAATGCCAGCATGGTATTGCCAGCATGCCAGACTGGTGTCCAGAAGAAAATTTAAGAGCAGTGATAAAATAAAGGGGGAAAAATAGAAGCCCTTCTTGCAAACGGGATTTTGTAATAGATATTCTGACACAGTATGAATGATGAGGGATGGAAAATTCATAACGGTGTGTGGAAGGGAAACACACACTCTGCACATAGAAGACCGCCCTATAACTCATCAGATAGCGTGTGTCGAGCGAGTTATGAGAGCTGCTCTATGGTGTATATTTTAAAAGAGACATTAGAAAGGAGATGTAGTGTGGTTTACTGTGTGAGAGTTAACTTCATAATTTTGTCCAAAAAGTGTTTTCAAAGAAAAAATATGTTTTACTTTGTTACATATATTGCAGTGCAGGTGGTGTATTTCTTCAGTGTATGTGCGGGATCCAAATGCGGGGAACAAAGCCCTTCCTCTCCCTGGAGGAGCTGTCCTCAGTAGGTTGTTTCTGTTGTTATGGTGTCTGATGGAACGGAATATCTCAAAGCAAAAAAAAAGCATAGTGCAGGCAAAAGCCCAATGTGCCAATGGAAAATCTGACGCTGCTCCTACTGGATTTGGGTGGGAGCGGTATGGAAATGGAGGGTTCAGCCCCACTGGGGTTACCCTCTCTCATATCAGCATTTTGTGATAAGAATGTGAGTCTTGGAGGTCCCTTCCAACTCCAACAGTTCTGTAATTCTGTGAAAAGAGAATAACAAAGCAACTCTCCTGATAAGTTAGGTATTGTAAGGGAAAACCTGCTTTTTCCCTATGTCTTGCTTGGCTGCAAATGAAAGGCATTCAATGACCTACTCATGGAATAGTGATCAGCCTGTTCCAGAAGAAATTAGAAGGCTGGAAACCTTGACAAAAATCACAGCAGGTCTTCACATTCTGCATATTTAATTATCCCTCTGCAGCCCACTACTCAGCATCAAATGGTTCCATCACTTTGGCCATGCATGGGCTATGATGTTTTTCTGCCCCTTATTTTTCTTTCTCTTTCCCGCACACCACGCACAGAATTAGTTATTTGACAATACATTCAGACACTGCATTATTTCAACAGTAGTGGAATGTAATGGTATGTAATTAGGAACCAGAGTATAATAGCACTATGAAGATGGTTTTGGCAATGAGATGTTTTTTAAATTAAAATGTAATTATGGCAAATGTGTCGTGCCATTGCCCTTTCCAGTGGCTCATAAGCACCAGTGTTCATGAAAGAAAGGGAGGATCCCTGGGGATGGGGAGTGGCAGTGGGGCACCACTTGTCCGGAACACTGGAGCCTGTAAGGACACAATATACCTTGAAGTCCTCATAAAGTGATGATTTTACAGTGGAACTGTTTCCATTTCTGTGTTTCACTTTGGTTTTGATGTTGTTGGGATTTTTTTAGGGAGCAGAGAGAGACTGTGAAGCATTTTATGTTGTGAGAAACCCGTTGCACCACAGACCTATCTATTTACCGTATTTTCTCCTCATGCAGCTTATCATTAAATGAAACGGCCTGCTCACTTTCACAGTAGCCAACCAGGTTCTTGTCTGTTTGTTTGCTTGTTTTAATCATTTTGTCTTCATCTAGTCAAATAAACCTGTAAATTCAGTGTGCTCTCTTTGGGACCGTGTCCAAATCTATACTGCCTCCTTCCTGACAGGGCTGACAGAGAGTATAATCACTTGTATTGTCCAGAGTACTGTTTACATAAAGGAGCAATAAATACCTGTTGAAATTTTTACTGGAGGCCTCCCAGATGGATGGTTCATTTATTATTACAGACAGAGTTTCATTTACTTAGTTATTAAAAGAAGCAGGCCGCTGCAGCCCATTTATAACTATATTAAAACTAAATGAAGCTATAAGTATCGGAGACGGGACTGAGAAAAATACAGTGGCTTTCCAGGAAATGTCTAGGAAAAGTATTTGAAAGGAAACACTAAAAACTTTGGGAGTCCTGTTTGTCTTTCATGGGTGTGCTGCTGCCGGTTGGAGTTCACCGGGGTGAGGAGGAGGCAGAGCTTCCATATTTTCCTGTCCCACCACTCTGTGCCTCTGTGGTAGCTCAGTGATGACCTGTCTGTGCCCACCCATCATGCACGTGCCACCGTGTCCCCAGTTCTAGCTATCAGAGGGGATGGCATGCAAAACCCAGGCAGATGCCATGAATGCATTCCCAAAGCCTTCGTTTTGAAGATGCTGTCCACTGTAGCTGATTACTAAAAATGAAATAAGGATTATGCATGATCTTTGTGGCACTTTTCCGGCACTGAGGACATTTCACCAGACAGACTCATCTCTGTTTCAAAGAAAGGTAATTCAGTCACTGGATAGGAAGGACACGGTTGCCTAGGAATGATATCTTGGTTTTATTTTACCGAATCCTTACCAATAAAGTACCATCCCAACAAGGAAGAGCTGGTGTCCCACAGTGGAAGAACATGCTGACCAGAAATTGATGAAGTAGAAAAAAATAGAAACAAGGGCATACGTAGTAGTTTGAAGTTGTTTTTTTTCATACAGCTTATTAGGCTAGCAAAAGGATGAATTTCCACATCCAAGTTGAAAAAGAGCTTTTCTGTAAGCTAGCTGATTCAGTGGTGAAAGAAATGTAGAAATTGGTACTGAAAGGGCAGTCTATATGACAAAGACAAAATATAAAATAAATGTAACATGAAAGGGAAAAATAGCAATCAATCTAAAAGAGGAATTATAAAACACTGAATAGAAATAAAGGAAGTAGAAGATACTAAGGGAAAGTTCAAAGACAATGGTATTCTTAAAATATGTAAAAAAACAACAGCAATGAAGGAATTCTAGCAATAGCCTCTTACTATTAATGTGGTTAATAATACTAGATTAAATAAATGTTTTTGTACAAGAAAAAGCAGGGAATCTGGATGGTGTCCAGAGTGAATACATTGTTTTGAACCACACCAGATGCTAATATCCATAAATCTGAGAGCTTCCAAGCTGCCTCAAGCCATCAAGAGCACCAGCCAGTAATGTTTGAGGAAGAGCTACTTGTGATGCACCTTGAAATGCAGGACAACCCCAGCAGACAGTGAACACAGTGTAGAGTTCCTAAAGAGAAGCAGGAGAGTTGAAGGGTTTGGAGAGCTCACAAAGCACCTATCCCAAAGAAAGTTTCTGGGGAGCCCAAAAAGGGTTTATTTAAGGAACTGAGGGGTAATATTACAATTACTGCAGTTCAGTTTTTTACTTTCAAGGAAATAAATCCATGTTCCTATCAACCAAAGCTGATTTAGTTCTATGAGTAGCTGTCAACTTTGACTGATAAAGTTACTAATGAAGCCATAATAGACCTTTAAGACTTTAAAATGTGTAGCATGCAATATCAATTAAATGCAAATTAAAAGATCCCTGGCTCTTAACTATTCCTGAAGGTCATAGCAGCAAGGGATCCTGGCCCAAGGAGCAGCTGAACAGGGAGAAGATCCAATGTTGATAGCTATGACACGGAAGGAAATTGTATTCAACAGTGATAGAGCTTAGCAAGAAGCAGTGAAGCTGGAACAAGTTATCAAACAGTCTAATATATTTAGTAATTCAGTCTCACTTCAAGAGGTGAGGCTTGAAGGAAACTGACGTGATGTTTTATGTCCTGGAACAAAGAATGGCCATCTGTCTCCCTTGTGCTCAGTGGAGACTCTGTCCTGGGCAGTAAGAACTCTGAGAAAGCTTTAGAGATGGAGGTGAGCAGCAGCAGAGGTCAGTGCCCGGCAGGATGACGTGGTGCAGGGGATGGCACGTGCTTCTGGCATGCAGGGGGTGACACAAGGATGAAGAGTTGTCACTTTCCCCATCGTCTTAATGATATAAGGCTCTTCTCATTTTGATGCAGTGATACCGGAGCAAAGTTTGAGAACCTCTAGCCTACACAGTCTCCTTTCCCTTTTCCAACCAGCACAATATGAATAAACACCTCTGCAGCCGCAGTTACGAACATTGCTAAATGAACGGTCAGCATTTTACAGATGATCGCAGTCATTCGCGAGGCAGCGAGAGAATAAAAATGTGTGGGATGATGACTCCAACATGAGGACAGATGCTTATAATGCTGGGGATTAGGCAGAAAGAGGCTATTCATAAGAAAATAATCACCAAGTACAAAATCAGATACTGTACCTTCAGCGGGGAGACTTAGCAGTGGCAATTTTATCTCAAACGCATAAATTCCCCAAGATTTCTGCCATGACAGCTGACACACATGCCAGCAGAGCAGTTCATGCACTCTTATTTCATTTCACATTTGAAATTAATATTTTGTAGACGGCAGGATCAGAAATTGCTAGGAAATCAGAGAGAGAGAGTTAGTAAATAATTGCTAATCACACACAGAGTCTGGAAGGAACAGGGGCAAGGAGGCAAGAAATGGATTGGAAAATTGCAAGTAGCTCATTCAGAACTTTTATGCCCCAAATGTGTTTCCTCCTGTCACACAGAGCGTGATTAGCCATAAAACTTCGGCAAGTCCTCTGAGTGATTGAACTACTTAGGCTGGTGTTTAGGCGCAAGCCACTAAGTAGCTCATCACTCTTCCCTCTCCTTGAGTATATGTGCATTTTTACATGGCTTCCTTGCTCGGAAAGTGGGCTCGCACTAGTTTATTTCCTCTTTTAGAAGACTTTTTCTCATTTCTAAAGAGGTTTTATGTATTCCTCTGCCCAACCACCGTGCTGACAGAGCCACTGTGGACTCTGTGGTGCTGAGAGGCTTTCTTATAGAATCATAAAATTGTTTGAGTTGGAAGGGGCCCTTAAAGGTTATCTTGCCCAACACCCCTGCAGTGTACAAGGACACCTACGGCTGGATTTTTCCCATCCTACTGAGTAGTTTGAAACTTCACCATTTGATTAAACTGGATCTATTTTTCCATTATTTCCTTCAGTTTGATTTCTGGTTCTCCTCACCTTGTCAGCCCTTGAGAACCACCTACACTAACAATAGTGGCATGCGTCCTCTGTTTGCATGAAGTTTAGGAAGGAGCAGGTCTACCCTCTAAGCTGCAACTCTACTTGGCAGGGTTTTCGGCCTGTCCATAAAGGTTTTCTCTTCTACTTGTGCTTTCATATAGATGTGTCTGACTAACACATGTCCAGCCCCATATTTCATGTGCATACAGTAAAACATTTTCTCCCATCCCCTCCTTCTTGGGGAGAGCCTTGGGGAAGGAGAAATGAACTTATCCTCATGCAAATGGTGGAAGCCTTATTTCATCTTCTTCTCGTAGAGAGAGTAATGGCTGCATTACCCAAAGAGGACTACCTTGCATTTCTAATGAGATCGTCAGCGTAATGGGAATTTAGCAGAGCATTTAGCCAGTTTAAATGGTTTTGGAGAGTGGCATAGACCAGCTTAGATGGATTTAAGCCAAGCACAGAAAACTTCTCCTTCATAGCATCTATTTTTTATTGAAATTGCTAATTCTATTTCTATGGACTGAGTCCGTTTTTCAGGCATTTAAATTGTATGCTCTAGAATTAAATCTCACATTGATATATATGCTTCATTCCAGCATTAAGTACGTTAATATTTCAGCAGCCTGATTTTACTTGCCTTCTTCCTCTGTTTTTAATTAGATTTGACAGTATCCTATATAATCATGTTTTCCTACATATATCTGTGTAGTAGAACTTACACAAACTATTTGTTGATGGGTTTTTACAACTTAAACATCATATATTCAAACCGAATTTCAGATGCTTGCAGAGGTCTTACAAGCCAACTGAAAGCTCAGTTACAGCATTTATAAAATACCCTCTTGATCTACTTGTTTACCTCAATTCATACACTTCTGATTTATTTTCTATAAAATAGGAACAAGTACTACACTTTTCAGGAAATATAAATGCATGAAATTATTTTAAAGTGAAAGATTTGCATCAGATATGACACTAATATGGAAAATAATTTTGTAATCAGAAACCAATTAATTAAAAATTAATGCTGTATAAAAACAACTACTCCTGTATTTAGGATTAGCAAACACAGCTGTCTGAAATACCTCTTTTGGCTGTAGATGAGTAGCAAATATAACTGGCCATCTGTTATGTGCAGGTAACCAAGGTAATCACAACACCCTTTCCCTTTCCCTTTCCCTTTCCCTTTCCCTTTCCTTTTTCTTTTTCTTTTTCTTTTTCTTTTTCTTTTTCTTTTTCTTTTTTTTTCTTTTTCTTTTCAAGAATGGTAAACCTGTTAATTTGCTTGTTAGAAAACTCCATCCTTCTTACCAGGCATATTTTTTCTACTGTTTGTGTTTTAAAAAGCAACTAAAAAGAGACAGAAACTGAAGGTACATTTGTCTTATTAGTGCATAAGTCAAATGACGTCTGCGAGCACCCCTAGCTGAAATAATCCCACTCACATAAGAGGACAGTTTGGATATGAAAGGCAGATTCCCAGCTGGCATTCTCTTTCATTTTGCTGGGGACAAGAGGTAAAGATCTTGCACAATGTGGTGCTTTCAGGAAGGACTGGTTTTTTTTCCCAATGCTTTTTCTTCTCTCTTTAGAGGTGCATCAGTTATGACTTTAAACAGCTGGAGCCAGTCTGAAAGCCTTCTTGCATACCACTACTTAGAAGAGTATCTGTCTTCTTGCTGGGTTTCTGGTGATATTGAAATTAATGTCCAGTTCTTGAAAGGTCACTGCACATTTATAGGAAAGAAAACAAAATGTCAATATTATGTGTTAAAAAACAGATAATTTGCCCCAAAGCCATCTCATTCAGATGAGATGTTGCAGTATAAACTCAAATGAGCACTTAGGTGTCCGATTTTCATATTTCATCACAGCTTTTTTTCTTTGTGGGGTTCCTTTTCAGCTAAAATCAACATATTTTTCCACTACTGAAATCCGTTTCCTACATAATGAGCAGACATCACAAAAGTCCTTAATAAACACAGTATTCTGATTGAGATGCTACATGGCATTAAAATGGAACAGTACACTTGATCAGATTAGCACATTCATGAGATCCTTCACAAATTTCGAAGATGTGGCTTTTGTATTTTTTTAAATGACAATTGCAACACATACACGTTTGTGCCCTAGGCTTGCAAACCATTGGCATGTTCTCTCCTAAAGCATTAGTGTTAATGATTTATTTACTATTGATATTTGTCCTTTCCCATCTTATTCTTTTTGCTCTAATTACCAGAATTATCATGAAAAACCTATCCAACATTGTACTTTACCTCCCTCCTTTTTGTAACCTCTTTTGAAGCCACTTCTCTTGCCCTTTGATTTGCAAGCCAAAAGGCAAGCTCTCTAATCACAAAACAAAACCACAGAGGCTGAGCCACTGATTTTTTGAGAGTTTTACATTTCAATAAGTAATTTGCAGGGGAAGGAAGGACTTCATGGCTTGTATCAGAAATAGTGCAGCCAGCAGGAGCAGGGAAGCGATTGTCCTTCTGTACTCAGCCCTGGTGAGGCTGCACCTGTGTTCAGTTTTGGGCCTCTCATTACAAAGAAAGACATCAAGGCCCTGGAGCATGTCCAGAGAAAGGAACGAAGCTGTGGAGGGGCTGGAGCGCAAATCTTACGGGGAGTGAATGAGGGAACTGGGATTGTTCAGAATGGAGAAGAGGAGGCTCATGGGAGACCTTATTGCCCTCTATAATGACCTGAAGGGAGTCTGTGGTGAAGTGGGAGCCAGCCTCTTCTCCCATGCAACTAGCAATAGGAATAGAGGGAACAGCCTCAAGTTGTGCCAGGGGAGGTTCAGGTTGGATGTTAGAAATACTTCTCCAAGAGAGTGGTCAGGTGCTGGAACAGACTGCCCAAGGAGGTGGTGGAATTACTGACCCTGGAGGTGTTCAAGAAACATTTAGATATTGTACTGAGGGACGTGGTTTAGTGGGAAATGGTGGTAGATGGACAGATGGGCTGGATGATAATAGAGGTATTTTCCAACCTTGGTGATTCTTTGATTCTATGATTCATTAGGCCAAGAAATGTGAAATGTATCAGGCCTCACAAAGTGTGAGATTCTACCAAGTAGAGCTGTATCTTCACCCAAGTGATTCTGATCAAAAAGGAATTAGGCCCTACTGAAACCCTTTTGCAAATCTCAGGCCTTGCAAGAACTGCAAATTTGCTCCAACATTGCCACTAACACTGACTGAAAACAGATACTTTCCAAGGTAGGGTTGTGTCATAAGGGTTGTAGCCTGGCTCCAGATTTTAAAAGTCACTGCTGATTCCCAAACTGCCTGATGATGACCTCTTCTGCCAGACATCACACCATTAACTTCTTCACCAGCAATTCCTTCTCCAGCTCTTTCAAATCCAAAAGTCTCTGACTTGAGTCCTGGCTCTATCCTCCTACTTAGATGTTACCTCAGTGTGACTTCCCAGAGGGAAAACTGTATGCCTTCCTGCTGTCTCCCAGACTCTGTCTGGGTCTGAAGACAATTCTTGCTTAGGACTCTGCTGTCCAGCAAGTCATAATTTAAAAAAAAAGGCAAAATAATGAAGCTATAAGTCTCAGCTTAACCATATGCTTTGAACATAGCTTCCACCATACCAAACCCTGGGTGCTTTTGACTATCTCCTGCTCGTTAACATGAAGGGATGAGCAGTGGAATTAGATGCCTCCCAGTCAACTTGTGGAACCATCATACTAATTAGTCCCAGATAAAAGAGATCACGCTTTCTGAGAAGCCATGTAAGAGATTTGGATGCTGAGTCATATTGAAATTGGCACAAATCGGATACCAGTACCCTCTAGACAGCTTTCTGCCTATTTTCCACAATATTTATGTAGCTCTTCACCCCCCTCCTTTCCCATCGAGTGGCACAGCACCCATGGCTGAAACCTCGTAATTGAGAAAGAAACCAGCTGCCTTGCTATGGCATTTTGCAATATCCCGAACTCATCCTCATTTCCTTTCATTACTACTCTACCTGTTACAGTCTTGGCAGATAAAGGAGCAGATGCATTAATTAGAGAGCAGAGAGAGCTCCTGCCCAAGCCTCCCTCCCCTCACAGCCTCTGTGACCTCATGGAGATTTCACTAAAAATATATAATTAGGTTCTGTAAAGTAACTTCCTGACTACCCGGATCCATGCACTCTCTTCAAGTGCAGAAGCTCTAAGTGATGTGTGCTTTTCAGAGATGCATCCAGTACCACATGATTTTTCCAGCTTTTGTTTTCAAAGCAGTATTTACTCATTGTTTTACCTGTGCTTCACCATGTTAAAGTCAAGTGCATATCCAAAAATCTTGCCATAGCTTAATGGGCACGGTGGTAATGGTTTGATGGCTGGACTAGATTATTTTAGTTGTCTTTTCCCACCATAATGATTGTTTGATTCTATGATTCTATGCCATTTGCTGCCCTGGGTTTTGCATAATCTGAAAGAGGTACTACAGAAACTGGAGAGGCAGTGTTGAAGAAGGTGTGTTTGCACATTAGATTGTTTACATTTGTCTGTCGTTTTACTGGATTGCAGCATGCATGAAGAATTTCCATCCTGAGCAGGGGTTGATTTAAACATGATCTGAAGTGCTCTGCTAACAAAGTTCATTCTTTACTGAATCTGTGCCAAAGTGCTTTTCAGATAAATTAAAAATTAACATAACATCTTGCAAGCTTTAAGTATTTTCCTTCTCTGCTGTCCCCCTCCTTTCTTCAAATAGGTTCTGCTGGTCCAGTTGTGGACTTTTTGTTTTAACCATCATCATTGTTGTGGGAGAAGTGATTTGCAAAATTGTTTGTCAAAAGCATTCAGCCTCAAAATTGATCTGGTTTCCTTAGGACATTTCCTGCAGACAGGCATCCCTCAAACTCCAATGCCTCCTCCTTCCCCCAGGTTGAGTCCAGCCTGAGCCTTGAGAGCTGCCCAGTGTTCTGCCCAGTGGTACAGATGGAGGTGAAGTTGCTGGTGACAGTTTGTCCAGTTCCAAGCAGTGCTGTGTAGATCAGGGCTCTGGGTCTGACTTGGCAGTGAAAGCAGCTTGGGAGTCTACCAGGACATCAGGCACTGAAGTTATTCCTGCACAGTAAGAAATCAGATCCTGCCTTTGCAAGGTAGAACTCTACGTCTGGCAAGCTTTCCTAACCTGATACATCCTTGTGACAAATATATGGATCAGGCAGGCCTGATCCCACTCTGGGGAAAAACGAAAAAGCAAGCAAGCAAGAAATCATTTTATGGTGACTTGCTTTTTCCTATCACCAGTATTTGGGGATTGTTTGTGCGCTTACAGTAGTTCCAAGAGGGGCCACGAGCCCTGGACAGGCACTGCTTTTCTTGGAAAGCAACACTTCTAAAATGAGAAACAGAAAAGAAAAATAAAGACAGGCTAAGATATACAAGCAGGGGAAGCTCAATGGGCCAGCGCTGTGGTTTCTTGTTCCTTTTGTGTGGATGATCCTCGCACACACATCTTTTGTCTTGCCTAAAGCCCACTCCTGTTTCCACACAACCTGGAGCCTTCAAAGCTTTGAAGTAACATCTAACCACAGGCTCACTGTACATGCTTTTTCAGATTGACACAAAAAGATGGGGCACTAATAAGCATAGTGCTACCTAAAACTTTTTGTTATACGCTTTGTTTTTTAGTTTCCATTTAGGAGAAGAGCTAACAAGTTGAGTCTTAAGCAATGTACTAAGCTACCACCTTTCTAGCAGGGATTCATGCACCTAAAACAAAGGAATTATGGGCAACAACATCAGAAGTGCTCTACTTTTCACACAATAAGCAGATCTCTCTCTGCTTAAATGATGATCCCTGCAGATTTCATCTCATATAATTACATAATGCTCAATTCCAGACTGGAGCTTTTTACATATTTTCCAACAGTGGTTTCTCAGGAATGCCCAAGCAAATCTAACAAAAAAAAAAAAAAAAAGAGCAACTATAATGTTATTTGTTCCTATGGATCCCCTGTGAACTTTGGGACCCAAAGTCAACACAGATCTTACAGCATTTACAGGAAGCATTCCCTACCATATTTCAGCACCTGGAAGATGAATCCCATAGAATGACAGAATTGTTTGAGTTGGACAGGATCCTTAAGGGTCATCTAGCTCAACTCTCCTGCAATGAACAGGGGCACCTACAGCTACATTAGGTTGCTCAGAGCCCTGTCCAGACTGACCATGGGGGATGGAGCACCTACCACCTCTCTGAGCAATCTGTGCCAGTGCCTCAGCACCATTATTTAGAAAACTTCTTTCTTATATCTGATCTAGATCTCCCTGCTTTTAGTTTGAAACCATTTCCCCTTGTCCTATCACTACAGATCCTACTAAAGACTCTGTCCCTTTCTTTCTTATAGACTCTCTTTAGATACTGAAAGGTATCTTTAGATATCTGTCCCACTTGCTGAGTGTTTTCCTGGCTGTGGACATAACTCCTGATGAAACACCAGAGACTTGCTGTAAGGTTGTCAGCTTAATGGGTGTCTTGAGGTGTCTGCATCACAAGAAGATTTTTTTTTTTTATTTTCGTTGTGGGTTTTACAGGGGAAAAATCTCAACATAAGTACAATTAAACGGGGGG